>ML779879.1:51976-70471 GCA_009831015.1 Picea engelmannii | reverse complement strand
AAGTTGGTGCTTCCATCCAGTTGGTGCTGGAAACACTTAGGGAGTTGGTGCTTCCTTCTAGTTGGTGCTAGAGAAACCAGGGAGTTGGTGCTTCCTTCTAGTTGGTGCTAGAGAAACCAGGGAGTTGGTGCTTCCTTCTAGTGGGTGCTAGAGAAAATAGAGAGTTGGTGCTCTCAGCAAGTAGCAGCTTGCAAAACATAGGTTGTAGCCTCATTATGAGTTGGTGCTCATATGTATGATAATGTAAAGAATGTAACTATTGCTTATCATATAAAGAAAAAGAGGTTTTTACCCTGTATAGGTTTCCTCGGGAAATATCTGTCTCTGTGTTTCTCATATATGTGTGACTGATGTTGAATGTGCCATTGTTTATTTCCCTGCATTAATGTGATCATCATTCAGTGTTTCTACAAAGAGTTTAAAGGAAGCATAATTGTTTAAGCACGATAACAACTGATTCAGCCCCCCCCTCTCAGTTGTCCAATAGGAGCGTCAGATTTATAGGTAAAACCACATCAGTCCCGTATACCATTTGAAAAGGAGAAGTACCAATGTATTTCTTTGTACCTATCCAATTTGTCCATAAGGTGTACTTTAAGTGTACATGCCAAGATCTTTTGTTTTCGCTCAGTAAATTCTTAATTACAGTAATTAAAATTTTATTTGATGATTCAGCTAACCCATTACCTTGAGGGTAATATGCTATGGAGTGGCCCAATATGATGTTATATTTTTGGCAAAAGCTGAACATTTCCGTAGACTTGAATGCCTGGGCATTATCCGTCACTATATTTCGGGGACAACCAAATCTGGATAGTATGCTCTCTTCCGAGAAATCTATCACCACCGAATCGATCGCCTTCCTAGTGGGAATAGCCTCCACCCATTTGGTGAAATAATATGTGGCAATGAGGATCCATTTGTGTTGAGTGCTAGAATGTGGGTTGATTTCGCCTATAAAATCTAACCCCCATTGTTGAAAAGGGGCCTCGGTTTTGACAGGAACTAGAGGTAGCGCTTACAGCTTTTGTTTTCCTGCAAACAACTGGCAAGGGTTACAGGCTCTGACTTTGATGTTGACATCTGAGGAAATTTTAGGCCAATAATATCCTTCCCTCAAGATTTTGTAAGTGATTTCCCTCTAGGCGTGATGCCCTCCACACACTCCTTCATGGAATTTGCTTATGACCCCCTCTGTTTCTGATTCTACCAAATAAACCATTAGGAATCCTAAGGGGTCCTTCCAATACAGTTGACTTTCGGATATACAATACTTCATCGCATGCAACTTCAGTGTCCTAGCTTTAGCTGGAGACAGATCGCTAGGGCATTTCAGGGTCAGTAGGTAGGACACTATATCTTTATACCAATCTGATAAGGAAAACTTCTCTTCAATTCTGGAGATAGCTATTTGGTCGTCATGCTCGTTTACGTCCCCATGTCCTTCATATCCTTGCAGGTTATTTATTTCGAGTGCTCTGAAATTTGATTCCACCAAGAGCTTAGCCGGACCTTGTCCCTTTACTAGTTTCGTCGGTTTTACCTCTAGGTCGAACTCTTGAATTTTAGCAAGCCACTGACCCCTCTTTCCATCGATGTTAGGCTGGACCAATATATCTTTCAAAGAATTGGTGGGAACGTATGCGATTACCTTGGAGTGTAGCACATAAGTTCTAAAAGCCTTCAAAACCTTAACCATAGCATATGCTTGTTTCTCCATTATATCATATCTCAGTTCAACATATCTAAGACTTTTACTAAAAAAGTCTATTGGTTGCTTGAAACCTTCTTCATTCTTCTGGAGGAGCACTACTGCCATTGTGTGTTCGGAGGCGAACGAGAAAATCAGGAAATCCTTTAGGTAATCAGGGCTTGCTAATACGGGTGCTTCGCTGATAACTTTCTTGATGCGTGCAAATGACACTTTAGCCTCTGCCGTCCATTTCACTTCACTGTTCTTATTTAGCATATATGTGATCAATTTCACGATTTCAACAAAGTTTGGGATAAATCTTCTCAAAAAATTCATTTTTCTTAAAAATGACTGATTTTTTTTTATATTTCTAGGAATATTTATGTTGTCTATAGCTTCCACCCTTTTAGGGTCGATTTTAATTCCGTCCCGAGACAAAATGTGGCCCAAGAGTTTACCTTCTTGCATCACTAATTGAGACTTCTTGGGGTTTAAAGAAAAACCAAATTTTTGGCATTTTTCAAACGTTTGCTTCAGGTGTAGCAAATGTTCTTCATCGGATTTAGAGAAGACAGTTAGGTCATCGAGGTAGATAACCACAAATTTATATTTTTCATCGATGAAGGCGATGTCCATAGCGCGCTGGAAGGTATCACCTATGTTCATCGGACCAAAAGGCATTTTGTCATACATAAATGTGCCCCAAGGGGTGGTGTAAGCTGTTTTTTCTTTATCATGCTCGTTGATGGCAATTTGATTATAACCAGAAAACCCATCGATCATCGACATCCTATTTTCCCCGACTACTTTTTCCAAAACGTGATCCATTTTGGGTAGAGGATAGTTATCTTTGAGAGAGGACTTGTTTAGATTTCTAAAGTCTACGCACAGTCTGATCTCCCCATTTTTCTTCCTAACCGTGACTAAGTTCGCCACCCAGTCAGAGTACCTGAGAGGTACAATTATTTTTGCATCTAATAGTTTTTTCACTTCTCTTTCGACCACAGGTAGTAAAATGGGGTTGATTTGTTTGAGCTTCTGTTTGAAGGGTTTAATACCAGGTTTCAAAGGTATCTTGTGCTCGATCACAGAGGTGTCGTAGGTTCTGAGCTTATCGTAAGACCATGCAAAGACATCCTTATACCACCCGAGTAAGTCCTTATACTTTCTTTTTATCTTAGGAGGAAGATACTTTGATAACTTCACTATCCTAGGCTCTTTGGTGGTGCCCACGTCGCAGTCTTCGACCTCCTCCAGTTGGGGCTGCAAGGTGGACTTCAGAGGCATGTTGTTTTGATCAAACAACCTTTCCAGGGGTATCATGCCTCTAGGGACCTGATTACTTTTTAACACTAGCAGGCGATGATTTGCAATTTTTTCTTGGAACTCTTGAGGTTCCTCCCCTTCCTGCATAATCTAGGTATGATTGTTTTGGTTTTCCTGGTCAATGTGGGTTTCAGAGAAATCATCCACCATTTTCAGGAACTTCTTGATCTGTTCGTCATCTTCAAAAACCTGCCAGTGTTGTATGTTGTTTGGTATGGATGGTCTGTGCTTTACCTCTATGTGGTATTTTAATTTGAAAGCGGTAGGGGGTGCAAAAGTCGAAGCTTCTTTGGCCAGTGAATCAGCCTGCTGGTTTTCGGCTCGTGGGATGAAATGAACCTTTACCTATGAAAATAAATTTTCCATTAGATCCTAGGCGCAATTTCTGTAGGACCTCAGTCCCGGGTGCTTGGCCTGGTACTGTCGATTTACCTGTTTCACAATCAGTTCAACGTCTCCATAGACCTCTAAATTCTTTATGTTTAGCTTCTTGGTAGCTTCCAGACCTAAGACTAGAGATTCATATTCGCAAATGATGTTCATGCAGTCTACATCCCACTGTAACCTGTAAGAGAAGGGAACGACAAATTCATTTTTAGGTGCTACGAAAACACTCCCGCACCTGCTCCTTTACACGACGAAGCTCCATCAAAGAACATTTTCCAAGTTCCAGTGTTGTGCACATTTTTAGTTGTCTTTTCGGTTTTGATTTCATCGATGTCACTTTATTCTGCAAAATTTTCTTCAGTATCATCAAAGGACAGAATACAATTTCCTAGGTCTTGATCGGTGATGTAAACAAGGTAATTGTTAGGATTCTGTGGATCACTTACTGTATACGCCAACCGTGTTTCCCTGTATAACTGTGTGAAATGTCCACCAAAAACAGGGATTGTGGCGTAGGTCATATCCAGCTGGAGGGATCCCCCGGGCTTGGCTCCCCAAGATCTAGATAATAGTAAACCATACTTCAGGGGTATATCAGCGACAACTACATCCATTAGGAAATTTTTCACCGGAATCTGGGCAAGGGTGACTACTAAATATTTGATCATGCCCATGCACTTAACTCTCCTTGAATCAAATGAGTAAAGATCTCCATAGGGTTTGGTGATTTCGAGGCCTAGTCTATCCATAATAGATTTGGGCATTACATTATGAGAGGCCCTAGAGTCCAGCATGAAATTATGCAACAACCGATCGTGCACTTTCAGGGTAATATAGAAGGGGGTGACAGTATCTCTGGCACCTTCAAAATGTGGACCAAAAGTTATATTAGGCTTGTCATCTTCCAGATTTATTACGTTGGACTGACTCTCTAGATATGAAAAATTTATCATCTTGGTTATTTGTTTTCGATACACATGATTCTTCTCCAACTCAACCAAAGGTATTGGTAACTTGATCTTTTTTATCTCGTTTTCTAGGTAGAAAACTCCCGCAATTTTATCCGTTTCCTTGGCTGAAACATCAGACTCTTCCTTATCCATTTTATTTAGTAGCACTATTTTATTCTCAACGTTTCTGGTTTTGGGTGTCCACGTTTCGACTGCCTTAGTTCTTCTTGCTTGGGTTTCGACCCCTTTTACATTGGTATTCTACAAGTCTACCCCTATGTTATTTCGCATCTCAGTCTCTTTCGGGGCAGGCTCGTATATTTTGCCCCTAGGCAAAATTTTCTTGGGTTGTGCAGTCGACACAGGTTTGTTTCTCGGCCTTAGACTGTATTTGTGCTAGAGCTCGACCATTATGGTGTTGACCATTCTTTGATGAGCGGGATCATCAACACCGTTTAGGTTATTGTCTTCAATCGATGATTGTTCAATGTTCAGGGACTTCACATAATCTTCCTTCGTCAAGTGAGGTTGTGTATTGTTGTTGCCTAAGTTGTTTACGTCTTCCTCCAAGTCTTTGAACCCTTGCATATCATTTTCCCCAATACAATTTTCATTTTTTAGCGGCGCTTGGATCTTTTGGCCTTCATTTTTAATTTGTCTTGGTTGAAACTGAGGATTGGGATTTCTCCTGAATTCTCTTTTAACGAATTGATCATCTTTTGATTGGTCTAGCTCCATTCTCGATATTTTGTTTGATAGTTCTTTAATTATCCTGGCCATGCCATCCATTTTGTCATCTGAGGATCTTCCAGATCCAGAGGGCCTTGCTTGTTCTCTAAAACGTCTAGTTTCCCTATTTCCCGTCTCACTTTTCATTTTTAATTTACCCAAGGCCATCATGTTTGACTCAATTTCCACAACGTCATCTTGCATTCGGGTTAGGTCACCCCCTCTCCTTTCTCTTAATAGTAGAGAAAAATCAGGTTCAAAAGCTCCTGCGAAAGTTACTTTGGTTGCGGGCTGGGGTGGTTTAACTTCAACAAGGATCTTATTGTACAACTAGTTAAAACTTTGGATAAATTCCATAATGGTTTCAAATCCCTTTTTCTTTAAATACCTGAACTCGGTCAAATAGTATAAATGATCCTTTCTTTCGCCCCATTGTTTAAGAAAGAGGTCTTCTAGCGCATCGTAGGACATGATTGAACCTGGGGGCAAGCTTCGAAACCAAGTTCTTACCTGTCCCTCAAAGGTTTGGACAAACAATCAGGAATACACGTCCTCATGCTCGAGCCCTAGAATATTAGCGAATTGATAAAAAACGTTGATATGCTCGGCTGCAGATGGAACCCCTTCTCCTATGAACTTGGGTAGGTTTTTCATATAGTTCTTAGGTAAATCATGGATAGGTACCAAAAGGACCAAGGGGGCGTATCTAGCGGCTACTTTGGTGAAAACCCTGGGAGCCGGTTGTTGGCCTTGACCTCCTATTCCCCCTGATCCTCCTCTGACAGTGACCATAATAACCTAGGAGAGGAAATCAGTGTGTTATAAATAGGGTTGGCGAAGATGTATAGCAACTCTCTGGCTTCCCCGGGGTGGAAAGGGGTAAGTCGAGAAACTTTTTACCAGGGGAGGCGAAAGATGAAAAAGGAGAAGAGGGTATACGTGGACTCGACTCCTCCGACTTGCAGGATATGTAAATGGGAGAACCCACCGATGTCGAATCTGTGTATGTGGAAACTTCTTCAAGGGCTTGAGTGACAGAGGGGTTTATATTGAGATTCGGTGGGATATCGATAGGGACGAGATTTGAGGCAAGTGTGTCACCCCTTGTGACATAAGAGGTAGTCAGAAAGGTCTTGGTTTCGATGGCACTATCCGATATTTTCCTGAGAGTAAGTTCTCGCGAGGATGAAGGTTCGAAAGTGGTCTTATCTTTAGACTAATTTGACTTGGGTTGATATGCAACCACGTTTTGTTTAAAAATACCCCTTGGTCTTAGTATTTTTTCAGGGTCGGAAACTGACATTGTGTGTTTGGCATCTGGGTTTTGTCTGGTGTTCTTCCGAAAGGATGCCAACTTACTTAAGAGTGGAGTCACCAAGTGAATGATGAAGGTTTAGCCTTAACAAGGTGTTCTCTCTTTGTTCACTATCAAAAAATGAAACTTGGAAATGTCGTTTTCTCAGGGGAAAGTGACTGCGATTCTCCATCCCTGACAACGGCACCAGAAAGATGTTGGTCCTAAGTCTACACTTAAGGATATAAAGTGTAGAGTCTAAGAATCTGAAATGAGTAAAAGAAAAGGGGAGAAACAACTTCGGGGGACGAGGCTATAGCCGATCTCTGAGTTGTCTTTGTCTAAATTCCAAATGTCCTTGAATACTGATATCTTGTTCGATGGCGGCCCATGAACGTTCACGGGGTGTGAGACCTAATCTTTGGTCAGATCAGACAAAATTCTTGCATATTGCTTGCACTCCTTCTTGAAACCTTCCATAAATTCAGCATTGTGAGTGAGGTTCGGTGTGGGTGACAATTTATACATTGCCCGCAAATGTTCTGGCCTGAAATTCCCAATCGTTACCTTCTGTTCGCTGATAATCATCGTGGTCGAGATGTCCACATGGTCCAATGCCCACCTGATCATATCACAATAGGGAAGAAGCTGGGGCCTCGCCGCTATTTTGTGCATCTCTGCTTGAGCGACGATTTTGTATTTGGTCGATAAGTCATCCTTCTCGTTGTCACTAGAATCATCAGAACAACTTATAGACTCAGATTGCAGAATGTTGGAAACGTATGACCAGGTCTTGACAACATTAATACTTCGGGGTGAGGTATTAGAACCAACATCTAAACCTGACCTGAACTCTCGACAACTGCCTTGGATGTTTTTCGTGGAGCCATGATAGAGAAACCTGCAACTGAACCTCCTGTCGAAAAAATTGAAAAACACAAACAATGGTTATCTTGGTGAAATAGTTCTACACACAAATAGAAATGAAAACTGAAATAATGAAGGAAAAACTCTCTATCTTGGTCATTTAAAACCATGGGTGTCCTTGCCAACAGAACGGTCAAATCTCTTAATAGAAAGATTTAGAAGTAAAAACGAGATCGTACTATCTGTCACCTTACTGCAAATTCAAATAAATGCCATAAATGCTTGACGATTCGTAACATTGAAAAATGCAGGATCATTCAAGACTTCATCCGTAAATCGTGTGTGTTAAAGTTCTTTTAATGTGATAATTAATCTGGTTTAGATCTTTTGATTTGGTGCACTTAGTTTCTAATCCCCTTTTCGGTGCTTGCCACATCGGGTGTTTTCACTCCCAGCCACTGAGCCTCAAAAACTTGAAATCGCGATGGCACAAGCTAATAGATTAGAAGTGATTTGACTTAAGTATTTTTATTATCCATGCTTAATAAAAGAAAATCGTGGCTTCGGGGATCGGGGTTACAAAGGTGCTGCCCTTTGGGGAGACAATCTCCGAGTCATGAAATCGCGATAGTAACTGACCAGGGTTTAAAGTGACTTGTTTCTTGATACTAACCTGGGTAACTTTAACACAACTTCGCGACTTCGCAAGTCAGAGGCTTGGGAAACGTTCAACACGTAACTCCCGAGAGTGAGGGTACGAGGTACTAAGAGATGATAAGCCCCGCTTAGTATTTTAGTAATGGTGATTAAACTTAGGGAGGTTTTTGCCACTTCACACGTCAGAATACTGCGACTTTAGGGGGGAGACACGTGAAACAAATGAAGTCCCAAAAACCAACCTTTTTGGGCTTAAGTATAATACTTCATGCATTTAGAGAAAGGCGGCTCCAACAGGGGGAATGATTTTCATGAGGGATGTATTGGTATTCGAGGAAGAAGAAGTGCCAGGACAACACCTTTACTATGTAGGTTATAGTCTCTGGGGGAAAATTTTATGAACGATGTATCTCCTATAAAAAATTCTTCAATATTCTCATCATCATAGTCGATACACTAATCCCAAAGAAACATAACAAATTCCTGAGGGGGATCCTTGATGGTTTTATAGTTTTTTTCCTCCTTGGGTTGCTCATCATTTAAGCCTTATTGATATAGTAGTTGGTTGATGACCAAAGTCATAGAGTTAATCCACTGTGGGCATGTTTTTTTTGAATGATTTTTCTGGTGGTAAGAATAGAAATTGTCCATGCCAAAGTTATCCAGATTTAGTACAATTTGTTGGACCTCGAGCAACTTTGGCGGGTTGCCATTTCTTTTGAAGAATGGTAAAAAAGGTCTAGGTCTTGAGGGTCCTTCATCGATGTTCTTCTTAAGGTATACTACCTCATTGGACAACTTATTAACCAACTTAACTATGTTGTCCAAACCTTTGGGTTCTCTCTCATGAGCTTTCATTAGTAACAAAGACTTCTTCCAATTTGATTTAATTTCTTCGAATGAAGGGTGATTGTTGTACGAAAACAATTCTTTTTCAATAGCTTTGGCTTCTTCAAAATTCTAAGCTAAGCAATCTTTACCAACTCATTTAACAAACATGTCTATGGAAGGAATCAAAGATGAAGTGTAATATTCAATTGCTAGGGATTCTAAGGGAGCGGTTTCAACGAAAAACTTGCCTATGATTGTAGTAAAACATTGATTAAATTCCTTCACTTTCTCTTTCTTTTCCATTTTTATAGCACCTAAATCTTTGTATAAGATGGCCACATGAGGTTTCTCTTCCCAAAAATTTCCAATGAAAGCCTTTTCAAAGTCTTCTCAACGAAATATAGAACCTGGAGTAAGGCTGAAATACCATGTGGAAGCTTTATTTACGAATGTGTAAGGGAAACGTATACATACCACATATTCATAATGGACAAGGAGAAGGTGGGTAGCTAAAAATAAATTCTTTATATGATCTTTTGGTGAGTTCGATTTTTCTAGGTCAAATTTTGGAAGAAGTCTCTCCTGTTTTCTAGGCATTTAAAGTAAAGGTTTTGCTAGGTTCAATGCACCTTGGGACAACCATGGTAGAATTACTGGTATTCAATTTATATTTTCACCCATGTTGTCCTTGAACTTAGGTTCTTGGTTTTCATCATCAAAGTTATGATTAGACCTGGGAGGAGTGGGAGGAATTTAATTCAAGGGAATGGGTACTTCTTGTATATCTATTTCAATCAATTATTCAAGAGAATCAACAAGAACATTGACCCGATTCTCGGGTTGTCAGACGTAGGTAGCTCTCTTCCTGGGGAATTATGAAGTTAGTGGTAGTTGGCCAAGTAATTTGGAATATTCATGAGTAATATGACAAGTTTAAGAAAACTCCTCATTTAGTACATGATACCAAGCTTTGAGTTAAGTTTTGGGAATGCCAGTGACAATTTCAAATGTGGGATTTTTGTCTTCAAAGGTAACGTCCTGTTTAGATGGGATATGATGAAAACATTGTTGGAAAAGGATATTTTCATAGGATTGGCTGCGGGACTGCAGTGATTTTATGTAAGCCATACAAATTTGGCCCTCCTTCTAGTGCCAATTCTATTGACGAGGCAGAAATGCCCTGCAACAGTAAGGGGTACTCCCCATCACATGGTCCTGATTAGACTATGCACCATTTGGATTAGGAAACCCATTCAAATTTTGTCCTGGTTTCTATTATTGGTTATGAGGTTGGATGGTTATGCAAATGAAGATGTAGATGAAGACTATCTAAAAACATCAAATAAATCTAATCTACTCTAATCCCTTGTTTTAAAAGCTGGCGAAATAGAACCAGAACTGACTGATTTTACTAGTTTGATGGTCGACCAGCTCAAACTGGCCAATAAACCGAACCGGTCGACCAATTTATGACCAAACTAGATAGTTTGGTCACAATCTGGCCGGTTTGGTCCCTAAAACCTAAAACCTAAGTAACAAAGAAGTACTTGACTCAAGTTTTCTCATGCAAGTTGGAGTTGTAAGGTGTTTTGGTGTGCAACTGAGGGTTATTTATCCTTACTAATGCTATTTAAAGAGGTCCCCACCCCCTCCATTTCACCCACCCTAGTAATTAATGGTAATGTTAAATTATTAAATTTTTAACATTACCATTAATTGTTTCAGGATGTTTGAGAGTGGTTCCAACCTCATTGGACTTCATATGGAGAAAGTAGAATTTTAGGTCTTGTTAGTCCCTAAAGTTGCACTTGACTGTGAGAGGGAAATATAGGGCATCATTAGGTTATTGCCATGGTATTTTTTAAGGGTTTTCTGAATAGGTTTTTAGAAAATGGTTGAAAGTTGGTTCAAGGATTCAAAATAAACACATAACTGAAATGTAAAAGCAAGAAAACATTCCATTGATTTAGTAAATGGTAGTCACCTTAATAGATCATATAATAAGGTAAATAAAGAAGGGAATATATGGATCCATGCCATTATGACTCAAATCTGAACATAGCCACCAAAAATACACTGTGTATCTATGTGTTAAAGAATCAAATTTGAACATATCCATGAGACATATAATGTGGATCTATGCAACAGTACAAACTGAATATACTCCAACGCAACCTGAATCTGTCAGAAAAAATCCAGGGTCTTCATCTCCACCACTCTATAGTACGAATCTAACCATGTGAATACATGTGTTGAAGTCGAACATGGTAGAAACCACTTGATTACTGACCAATGATGAGAATCATTAACAAGTGCGAGGGAAATCACCATTTATGTCAATGACCCCCAATGTACACTAGTACAATCCAACGAATGTGAATCAATGAGCTGAGGTCGAACACTCAGCGAAATCTCCCGATTAGGGATCAATAATGAAAACCCACTATCGAAAGTGAGGAAACCTACCATTGAGGCATGCAGGTTCCAAGGTACCAATTGGTTTCTAAGTTTGATTCCTGGATAATGAGTTGAAGTCGACAGGAAAAGACTCGTCACAGGAAGGCCTTAACGTATCCTCCATCAATGACACAAAAAAAGTAACAATATTTGATGTAGATCAGAGTAACGAGTGATTCAGGATTGACTCAGGGATGGCCGACGCAATAGAAGGCTTAAAGACTACAGAAATGGCTGACGCAATAGAAGGCTTTTCAGGTTGAACTTCTCTTTGAACATATTGATGACACGATAACTGTCTTGGAAACATTGACTCAACAACAAGGATCACAGACCAAAGGGTAATCTTATAAAGGAGTATGATCAAGAGACAAGTAGATTTTCCAACCTAGACACAAAGTAAGTGAAAGGGTTTCATGTTCAAAGGCGACTCTTCCATGGAATACAGGTTTATACACAATTATTTTCCAATTTTTCCCCCACCATTTATGGCGAGTACCTCTTTATGTTTACACAAGCTTGAGGAGGATAACATATAATTGTAATGTAATCTCATCCTTTGGACGAGTCCCTCGGAGTATGTTTAACGAACCCTAAGAAGGAGTGGTTCGGTCCCATGTGAGCCTTTCGATGTTTGTTTAATGAGTCCAAAGAAAGAAAACTCAGGGGTTTTTCATGTTTAGAGAGTCTGCAAAAAACTTAAAGAGAACTCTCTCAGTTCCTTTTTCGTAAAGTAGTTAGATGAGACCGAAAAAGAGATAAACTATCGCTCAACAGACATTTTCTTCAAACAATTTAACGAGCGTGAAAAGAACAAGGTCGCTCGTCAATCTTTTCATGTTTAAAGAGTATGAAAAGAGCTTAAAGGGAACTCCAGAGGGTTCCTTTTTCGTATAACCTTTACGAGTCCGAAAAAGTGATAAAATTATACTCGGTTACATTCTCATCAATTTACGAGCATGAGAAAGAACAAATACTAAGCTCGGTAACTTATTCTCATGTATTTACGAGCATGAGAAAGAACAAAGACTAAGATTAGGATTGTTTTCATTTTTACGCAAACTTTAAAACAAAACAAAACTATGCTTGGACCTGGTTTCATTTTTACGCAAGCTTGAACCAGAGGAAATTATGCTTGAGGTAAGTGGTTTCATTTTTAAACAAGCTTGAACCATAGAAAACTATGCTTGGAGTAGCTAGTTTCATTTTTACACAAGCTTGAACCATAGAAAACTATGCTTGCGACTTGCCAACATATGGTTGGTACTTAGCCCCCAGCTTAAGAAGCAAGTGGCTCTACTTCAACATGAATTCCAGAGGCTAAAAGTATTTCCCCCTAAGCTTTGTTTCATCTAACGGCATAGGTGGATGAAATGAAACTTCAAATTCTAGACGAAGGACTTGACTCAAACAGAGAGGGGGAACAATCTGTTTCATTTTTTAATGAGCTTGACACAGAAACAAGAACAATGCCCATAACCTTTGTTTTATTTTTGAACGAGGTTGCCACAGAGATGCAAAAACTATCCTCATAACCTCTATTTCATTTTTTAACGAGGTTGCTATAGAGAAGAAAAATGATCCTCGTGATTGGTTTCATTTTTTAACGAGCTTGAAATCAGAAAACAATGCTCAAAGATGGTTTCATTTTTTAACGAGATTGAAATCAGAAAATCATGCTCGAGACTCTAGGTATAATACCCATACCACTGTTTCATTTTTTAATGAGCTTGACATGGAAACGAGAACTATGCTCATAACCTTTGTTTAATTTTTTAACGAGGTTGCCACAGAGACGCAAAAAACTATCCTCATAACTGGTTTCATTTTTTAACGAGCTTGAAAGAAGAAAACTATGCTCAATGCTGGTTTCATTTTTTAATGAGCTTGAAATAAGAAAATCATTCTCATCCTCTTCTTGATCATGGCTTCCAAGAGGACAATGCTATGGAAGGACACCATGTCAAAGGACAAAACTCGGCCATGGCTTCCAAGAGATCTTCACTGGATGGAAGAAACACACTCTTGAAGGAACACATGTCGAGGCTCGGGATAGGGGTAAAGAGATCAAGCTCTAAAATCCCGATCGAAGAGATCACCATGTCAACTACTGGATCCAAATCATCAGAAGTTGAAGTCATGGGAAACAAAGCCACATAATTAACATGTGGCAGGGGCGATACCGTCTGCATATAAGAACCACTAAGGGAGGTAATCCAATCTAGATCGATGAAAGAAAGTTGATCAATAGTCACCATTCTTCCATCGTGCGGGAAATATATCACACGAAAGAGAGTGGACACAATAGCTTTCATGGCATAAACATAATCTCGACCAAGGAGTAAAGAAAAATCCAAGGGGTCTTGGACTACCATGACATCAATAAAGACAGTTTTCCCTCCCAAAGTTATAGGAAAATAAGGAAGGGTCCCTAAAGGTTGACTGGTTCTTCTGTTGAAAGATAACAGATTCTGCGTAACTGATGCAAGCTCAGGACAACCCAAAGCTTGCCAAGCAAAAGAGGACAAAATACTAACAAACGCACCTTCATCTATCAGTGTCTGAGGAACGTCTCGACCAAAAACCTGTACTGCAATCTGGAAAGGAATGTGAGAGGGATGATGAGGTCCAGTTAGCACACCCCAATCAAAACGGATGGCCTCATTACTTGGAGGGGGTCCCATAGGAGAAGGAGGAATATCCCCCGATACGGTAGATTTTGTATCAATGAGAAAAACGTGAGCAATATTGAGTTTACTCTCGAGCGGGAGAGTAGGATCGACTGATGGCGAGATCAGGTTGACCACTTGGGTTGCATTCTCTAATGGGAGAATGGGGTCGACAGGTGGAAACAGATCGACCACTTGGGTTGCACTCTCTAACAGGAGAGTGGGGTCGAACGAAGATGGAATCAGAGCAACCACTTTGTCGACTGGTTCAACTAAGGATGTGACCATATTGACGACATGATCAATCAGACTGACTGACGAAGGGACTTGATTGATCATTCCATCAACTACAGGTGGGTCGAGAGTAAGATTGCAATAAGAAACTGGAAGTTGAGGCTGTGAAATAGTCATGTCTTCCAAGAATTTCGAGGCTTCTTCCATATGAAGGAAAAGGTGAGTTAGATGACTTCCTTTGCATAACATGCATGGAAACTTGACTCTACTTTTCTTTTTCCCAACTGTATCGTGACTAGTTGACGGGAGGTCATCAACATGTTGTTCAGAGGTTGACGACATGGGTTGGCGAGGGTGAGCAGACCATGTTTCTATAACCTTGGATAAACCAGTGCAATCCTTAAGAAGATGGCTACCCTTACAAAGCCTGCAAGGGTACTTGGGCTTACGGGTTGTTTGGGTGATCTTGGCATCATCAACACTCCCAACATGATTAATAGTAAATGGTTGTTTTCCAACATGTCTGACAGTGGTTGGAATTTTAGACCCTTGTTTATTTTTCTTCTTCTTAATCTTCCATTTCTTCTTCTTCTTATCCACCGAGTTACTAGCTTTAGAGCTTTCACTCGACGAAGAAGATGAAATGGAAGAAGACCTTGCAAGTGAAGAAGGTGAAGAAGATCTTATTGGTGAAGAAGGCGAAGGATCAACATGAGGTTGATGTTCTTGGGGGGAATTTCTTACAACATAAGCACTAGCTGCATTCAGGATTACCTGAGTGGAAAACAACCATACTGGTAATCCAATTGTGAGACCTGGAAGGCTCAAAGTAGCGATGTGAGGAGGACCAATGTTTCTGTAAGAAGGAAAAACAAAAGGTTCCCCTAGAGTAGGGGTTCCTTCATTGGTCATTTCTAGAATTGAAACCATCAAATAAAAATCCAATCTAGAGTCCACTAGGGAAAACAAACAACACACGCTAAAAATCTAGTAAGAAAGCAAGCAAACAAAACCTTCTTACAATGAGCACACTAGTTGGTGATGAAATCCAACATTGAGGGAACAAAGTAAGAAGGGTTTGAGATAGAGTGGGTGGAAAAATTACGTTGATGACCTGCTTAACGAACTTATKCCTTGGTGCAAGCTCCCACACATAAAYGTGGGTATACCCTCCAAGAAGCCCAAGTGAGTTTGGCCAACGTCGATTCCAAGTACCGTGAATACTTGCCCCTCCACAGTCACCTTGTGTAAAGACCCTAAAGAGATAGGCCACTAGGTTACGAACTACTACAGTGATGCCTGYGGAAGCAGTTGACAGTCCGATCCATGCGCAAAGGCAGGGTATCTAGCCCGAAATCAACTTGAAAGGATTTCACTCATCATTGTGGGTATACCTTCAAGAGACCCCCATAATACATGCAATCTCTACACCAAGACCAAAAAAGAAGGGTGGGTAACTCCGCTAGTCTCAATGCTATCTCATGATTGACCCTTGTGTTAGAAGGGATTCCCAGGACAAGATGTAATAAGTGGATTTCGTCGCTCCCTAACTCAATATTCTATGTTTGTTTGTAGCTTTGGAAAGTTATCTTTCACACCTATTCCAAAGCCCTACAACTAATCTAATGTAGGTTTTCTACCAGAAAATATAAAAATGTCTAATCAATTATTATAAGTGCTTTATTTTTAAAGTTGTTGTTACTCAAAAGGAATATGGCATGGCCAATATGGTGTTTTGACCGACTCGAAAGTTATGCAAAGAGATGAATATGCAATCTTTTCATTTCAATGAAAGCTATGGTATGAGAAGGAGAAATCATTTATCATTCCCATATGCACAATGTCCCAAAATTTTAAAACTCATCAATATCAATATTTTCAAGAAATGAGACAAAGGTACTATACACCAATACATAATTCATGGCCCCCCCCAGCCATGAGGGGGAAAATTTTTCAGAATTTAAGACCAAAAAATGCCAAGAATCATGCGATTTCGCTACTTCAAATGCAAGGATGCCTCCAATCTAATATAAAGAAAGAAATTAAAACTCTTTGTTTCAAAGATAGCTAAAAGCAATAGAAAATTGACATGAAACAAAGCAACCCAAACAATTTTCTCTTTTAACACGAACTATTCAATAAAAGAAAAATAAGTTCTTTCACCAAACAATTCTAAAGAAAAGACAATGCTTTGTAACTAAAAGACACTCAAAGCAAGAGATCAAATATTTCAAAAGAGAACAAAGCGAAGATGGCTAAAATCAGTTTCAAATATATCAAGCAGAGTGTAAACAGATCATAATCAAACCCAAAAATTCACCCCAAAACCAAATCCAAGGTGTGGGTAAGGAAAAAACCATCAAAAACCAAGAATTTCACAATTTCCACAGGTTGGAAGACTATCACAGTGCGGAAATCACTGATTTCCATGGGCCAGATATGGGTAGGGCCCGATGTTTCTGCACTGGTCAAAATAGGTAGGGCACAGAAATCCTAAGTCACTGCATTGTCCCTCAAAGCAGGGTGCAGAAATCAAACAAAAATGGAAAAAATTAAAAATTGAGAAGGTTTTCCAGTGAAGTTTAACAGTCAGAGAGTCAAGCTGGATCTTCCAGTGACTCAGAAAGCATAAACCAAGTAATCAAAGCAATAAAACAAGGAAAACTAGGAAAACATTATGTTCCCCAGTGGAGTCACCAATTTTGTTATCGAGTAAATCGTGAAGTGCAGACACGAATCGATCCCCCTAGATCAACCTAGATCTAGAACAAAACACGACAGGACATGGTGCTTTCCCTAGGTCCTAATCATCGAATTTACTACTAAACAAAAGACGATAGAAATACCTTTAAATATCACTTCCTTATGTCTTTGTTGTTCCTGTTTCGCTCCGGTGCTCTTGTGATACTGAGGCTACAGTGAGAAACAAACCAACCAAAGTGAAAGAAGTAAAGTATATTCAATGACAACCTATGCATATGATCAAGGAATTATGCAATAAAATAAAGATAATTCTATGGGAAAGAAGCATGCCACTGTATTATATTAATAACGGGAAGAGAGATTACAACATGATGCCTTGATGTCGTAAGGTTCCTCCCAACAATTCCTTGCTTCCCACACACTTCTGATCCAAGAATTCCAAGACTATAGATCTGACATCTAGCTTGACAAAAGCAAATCTCAAAGCCACTCTAACCAAGCTAATAATTCCAAGCCAAATCCAACTAACTTTCTCCATGAGAGCTCCTCTCCTTTTATAATTTGAAGAGGATCAGGTGAGGAGGTTAGGATGATCCCACTAAATCATGAAAGTGAGTAAGATCCAAACCATTCGGAGGCCACCTCACCATAGAAGCTTCTCCTTCTATAAGCATCGAGAAAATGCTCATTTTTCCCATGTGCGAAGGCCGCCACGACCTAGCTATAATGCAGCCTACAGAAATTTCGTGCCCTAGCTATAGTGCAGCCTATGGAAATCAGGCATTTCCGCACCCCAGCTATGGTGCATCTCACGAAAATCCTCCAAAATAGGGTTTATACAGAGGAAAACACAACTTATTCTCTCAAGGAAAGTTCTTCTCCCTTCTTTCTTCAGGAATTTATGACACTGACCTCTCTAAAGGCATCAGATAGGTTTACATCATTAATGATCATGAGGGTGACAAAAATAATGTGTAACATCAGTAGGCTTCTGATGAAGGCTTGCACAGATGGGAAATTCAAGGGTATAAAATTTGCTAAAGGAGTCATCATCTCACATCTGTTATTTGTGGGTGATGTGTTAATCCTGGGTGTTGTCACTGCTCAAGAGTGGATTTTACTCAAATAACTTTTAACAAGTTTTTGCTAGGCCTCAGGTATGGAGATAAACTATCAGAAATCATGTTTCCTTACTCATAATTTAGATGATGCATTACTCAAAAGGATTGAGGAGGCCTTTGATATCCCTTCTATAAAGTTGGATCAAGGTATGAAATACCTTGGTTTTTATTTGAAACCTAATGACTATAAGGTCAATGACTGAATTTGGCTTCTTTAAAAGGTGGAGAATAAAGTTGTTCATTGGACCTATAGATGGCTTTCCCTAGGTGGTAGGTTGGTTCTAGTCAACTCAGTTCTCCAAAACATGTCGGTTTACTAGCTCAATTTAGCTAAGGTGCCTACAAAGATCATTCAAAAAATCAGCCAAATCTTCTCTAGGTTCCTTTGGAAAGGTGCTAAGAAACCCACTGGTTTTCATTTAGCCAACTGGGATAGTGTTAAGAACCAAATATCAATATAGCATAGAAAATCCTCAGAAAAAGTACTCAACGCCTTGAAAAAGAGAGAATTTCAGATAATAAGCCTCTTCGAGGGGGAAACCTCCTTTTACCCCACTTAAATGTTCAAGTACAAGAT
>ML779879.1:11624-32070 GCA_009831015.1 Picea engelmannii | reverse complement strand
CAGGCCCCAATGAGTGGGTGGGGGTCTGCATCAAGTGGTATCAGAGCCTAAATTAAGCTTTGTGTGAAAGAAAGTTCAGAACCATGCCTCCCAGGAGAAGCGGGGAGAGACCTGTAGTAAATCCATCCATGGAATTGGAAATGAGGCAAATCCGTGTGAGATTGGATTCCATGGAGAAAATGCAGAGAATAGAACTTGATGCTGGTGACATCAATGAAGCCGAGAGTGAATAAATGGAAGTAGAAGGAGCTGCAAAGAAGACACTGCAGATGAACACTTGTTGAGAGCAGTTGTAAAAATGGGGGCCAGAGAAAAAATATAAGTCCCGATGTATGAAGGAAACTTGGATGTTGAGGAGTTGCTGGATTGGATAAGGGATTTAGACAAGTACTTCAATTATGAGGAGATTGATGATGAAAATAAGGTGAAGCATGTTTTTACTAGACTGAATGGACACGCAACACTATGGTGGGATGAACTACAGGCCGATAGAAGACACAAAGGTAAGCAAAAAATAAAAAAATTGGTACATGATGGTAGCTAAATTAAAAGCTAAGTTCATACCCAAAGACTATCAGATCAATATATTTAGGAGATTGCATAATTTGAGACCGAAAGGATTCTCAGTGAAAGAGTACACTAAGGAATTTTACAGATTGAACATCATAACAAGACATAGGGAGAGTGAAGAAGAAAAAGTTGCCAGGTATATTAATGGCCCGAGATATGAAATCCAGGATGAAATCAACATGATGATGATGAGAACGGTGGAAGAAACCTATCATGTGGCACTGAAAGAAGAGGAGAAGCTGACCAAGAAACAAATCCAATGTAATAGAGGAAAGAGCCCAAGCAGAGGTAGAGGAACTGTCCGAGAGAAGTTCTAGAAACCTATAACTGAAGCTAGAAAGTATCATAGTCATAATGAAAGAGGAGGAAGTTCCCGAGGGGGAAAATATGGTGGCTTAAACTCTTTTTCTAGAGGAAGAGGAAGAGGAAGAGGAGGAGAAGTGAAATTCTATGCTTGTGGAAAGACATGGAATATGTCTTGGGAATGTCCTAGGAGGAAGAAAGAAGGAGGTGGAGAAGCTCACATTTTCAAAGCCCAGAAGAGGAATGTGGAGGAAGAAAAAATAGAATATGGGAAATCCCTCATGATGAGGAAGGTTCTCTTAAAACCATAGAAAGAAGCAAAAGAGCCAGTTCATAGAAACATTTTGTTCAAGACTGCTTGCAAAACCAAGGACATGGTATGCAAAGTAATCATAAACAACAGGAGTACTGATAATTTGGTATCCACAAAAATGGTGGAAAAGATGGAACTGGAGACAATTGCACATACGAACCTGTACAAGGTATCATGGCTACAGAAGGCACACCAAGTGATGGTAAGTCAACAATGCAATGTTGAATTTAAGATAGGAGTTTATAAGGATGAGATTTTGTGTGATGTCATACCTATGGACGTTTTTCATGTTTTGTTGGGAAGACCATGGAAATATGACAGAAATGTTAGACATGATGGGTGAAAAAATAGTTACACCCTTGAGAAGAATGGTCGTACACATATGTTTCTTCCAATGGAGGATAAGACAGTGAAGGAAGAAGCCAACCCAAGCATACTTCTCATGAGTGGGAAGGGAATCTTGAAAGAAGTCAAGAAGGAACAGGAGATCCAGTTTGTTGTGGTGAGAAAGCCCAGAGTCATCCTTACAAGTACTTTTGTGGATGATTTGTCTGTAGAGATTCAAGAATTGTTGGATAATTTTGCTGACATCGTGGTGGATGAGTTACCTTGTTCTTTACAACCCATTAGGAGTATCAATCACCACGTTGACCTTATTCTAGGAGTGAGTTTTCCAAATAAAGTAGCATATAGGTTGACATCTCAAGAAAATGAATAGGTCAAGAATCAAGTTCGAGAGTTGTTGGATAAGGGTTTGGTCAGAGAAAGTTAGAGTCCATGCACAGTACCAACTGTGTTAAGTCCAAATAAAGATGGAGGTTGAATAATGTGCAGAGATTCTAAAGCCATCAACAAGATCACCATCAGGTATAGATTCCCTTTACCCATAATGGATGATTTGATGGATTGCTTAAGTGGAGAAAATTATTTTTCCAAGATAAGAAGGGTTGAGGGAGATGAATGGAAGAAAACATTCAAGACGAATGAAGGTCTGTATGAATGGCTTGTCATGCCATTTGGCTTGACGAAATCACCAAGAAAATTCATGATATTGATGAATGAATTACTCAAAGATTTCATTGGTAAGTTTGTAATTGTGTATTTAGATGATATTTTAGTTTTCAACAAGACTGAAGGAGAACATTTGAGACACTTGAAACTGGTGTTGAAGAGGTTACAATAGGAGAAGCTACTGATAAATATGAAGACATAACTCAAATACTTGGGTTTTGTGACCTCTTCAAATGAGTTAAAGATGGATCCAGATAAGGTGAGAGCAATCAAAGAATGGCATGCTCCAAAGAGCATATTTGAGGTCAGAAGCTTCCATGTATTAGAGAGATTTTATAGAAAATTCATTAGGAATTTTAGTGGCATTTGTGCACCCATACTGGACACCATAAAGAAAAATCAATGATCTTTTAATTGGACAACAAAAGCTGAAAAAAGCTTCAGAGTATTGAAAGAGAAGATAATAGAACAACTGATTCTGGTTCTGCCAGATTTCAAGAAGACATTTCAGGTGAGATGTGATGCAAGTAGGGTAGCTATTGGTGCAGTCTTGAGCCAAGACAATATGCCTGTTTCTTATTTCAGTGAGAAGTTGAATGACACTAAGAGGAAGTTTTCCACATTGATAAGGAATTTTATGCTGTAATACAAGCTCTGAAAAAATGAAGGCATTATCTTATTCCAAAGGAGTTTGTCTTGTACAGTGATAATCATGCTTTACAATTCATAACCAGACAAGAGAAATTGAACCAAAGACATGCTAAATGGGTAGAATTCATGTAGAATTTTACTTTTGTTATTAAGCACATTAGTGGTAGTGCTAAAAAAGTTGTTGATCATTTGAGCGGGAGATTTCTGATTATGCAGGAATTTCAAGTGGATACCTTAGGGTTTCAACACCTTAAGGGAATGTATTATGAAGATCCAGATTTTAAAGAGGCTTACAAAGCATGTGAAAATCCTTTGCTGAGGGACAAAAGTCATTGGATAGAATATTTAATCCAATATGGAATGTTGTTCAAAGGAAGCCAACTCTGTATTCTGAAATGCTCAATGAGAGACAACCTGTTGAAAGAAAAACACAGTGGAGGATTGGTTGGAAATTTCAGCCATGATAAGATTTATGCACAACTAAGTTCTTCGTACCATTGTCCAGGTATGTGATCCAACGTGAATAAATTTGTGGATAGATGTAGAGTCTTCCAATATGCAAAAGGGAAGCAACATAACACTGGTTTGTATCATTCATTGCCTATTCCATACAAGCTGTGGGATGCTATACGCATGGATTTTGTATTGGGATTGCTAAGAACCCAGAGGGGGAGTGATTCCATATTTGTAGTAGTTAACAGATTTTCAAAAATGGAACACTTCATACCATGCCAGAAAACTAGTGATGCTACTCACATAGCTAATTTATTTTCAAGGAGGTTGTGAGATTGCATGGCTTGCCCATAAGTATAGTCTCAGACATAGATACCAAATTCGTGGGACACTTTTGGAGAACTCTGTGGAAAAACTTGGGGAAAAACTTGTCCTTCAATTCAACATATCACCCCCAGATAGAAAAACATATTGAAGTAGTAAATCAGAGTTTAGGGAATTTGTTTAGAAATTTAGTCACTGAACATCACAGTCAAGGGAATCAAATTCTGCCCCAAGTAGAGTTTGCTTATAATGATTCTTCGAACTAAGCATAGGAAAAATTATGTTTCAAATAGTGTATGGGATGCATCAGAGAGGAATTTCAGAGTTGAGAGATTTGAGACATGACGAGTTACGAAGTGCAGAAGCATAAGAATTTGCTGTAGAGATGCAAAAGCTTCATGATCAGATTAAGGGACAACTACAAGATATCAGTCAGAAGTATAAGATCTGAATTGATTAGAAAATGAGAGAGGTTCATTCGAAGTTGGATATCAAGTCTTATCACACCTGAGGAAAGAAAGGTTCCCAAGGGGAACACATAACAAATTAAAGATGAAGAAAAAAGGACCATGTAAAATCCTCAGAAAGTTTGTTGCCAATGCTTATGAGATTGAGCTACCAGAAGATGTGGGAATATGACCCATAGTCAATGTTACAGACCTGTACCCTTACATGATGAATGATACAGAAGGGATAAATGATCAGAAGGAGATCTAGTGGGAAAAGCATATGCCCAAAATAGAAAATCCATATATGGAGAAAATTATAGATCAGAGGATTGACAAGAAGACCAGGAGAAAAACTTATTTTGAGTACCCAGTGAAGTGGAAAAATCACGCAGCAGAGGATGCTAGTTGGGTAACTGAACCTGATATTCAAAAGCATGGAAAAACAGTACATAAGATCATGGATAGGAGCCCATGAATTTTTTTTTCCAGAGGAGTATGATGCAGGAGCATCGCCATCGGAAATTAAAGAGGTTGAGTGGAGGACAACTCAACACCCAACACACAAATTTTAAACTATTTTTGAATTTCGAGGAGAGCACATCATTTGATGTTTTGTAGAATTTGTAATTAAGGCTGTTAAATATTTTGAGGCTGGAATTATTCTAAGAAGTATAGGAGATTGTATTTCTCTTTAATGAAAGACAAGATTCTACATATTTCGAGCATCAACTCATATCTGAATGTAAATACCATTTATTGTAATAGGGTTAAGTAGGCGAGTGTCTTAACTATGACATGATAACACTAAGATAATCGGCAGGAAGGATCGAGAAGCCTTTCCGTGTATAGATATATGTAACCGATGCCCAAATGAGGCTGCTGAATGTTATTATTATCGCCGCTAGTTATTGTAGAGAGCTGCAGAGAGCTGTATGATTCCATGTACATATTTTACTGAAGGAATACAAGCAGATAGGTTTGATTGCAAATGTATGGTGTTGTATTCTTCTGATTTCATTGAGTACATGCGATGTTTCTTTCTTTTTTATGTGTTTTATGTGTTTTGTATGCATGAGTATGATTTTTATGGTTAAGTGTGGGAACCTCTAATGTTTCTATAAGTTTCAATTGTTTCTCTTCTGAGAGTTCTGGTGCAAGGAGTGAATATTTCCCGAAAGGAGTGCGAAGGTTGAGTCAATATTGACTCAGAATCTTAGAAGAGGTAGTGTGAAACTTTGCAGAGGAAGTGCAGGAAGTGCACAATCGCTTGGTGGAGAATAGAGTTTGAAGAAGACCTATGCAAAGTGTGCGTCGGGCCAACACTTAGTCGAAGTGTTGAAGAAAATCTCAGAGAGGATGAGCACAAGGAGTGCGTAGGGAGATTTTCATAAAAATATCTAAGTCCTAAAATCTTTTAGAATTTAAAGGAAACAAGGAGTGCGCTAGAGGTTTGAAATACTTCAAAGATCAAAGCTCAGAAAGGAAAACATTAGAATCCTTAAGGAGGGAGAAGTTTGTTTATTTTAAGGTCTGAATGAACGAGATCCATTTGGGAAATTGCAGGAGATTTGACAACGGTTAGATATGGAGAAGTTGCGCAAGGGTTAAACATTGAAGTTCTTCAGACTTCATGTACTTGAGATATTTGGAGCATAGAGCACGGGGGAATCAGGATACCCAAATTTTGGAGCCGTTTTGAGCTGTTGATCAGAGGAGGAAATGTGGTAGTAGATCCGAAGAGATAGTACTCCAGAGGAAAGGAGTGGAAGATTTCTTGAAGTAAGGATTCCCAAAGTCCCGAACCACAAGATTCATCCTGGTCATTGATCTAGAGGAGGGCACGTGGAGGAAGGAGAGATCCTTCGACGTTTCACATATTCGTGAGATATAAGGTTTTGTACTGCACACACATCCGGACCCATGAATCCTGAAATAGATTTGGGCCATCCGTTTGACAGATTGTGGTGGTCGTCGATTTGGGTCCTTCAGGGGTTCACTAGTCCAACACTCTGGAGGATTACAAGTGTTAGACTTTCAAAACTTCCGAATCTTGGATTCCCAGAGTGAATCATGGTCATTGGTCGATAGGAAGGTGTGGTTCATTGATTTCTTGTCGTGTGTGTATTTGACAGTCCGACGCTCCAGGAGAACTGTGATGTGATGCTTCAAAAAGTCCTGAAGCCTGGAGCTGTGAAGTAATTGTCAGTCGTCAATCTGGTAGGAGAATAGGAGCTGCCCAATCTACCTCCGCTAGTTTGTCTCCTCAAGAGTGTGTTGTGTTGAAAAAAATAGATTTACCGAAGCCCGAATTTCCAAAATTGATTCATGTCGTAGATTGGGGCAGGCGCTATGAGCCATAGATCCTTGTTGGCATAGGGGCATACCCAGCTTTCAATTCTTCAACAACACACCAAAAAAACCCTAAATACCAGCCCTTTCGACAACACTTGTGAAGAAGATGGAGTCTCACCCGAGGTAGAGGCAGGGGTGGTTGCAGGACTCAAATGTTTGCAACCTAACTAGTACACAGATATGTGATTACACCACTCTAACAAAGCACTTAGCAGTTAACATTCATTAGTATTTAACCCTTATTCACATCGTGGATCCAAACCCTAATTATAGAACAACACAATATTCAACCATATATAACACATCTAAGAACTTATCATATGGAAAGAGATAAGATCTGGCATTCATTCACATCACTAAGCACTTAATCTATCATACCAGATTCATCTAAACATTCATTACTGCACTAAGCTTAAATCATATGAACAATATAATAACCATATTGCACAAAGCAACCATAACAAAGGATATACGTGGTTCATCCCAGCATGGGGCTACGTCCACAAACTCTTCTCTTCTTTATTATCTTCTCTCAATCTTCTACAAGCAGAGAGCCACAGGAACCCACTCCACATAGGACAGGAGATCTGCACACACCTCGCCAGATCCTCCTTCCCCGAGCTAGGTTTAAGCACAAATCCTTCTTATAATATGCATACAAGACTCTTACAAACACTTGCACTTAGCTCTGCAAGTTCTTAACACACAGCAAGCACAAAGCCTTTGCAATCACATAGATCAAACTCTAGAACTTAGCACCTTTTTTCTCTCTTCTTACATCACCTAGCTATCTATTTATAATTACAAAATGGATCTAAACATGGGTAAACCCATGGGCCGACATCCCATACCCGTTACATAAACCCTAAACCCAAAAGTGCCCTAACAAGGGGTCGAGATCCCACAATCTCCGCTTCGACTTGCGCTTCGCCTTCGAACAGCCAGTCGAAGTCCCAAAAATGCTCAAATGTGACCAAGGGTCTCCAAAACTTGGTCAAGGGCCAACAAGCCCCCAACACTCACCTGTGACATGTCCCGAGTCACTCTGCTCTGGGTAACTCTGCCTCAAACTCATCGAGCTTGGATCAAGCTGCTTTGACCTTCTACTTCGCCAAGGCCTCCTGCTTGGTGAACTCCTGAATAACGGCCTCAGTCACAGGTCCTTCCAAGTGTTGTTCGACTACGGTGACTTCTTGTTCTAGTTCTGCTCCTTGTCCTTCAATCTCCTCAAAAAGTAGGCAAGCTGCATCCTGGACTGGCTGGAGCTTCTGAGTCACTTCCATGACTTTGATCTGTATGGCATGGACCTGTTGTTGAGCCGTACATTGTTCTTGGGATCTTTTCATCCGCTCAACTACTGACAAGGGCTTCAATTGTGCTTGTACTGTTGCTTCTTGCTGCTTTGCTATCTAGAGCTGCAACTCTAGTGTCTTTAGTTCAATTTCTTTAGTAAGGCGCTCATAATTCTGCACACTTCGAATGCTAAGCTTTTTACATTCCAAGGCTAATGCCTTAATTATCTGGACTACGCTTCAGATGGTTTCTTCTCATTGGTCTTGCACTTTCTGTGGAGTGCTTGGTACTGTTTGTAACTCCAATTCTGCTACTCTTTGTTGAATTTGTTGGATGGCTACAACAAGATTCGCTACTTGACTCTCCACTGGGTCTTCTTCTATCTATTCCAAGACTATCCCAGAGTGAAGTGCTTTGTTGAATGCTTCTTTAACTCCAACCTAATTTGTGAGAAGTTGTTCTTTCTCTTTCTGGATCTGCGCTTTATCCTCTTCAAACTTGATTTGGAGTTCGTCCTTCTCTTGTTGCGCAACTCGATGTTGCTCTATGAATTCCTCTTGTGCTTGCTTTAGGGCCACTGTGGCCTGTTATTTTTCTTCCTACACGTGACAAAGGTGAGCTTCTGTCGCATCAGATATTCTGCGAAGTTGGTTAGGCTCATCTCCCAACTCTGTTTCTTCTGATGGCGGGGGTGCAGTGGACACTGTGCGGCTAGAGTGAAGGGCTTGTTGTACTCCTCTCAATTCTGATTCAATTCTTTCATACATGGTTTCTTGTTTTGCTTCATTTCTATGCAAAATATCTTCCGAGGCATCTGATATAGCTGCGATAATGAAGTCAAAGTCATCGACCATGAGCACAGTCTGCAACTTCAGCTTACTAGCTTTGGAATTCTTTCGTGATGTAGGTTTCATTGGGGAAACCTTTCTTTTCCTATATGTCTCTGCCTCTTCATGGGGGTTCCTAGGCAGTGTTACTTCACCCTGCTTCTTCTTGTCTTCTTCCCCTTCTTTTTCCACTTTGTCATTGCCTCCTCTGTTAGGTGAATCTGATGCAGTCTCCTTTGATGTTTTGTTTATTTACTGCACATCTTCCTTCTTTTTCTTCCTGCTACTGTTGGGTGCATCGTACTCTTCGTGATTAACCACCAGACTTCCAATGAGGTCGGGGTCAGACAGTTCTGTGTGGTTAATTGGCACTAGGAGTTCTTCAGGCCACCCCTTGGTGATTTCCTTCATGTCCTCCTTGGTGAGCTTGTAATAGGACTGAAGTTCTTCTTTATGCTCGTCTCTGTGCACAGTAATATATATAAAATGCTTATCTACATGGAACTTCACAACTGGTCTGAACTTGTCCAGGGTGTTCGGCGTCATACAAGGGAAAGACTCAATATCCCTCGTTAACTGCAGGTAGTAGGCATGGAACACTGCATTAGACTGCCATTGTTTCCCCATATCGCTCGAATACGAGAGCATGGTGAACTTAACAGCTAGTGGCTCGAACGGTTCAATGTCAGGGAAGGTTTCTCCTTCCGACATCTCCCAAGCACTGAATGTGATGAGGATCAACAACCAGCTAAAATGGAACTCATAACCCTGATCTTGAGCTTCGTGGTAGTCCTGTTCTAACTGGTTGATGAGGTAACTCGCCCAGTTCATTTGTAATCCTTCCACGCATTTTTCTGTGAGGTCAAAAACGAACCTCGTGACCTGCGTGGGATTGTTCTTCCTTACTAGTTTACCAACGATCAACTTGAAGGCTAGGCACACTGTTCCATTCTGGATGGAGGATACCTTGTAGCCTCTCTTTCCCTTCTCGACATCGCCATAGGTTTCTTTAATCTTCTGCACCAAAGAACGATCTACAACTTTCCCTGGATAAAAGTCTTGTGGGTCTGGTCCCTGCATGCTTAATCTGGTGATCCTATGGATCAATGCCAGATCGATGATGATGCATCTGTCTAGCCACAGATAACCATCGTGGAAGAATGACAGCAGGATCTTAACGCACGTGTTAACCTCCTGATGTCTTCCAAAGTGTGTTATCTTCATCACATTCAAGATAGTGGACCTCGCGATGTCCATAGTCCACGGCTGGGGGATGATCTTCGACTTCTTCCCCTTGATCTTGGTCAAATATTTGTGAGCTGCAAGCATGCCATAGCTCTTGTGGTCTCCTAGGTTATAGTCACTGATCTTCAAGGTTGGAATCCTCTCCAACTACGGTTTGACTGCTTATATTCCCTTTGGGAGGTACGCAATGATGACTGTATAGTTGAAGTCCCTCAGGACATTGTCATGACTCACCACACCAACCAGGGGTGGGATGTAGCCAGGCAGAATGGATGGGATTAGCTTCGCATTCTCCAAGTCATCACAATGCTTGGTTATTTTCTCGGTCGTAGCTCGGGATGGTCCAGATCCATGAGCATTCGATGGGGAGGCTTGCACTTCTCTCGTCAATGAGGCTTGGATGCCTATGGACATCACCTTCTCGGCCATGAGGTCTATTAGAATCTCTTCAACGACTTTTTCTATTGCGCTAATTTCATCTGACATGCACACTCGAGATCTGATATCTCAGGTTCATGAGCAATACTCAATGTAACAGAATGGATGGCAAGGTCTCAATGATCACTACGTGAAATCAACTAGTTCTCTATGGGCTCGGATAATCACAATTGGAAAAAGTGTTCTCAGTGCAATGCTTGACGGGATAAATAGACATTCTTGTAACAAACTCTTCCAACGGGCAGGAACACCTCAATCAATGAAGTTCCATCCATTATGGCACGGTCCCAATGGTCCAAGCACGAATGTTTCAGCAATAACTGTGTTTCTATCTATTCTAGAGCATCATTCTAATTGTCATAATGCCTCCAATGGTCATATTGCTTCGTCATGGCGAAGTGCCAATATGTGTTGTATTGATATTCCAACAAAGTTCAAGTTCTGGAAACCTTCCTTTTGCAAAGTCTTCCCTATAACTTCTTGCAATTTTTCTACCGTTGCTCTCTTCTTACTGAGATTTATGGCCTTCTTTCCTGTGATCTGAATCACTAGTTTCCTCTTTCCATTATTGTTCTTATCTCCTCTTGGCATGATAACTTTGCACTATGGAGGGTCTTTCATAGGGTTCAAGGGTAATACTTCTTCTCTTTCTGGGGTAGGTTCTCTACCCTCTTGTACAGACAGGTGTTTCAAGTCTTCCTGTGTTCTTTCAACTTCGACGTCCAGATCTCTGGTCCTTAGTAGCTTTGACTAGTTCTCTTGTTCTTTCAATAAGTGTGCTATTCTCCTAGCCATGAAATCTCTTAGTTTTTTTTTTTTTTTGTTCTAGATCCTCCTCTTCTTGTTTCCTTCATATCTGATCTTTCTCAATCTAGGTCTTTCCTATCAAGATAGAAAATGGGGCGTTGTTCTCAATAAATTTAACGATCTCAAATTCTTCTTTTGTCAAAGTGCCATGAACACTCATAGATGTCTGGGTAAGTATTCCACATAAGTTTATCAGCTTTCCTCTAAATAATCCTATTCCTCCTAATGAAGGAACCATAGTAGGATTTCCCAAGTTCTTTCTGTCATGATATTCACCTGTGTTTCCTCATCCGGGACACAGTCTATGTCAAAGTATCCTCTTCTTATTTCTATGTACTCTTTCTCTTTTAAGACCTCTGATAAGTTGATATCTCTGTGATCATTCATGGTTTCTTTCATCTGCAATAATAAATTCTTTGATTCTTTCTGGTTCTTAGTCTCTTGATCTTCCTCAGGGTTATCTTGTCTCATATTCATCTTTTCAACTTTTGCAATCATTCTAGGGCAATCCAAAACTTCATGGTCCATAGATTTACAGCAAAGACAACTAGGACCTCTACCAGGGCATTCCTTAGCAATATGTCTCAGTCTTTTGCAACTATAGAAAATGATTAATCCTCTCTTTCTCCTGAACGATCCCCAACCTTTCCTGTACTGCGCACTAGGATCACAGTAACTAACCTGCAAAAAATTCTTTCTAGGATCCTACATCCATTTGTTAGTCCAAACATTCTTTCTATGCATAGGGATAACATACATTTCATTATTTCTATCAGATCTACGCATATCAAATCTTATTTCTTCTAGATGTACCCTAGTTTTCAGACCAGGACACAATTTATCAAACATACCTAGATTCATTCTTTCGGAACAAAATTTTCCGCTTATCTTACCTTTCTCATAGCACAAAGCTTCAAGATCTTACCTCTTTTCTTCATATTGGACTTCTCTTCTTAGCACAGAGCTTCGCAAGTTAAGTAGAATACTACGCACTAAAGTAACATATCTATGCACAAAGCTTTCTTTTCTTCAGTTCCCAACAATCACATTTTCATGTCCCGACAACAGAACCATTTGTTGGCATAGGGGTAGAACCAAGGTTTAATGCTTCAACAACACACCAAGAAAACCCTAACTACCATCCCTTTCGACAACACCTGCGAAGTAGATGAAGTCTCACCCGAGGTAGAGACAGGGGTGGTTGTAGGACTCAAATGTCTACAACCTAGCTAGGACACAGATATGTGATTACACCACTCTAATAAAGCACTTAGCAGTTAGCATTCATCAGTATTTAACCCTTGTTCACATCGCATATCCAAACCCTAATTATAGAACAACATAGTATTCAACCAGATCTAACACATCTAAGCACTTAGCATATGGAAAGAGATCAGATCTAGCATTCATTCACATCACTAAGCACTTAATCTATCATACCAGATTCATCTAAACATTCATTACTGCACTAATATTAAATGATATGAACAATATAATAACCATATTGCACAAAGAAACCATAACACATGATATACGTGGTTCACCCCAGCGTGGGGCTACGTCCACCAACTCTTCTCTTCTTTATTATCTTCTCTCAATATTCTACAAGCACAAAGCCATAGGAACCCACTCCGCATAGGATAGGAGATCTGCATGCACCTTGCCAGATCCTCCTTCCCCGAGCTAGGTTTAAGCACAAATCCTTCTTATAATCTGCACACAAGCCTCTTACAAACACTTTCACTTAGCTCTGCAAGTTCTTAACACACAGTAAGAACAAAGCCTTTGCAATCACATAGATCAAAATCTAGCACTTAACACCTTTTTTCTCTCTTCTTACATCACCTAGCTATCTCTTTATACATTACAAAATGGGCATGGGTCAACATCCCATACCTGTTACATAAACCATAAACCCAAAAGTTCCCTAAAAAGGGGGTGAGATCCCGCGATATCCGCTTCAATTTGTGCTCCTCCTTCAACCAGCTTATCGAAGTCCCAAAAATGGTCAAACATGACCAAGGTTCTCCAAAACTTGGTCAAGGGCCAACAATCCCTGCTGTGGTTCGAAGCTCCGTCACTTCAGTGTTAATAATGTTTGGATTCCTTTTCTATTGGGGCTCTTGAATATTGATAGCTCTGAAGTCCTGAATTCTTCGGAGACTGGAGGTTTGGCCCACAGTTTTAGCCCACGATTCCTATAGAGGCTCTACTAGTGCTCAAGGACCCCGAAAAGTAGATTTCACATTTAGGAAGAAGATTTTAAAGATCCTGTTGTGGATTTGAGGGTTCAGAGAGAGCCTGCAAGTTGATTCATCTCTTGAAGTCAACGATCCTTAGACCGGGAGCTCGCATAGGCCCCAAGGAGCGGGCGGGGATCTGCATCACTTTTCTAAATACACCCATCACTTCTAGATGATTCTTCTAGAGTTGACTAGGGTTGACATTAATGCCAACCAACTATCTGACAATCTCCCCCTTTGGAATTGATGGAAACACTTATAATCCACCTGTGACCAATGCTCCCGATATTTCTCTCCTCGTGTTTCTCTCTCCCTTTGACATCAATGGTAAAGGGTAACTCTTTTGGGGCTACTCCACCTGTCTTCATGCTTCTGATCTTTCTCCCATAATATTTCTCTTTCTTTTTTATATCAATGTAAAAGTGTAACTCCCCTTGACAATATACCTTCTCTAAACAATATTTCTCTGTATTCATGTGCTCCCCCTATGTTCATGCTTCTGATCTTTCTCATTTTCTTTTATTATTTCTCTTCCCCTTTGACATTAATGGTAATTAAATCTGACGATTTCTCTCCCCCTATATTCTTTTTAAACATGTCATGTAGATCAATGTGGGGCTTCCTGTATATGCTTTCTTTCCTCTCTTCCAATGTGTTTTGTCCATTGGTGCTTCTTGTTATTGTAATCTAGTGACGTATATGAAAAAAATTCATCTTAATATTCCTTTTTCAAGGCTTGTCATCTTCACTGAACTAAAATCAATGACATAATCAACCAACAATATTCTCTTGACAATAGAACTCTTCCTGATGGTTTCTCTCTGTCTTGTTGTGCCTTCATTGCTTGCCTTCCTGTGACTAGCTAGTTCCTGTCAATATGCCTCTTTTCTAAGTCTTATGTTTTCATCCAGTGTCATGTATTTCCTCTGGCTCATGTCAAGTACTGCCTACTATACCTACCAAATATCTCATGAAATCATCTTTGTCCATATGTCATAATAACTATCCATGGCTTTGCTACACAATTGCACACTGTGTAGACCCATCTGTCTCTTTACTTTTCTAAAGACTTCTTCGACTTTTCTGTAAATTATCACTACATATTCCTTCTAGTCTGACCTGTCTTCAAATCAAACTCTACAAGTATTGAAAAATATGTAATGAATATATCCTTGCCTGAATACATGCATGGAATCCTCTATCCAATCATGAACCTCTGACTTAAATCATTATGAATCTTCCTTCCCAAAATCTGCAAACACCTCAGACTATTCGAAAAATAGTTCTTTGATTTGTAACTATTGTTTAGACTCCCCCTCTTCAATATTCACATTGTTGGGAGTCTCCAAGATAGATGGTTTATAAGAATACTTCAAGCTGCTTTGCAATAGGATCATTATGAATATGGATATCTTCCTTTTTACCTATAGATTTGTCATGATCTCGCACTACTACAAATTATGAGAGTATGATTTTTGGGATTTCTTCATTCACTTTCTCTTCAATCACCTGCTCTTCATTCACTTTTTCTTCTTGTTCTTACTTTCTTTTCCAAACCTTCTTATATTTGATATCAATGTTTTCTTTCATGGAAGTATACATCATGCTTCTACAATCATGAGCTATGTGTCCATAATTTTGGCATTTGTAACACTCAATATTGTATGGAGCCACATAATAATTTATTTCTTGAACATTTCTTCCATAAGCTCTACAATCTATAGCTTTATCTCCAAATTTATTACAAGTAAAACAATAACCATAAAAGAAACTTTGATACTTGGAAGTAAATGATATCCTTTGTGATGTAGTCCTCCTGAATTCATGTCTTGGATGATTATGACCTTATCTTCTATTGTTTCCTTCACAATGATTGAAGACTCTTTGATACCTAAAAGTAGAAGGTCTTCTTTGATATCCGTCTCTTCTATAATATTCTTCTTGAGTCTTCTCCATTTATGGAATGTTCTCCTTTAAGGACTCAGATTCTTCTTTCTTGATAGAGCCTCTGATGATTTCCACATAACTATTACTCTTCTCTTCATTATTCCTTTCTAGTAGCGTGTAACATTTCTCTTCAACTTTATTTACTGGTGGTGTGGAACTTCCTCTCTCTTCAATGTTCTTTCTAAGCTTGATAACTTTAACTCTTAATGTGATAACTTCTTCAAGCTTCTCACAATCTTCTTCTTTATTCATCATATGGATCTTCATAACTTCTTTTGTTCTCTTTGCTTCTTCAAGTTGGGTCTTCAATGTGATGACTTATTCTTCAAATATTCTTTCTTGTTGACTAAATTCTGCTTCAAGCTTGTTTAAGTCCTCAGATCTTTCCTTAAGACGTATTGTCAAAATTTCTTCTCTCTTATTTGCTTCCTTTCTTTGTGATACTATTTCGGCTTCCAAACATTGTTTCTCTTTCAACTGATCCTTGAAAGTTTCTTCAATCACCTTGGATTCATCCATCTAAGCTTTTAGATTTATTACAACCTGCCTGACTTCTCCAGAACCTTCCTTTAGCTTGATCAATTCTTCCTTGAGCGACTTGTTTTCCCTTCTTTCTTTATTTAGCTCACTTAAATCATTGATTAGTTCAGTCTCAAAATCCACTACGCTTACTTCATAATCTTCCTCTTCTGAATCTGTCTGACATGATGAACATATTTCTTCTTGTTCGGTTTCAACATCTTATTTATTTTGATTAGCATGCTCTGGCTCTGCGATAAGAGGAGATTCTTTAAAATAGAGATTATGTAGCTTATCCCAAAGTTCTTTGGTTGATGAATCATGCGATCCATCCATGATGACATTCATTGCCTTTTTGTTGTTTCTTTTTAATTTCTTCTTGGCTGCAGTATTTGGTTTCTTTGAAGCGGTGTATCTTGTAACAATTGATTTCCAAACGTTAAATCCATGTTCTTGTAAAAATGTTTTCATTATTATATTCCAAAAGACATAGTTCTGACCATCAAACAATGGTGTTCCATTATTTTTTCACTTCATAAACTCTGATGTTCCATTACCTGTGTAATCCATGATCTACCTTCCAATGGTTATACTAGTTCTGAAGGACCTTCTCTAATACCAATTTTTGGAATATTCACCAATATAGAGAGGGGGGGGGGTGAATCAATATTGAGCACTTTTTACCATTTTCAATCACAACATTAAATTATTAATGATTTGATTCACTTATGATTTCATTTAACATATCATAAACAATGCATCACATCATACACGTATACACAATACACCAATATTTTACATGGAAACCCAAATGGGAGAAAACCACGAAACACTTTCTTATATATCAAATATTACATTCATAGGAAGCACCAGCTTCCAAATTCTCTAGCACCAACTGGAAAGAGGCTCCAAAATGAAGGAAGCTACAACTCTCAGAATTCTCCATCTCTAACCCCCTATTTACAAGCTCCAACTTGAATGAAGCTCCAACTCCCTGAATTATCCAGCTCCAACTGGAAGGAGGCTACAACCCCCTAATTTAAAGGATACGACCTCAAGGAAGCTCAAACTCCCTGTATTTTCTGGCTCCAACCTCCTTTCCTTTCCCCTTCCTTCCTCCCTGAAATATAAGTGTAGAATCAACCTGTCACTTCCACTGATAATCAACCTATCATCCAACCTGTCACTCATAGTCAACCTGTCACAGATAATCAACCTGTCACTATCATCATCATCCAACCTACCAATGTATCTGTTACTGTTACTGTCACTGTCTATGCCACTGATACATATACCTCATCATCATCAACAAGATCATATCCATTCATGTAAATCACATGCCAATATCATCAAGAAAATCTCTCAATCATATTCCCAACATCACCAAGATGTGCATCAGATCATATGCCAAGATATATGTGCCATATCATCCATAAACCATGTACCAAGGATATGCATCAAGCATGTGCCAAAGATGTATGTACCATATCTATAAACCATGTACCAAAGATGAACCTAAAACATATGTGATATGCTTCAACCATGTAGCATACACCATATCATATGTGAACTGTGTATCAAAGATATTCCTCAAGTATGTACCAAAACATCCAAGATATGAATCCAAACATATACCTCAAACATGCGCCATAACATGCATCAACCATGTACTAAAGCATGTACCATAACATCCACAATCCAAGATATTCCTCAAACATGTAAACATATACCAAAGTACATCTCAAACTATGTTCCCAATATCCAAGATGTGCCTCAAACCATATGCCCAAAGCATGCCTTAAGCATGTGCCAAACCATCCAAGATATGCCTTAAGCATATACCATAACCATCAAAATATAACAAATAGAAAGAATACCTTTAGTAATGTAGCAACTCGATGTATTTCATCACAAACCTGCATACCTTCCTCAACTTCAATGACAAGAGAATAACATCTTCATCAAACTTTACCTAGGTCTCATGGGACTAGTTTTTGGATTAGTCACAAACCGTAACTTTCAATAAGCATAAATTCGTACCTGTAATGAATAAAGGTATGAAAATTTTACTTAATATTATTCAATATATTCTATGAAATTCCTCTAAGTTTCACTTCTTGAATCGTCCATGAAAATGAGTTATAGAGAAAATGGCAGACCTTGCTGAATTCTATCCTATTCTAGAGAGCGGAATTGTAGAGCATGCCAACCGCTCAATATTTGATATTTGATTATAAAAATCACACAAAAGATACTACCGAATGTCCTCTTTCCACTTCAATTTGTCTCACATAATTTGGAGCCTCTATGAAAAAGTTATGACAATTTTACCTGAAACACTTGTTTGAGGCTAGTTACAGGACTAGTCAAAACCCTATCTTCCATAGAGTGTATCTTCAAAAATTCAACGACCTAGACACTGAAATGTTTACTATAGGCACCTTGATATGTCTTCTCAAGAACCTCTAATTTTCTCTATCTAATTCATTCTAGAAAAATAGTTAGAGAAAACATGGTAAGATGACCTTTAAATAACATACCTTAGAACACATCCTCACAAGAATTCATCCACCCTTGGAATTTCTCCCTTCTTCACTTCATCTTTCCTATGAAATTCACCTTAGATATCCTTGTTTACCTCAGATAAAAATCACTTGAGTTGATGTAACAAATGAACTCCTAGGTGCCTTATTTATACTAGATCCGACACCCTCTTTTTAGGGCCAACTTGACCCAAATAAAATTCAATTTAATTCATTAATGATTATTCCATCGGGGCCAACTTTACCAAAAATATCCTTAACATTTATTTTAATATTCATTGCAATGGGTGTGACTTCTTATTTGCAATAAATTGTCTTCTTTTTATTAATTTGGGGTTTGTTGACCGCCTCTCCAACTAGGGGGTCAACTCCATGTAGCATGAAGATATGCATCAACAGATGCAAACATGTCAAAGACTAATTGGTTCTACAAGGCATTTTTTGCTCCAACACACGGTTTTGTAAGCGGAATTACCGCACCCATGTGCGGGTTTATAATGTAATAGGTCTACATGGATCATGTTAGGTCAATTTCCTTAGGGTTTCTTCAATAGGAGAGTTCCTTTTGCTGAGTGTTTTTTATCCTCAGGAGGTTAATGTGGCCTAACCAGCCGGGTTAATCTCCCTTGAGTTTTTCACTCCCACCCAATAAATCCTCCAAAATGGTGAAAGGCGTTCTAATGAAGTCATTCCTAGGTATATAGTATTTAGGAATGTTGTAAATGACCATGTAAGATAGCGCACGAAATTTCGCGGAATTCCGTCAAGTATAGCTAGGTTTTTTTTAAGGTTTCGAATTAATTAATTGATTAATTAATTAATTAATTATGGGTATTTAATGTAAAACTTAGGTCCCAGGATCTTTGATAGGGGTATTTGTACTTAAAATAAAGCTAATGAGACCTCATATACCCGTGGACCAAGTTTCAACTCAGTCGGACAAGTTTTGCTATGTTTTTTGTCCACTTAAGAGTTTTTCGAGAAAATGACAATTTTAATTGCCAAACCTAGGACATGGGAAAATGTCATTTTGTAATAATGGAACAAATTGAGTGAAGTAAGTGGCAAATAGTGATGAGAAAGACCCACCTAACCTATTCCTAACCTTTACCCACCTTTTAAACCCAACTTTAATTATTAATTAATTTTCATTTTAATTTCCCACTTTGAGCCTACGTCCCCCTTTGAGAGTACGTCTCCCCTCTCCCACATTTGATATAATAACTCATTTAATAAATAAGTTATTCCCCCCTCTCCCCTCTTTGGCGTCCCTCTCCCATCCAAGTCACACTCCTATCCCACTCCCAATCCTACCTCATGCCTTCCCCCTCAAGCTCACACATTTCTCTTGGATATGCGTCCCCCACTCCACGCTTTGACTTGGAAACTCACCCTTTTGGTGTGCAGGTCCCTCTTTCTTCCCTCACGCCTCTCCTTACCCACTCGCATGCCTTTAAGGAGTGTTCCAACACACTCCCAACACACTCCAAGTCTTTCCATCACTTACCTCACGTCCTTCCCTTCATGCACACGCTTTCCTCTTTAGAGTTCATGCTTTCTCTTTTGGTAAATGGGAAGAATCTCACGTAGAAGGAGAAACACCATTTATTTTTGGGGAGATGTCTCACGTAGACTTAGAAACAACTCCAGTCAAAGCAAGCAACTCCTCCTCTAGCCAAATTCGTCCCTCCTTGCTTGTTTTATTGTCACCCATCCTCTTTCCTCACTTGCCAATTTCGCCCCTACCCTAAAAGCTCACGCCACCTTCATTTGAGTTTTCATTTGAGCTTGGATATTGACATTTGTCAAAGATCCATGGAGGGTCTCTCTTCCTTTCATTGCTATAAATGAGACTCTCCTATCCCTCATCATTCACCTTTCATTATTGCACTGTTATGCTATTATTTTCTCACCATCTTATTTTCTTCCTCTCTCATCATTATTGTCACCTTTCTTCATTGGTGTGGCTCTTGAAGAACTTGTAGCAATTAGTTGCTACAACTTCTTCCATTTGAATAATAAAAGGAAATTCTTTGGAGGATACACGGATCTCAAGATTTGTCTGGGCTCTTTGCATGCATATGAGGTGAAATCGTTTTGTTTTAAATATTTGTGTGATTATAGGTAGATTGTTGGGTAAAGTAGTTTACTTAACTAA
>ML779878.1:1171197-1187077 GCA_009831015.1 Picea engelmannii | reverse complement strand
AGTTAGGGGGAGGGAATAATAAAATTTACTTAATTTTTAAGAAACTCCTAACCACTTAGTTGCATAGACAATCCATGTGTTTTGGGGGATCTTAGATGAATGTTTAGGAACACACATTGCAAGCACTTTCATGTTTACAAATCCTTAATGCAATCTCATGGTTTGTCTTTCTAAATGTTTTAAATTTTCATGAGCATTTGAAGTTTCCAACTTATTCATATCTTTTGTTTATGCTTTTATGGTGTGATTCAAGAAGAAGTTGAGTATCCCACTTAGGGAGGCATCATCTTCTTGAATCTTGACTGCTTTAGTGGTTTCCATTGAAAAGCAGTCAAATAGAGTAAGTGCTATTGGGGCATGTTTGGCTTATGTGATTGATCTCAGTTTGAGTATTTCCTAAAATTTCACATTTTGGCATCATTGTATATCCTGTTAATTTGTATCTTGTGTACTATCTTGTATCTTTGTAACATTTATCTTTCATTGTGTAAGTAGTTGTGATCTTTAGTTTGTGGGATAGTTCCAACATTTTTAACTTGTAATATTTTGGTAATTGAACACCCTCAAACTTAGTTGACCTCTTGCCCAACCTTAGGCACTAGTCATAGTTGACTTAGGGAAAGGGTTGTTTGTCATTTAGTTAATCTTGCACTTTGCATTTGTTGCCTTAGCATCTTAGGCTAGTTTTCCCCCAAGCCTTCTAACAAATTAAAACCAACTCCTAGAACACAAACGTTAAATCATATCTAGTAACTAGGGTCTACCCCCCTTGGCTTCCCTAGGAGTAAGCCTGGAAGGAAGAGGTTCCAGTCAAGGTGACAGTGTGGACTGTGAACCTAGGCATTGTGCCTCCAAGGACACACTAAGTGAGCTGGATTTTGCTCACGTTTGCAAGTGTGTACTAGGACGGCAACACCCCTCAGTCCACAGTACTCGACCAGTGTCATGTCATGATGGAAGTCACGACCCAACACTGCATACTCCCTCTTGTACTCTGCAATGTCTTCCGCCTGAGTGGGCAGCCTATGTGCTAACGGTTGTTGTGCTGTTGCTGGTGGTACCCTTTGAAAACTAGGGAACCATGGTCTGGGAATCCTACTTGAAGATGTGTATGTGCGAGTAGGTGTCTGGGATCTACTGCATGCCCCCGAGTTCCCCTGTGTTGCATGTGGGGCTGGTGTGCCCGGGGTGTCCACTATAGCTAATCTATTAGCCAATTGTGCCAAAGACTGCAACATGGTTTGTTGACTGACTACCAAATTGCTGAGTGTCTGTATGAAGGTTGCCTCTGGGTCCATGGGTGCCTTACCAGTGCCCTCTAGCCTCTCATATCTGTCTCCCCACATCCTCTCTGCCTTCTGGGTCACCCGCTGAACTCATCGACTTTAGTCACAGGCTGGCAGGACTAAAGCTCTAATACCACTGCAATATCCCTGATCTAGTTGATCTGGATATCTACTGCTAAACTGCAGTTTTGGCTACTGAATCTGATACTCTGGGGGTTTTTGAATGCGTTTGAGTTACTGTTTGAGATGCTTGGTGATTTTTGCATCTGTGTTCCAGTTTATTATATGTTTTAGCAGTATAAGACAATGCATGCGAAATAAGGACAACACAGCTCACTAATATATATAATGTTGGAAAAGCAGGAAATACAATAATACTGGAAGCAGATATGATAATCGTCGGTTAGATCTCATGGATAGTCACTGGAATAGAAAATAACAGATAAGAAATACCCGTGACCAGAAGAATGGGTGTTGGTCTGCGCATGCACTAATGGATCAACAAAAAGAAGTCTAGCAGCTCACAATAAATGTTGTAGAATCTGGAAAACTCGCCCTGATGGCGATACCCGTCAGAATGAGATGGAAACTGTCTCAAAAGATGTGCTCTGGCCTCTAGACTGATCCTGATGACTGTTCGACTGATGATCTGACCTCTGGAGCTCCGGATCTCACCCCCTGGGGGTTTGCGCACCTTGTGGGCTCAATGAGTGCGCCCTAGTGATTCCACCGTCAGAAGCTGACGTTGTGTAACTCAAAACAATCGTCCTGGTCTCCTCTGTAATGGGTCGAAAGGGATTCCTCAGATCTGTCCCGGAATGTCCCCTGGAACCCCAAATGTGCTTCCTCTGGAGTTGTGCCCTAAATGACAGTTTTCTGCTTTCCGGAAGATTCCACAGTCGAAAACTGACGACAGATGGCTCAATAGGTGCACCTTGGCAAGCTCTCTAATGGGTCGGAAGGAATCGGCCAAATCTAAACCGTCACAAACGACCGCACAAACCCTCTCTCAAGCACTTGCGCCCTCACTAGCTGAGCTACGTAATCACTAAACTAGACACTGTAATGCACGGTGAAATACCTGGATGGTATCTCCGATAGGCTAGGGTGTGTCTCTCAACACCGAAACCGATCAATGGTGGTGGTTTCCTCCAGAAATCCACAAAACAACAAGGGGGTTGATTTCCTCCTCCTCTTGTGTGCATTAGGGTTTTATGGTTGGGGGATCTTCTCTTGAGAATATAGCAAAGAATTGTTGGGTTTTCTTCCCTTGAGTAGAAGGGTTTCCCAGGATATTTCTTGTGTTCTTGTGCATGGTAATTCTTCTTGTGAACTTGGTTATTACAGCACTTGTGTATGGTGTAGTTGCATTTGTTTATGGTTCAAGTACATGCTAAATGAAATAAGCCTCATGCTTGAGCCTAGCATAGTGAAAATTCAACATGGTATCAAAGCTTAGCACTTGAAAGAAGCCATTGCACAAGCCTTCAAAGCTAGTCGTCCTCTCTTATGCAGAACCGTACGACCCTCCTAGGTTTTCCAGAAAAAGGTATGACCCTCTCCTTTTTGGTTGTTTTGGCACCTTCCATTGAAATGTTGGGGCTAAAAATTGCATAGGAGTGTACGGCCTCCTTCAGTGCACCTCCAGAAACTCTCAGATTGCATTTCCGAGAATTTTGGATTTTTGGCGCTAGGATTTCAGAATTTTTTGCAAAAATTTCGGTTTTAGAGTTTTTGCAGCTCATTGAAGGAGTTTTCAAGCTTACCAGTGTTCTTCTAACCTTCAAGGCTTATTGTTGGCAGTCATAAGCCCAACGAAACCTAATATTGCTAGCCTAGCCTAGCCGTTAGGTTTCCTAGCCTAGTTGCTAAGGGTTTGTGGAAGAATCTGCAAAAAATGAGGAACAGAACCTTGGTGGAAAATAGGCTTGATGGATTAAGCAACTTCAGTTCCTGGGAGTCAAGACTACAGATCACCATGGAAGAGGATGACCTATTGAGTGTGATATAAAAATCTTTACCAGAGTCGGCTACCGATGAAGAGAAAGAAAGACAACTTGCCTCCACTGCTGATGTTGATCCAGAGCCACATCAGAGAGATGAAGACATAAAAAATGAAGCCTTCTTATTCATATCAGCACTCTCAGGTACAGTTCCTACTGATAATGATATTTGGTTGATTGACAATGGTGCCTCCAGGCACATGACCAGATATAGAGATCATCTGACAAATCTTGTTGAGAAAGAGACCAGTCTACATGTTGTACCTGGAGACAATGCCAGATATAATGTGAAAGGGGTTGGAACTTCTACATTCCAACTAGATTCTGACATACCCCTTCAGTTGAGTGAGGTACTATATGTACCTGGGATGAAAAGGAACCTTGTTTCCATTTCTACCTTAGAGGATAAATGCTACAAGGTTACCTTTTCTGAAGGAAAAGTTCTTGCATGGCACAAGGATTCACATATGAATTATGCCCGAGTAATTGGTGTTCGAGAAAAATAGCTTATACAGGTTGACTGTCCAACCAGTCCAGGCCCTGTTACATGATACTATCAGCTTGAGTGAGTTATGGCATAGGAGACTTGCTCACATTCATTATAGAGCCCTTCCAGCTCTAGGGAAGATGGTAACAGGCCTTCCAGAGATACAGGTTCAACATAATGTTGTTTGCAGAGGTTGTGCTCTTGGCAAGAATGTCAAGGGGTCCTTCTTGAGCAGTGACAGCAGATCCAAGGGGATCTTGGACTTCATACATTCAAATGTGTGTGGACCAATGACAGTTGCCTCCTTGAAAGTATATTTGTACTATGTGCTCTTCATAGATGATCACTCTCGAAAGACATGGATTTATTTCTTGAAGACCAAGGACGAAGTCCTTGAAAGATTTCAAGAATTCAAAGCTCAAGTTGAGAACCTGACCGGAAAGAAGATCAAGGTGCTAAGATCAGATAATGGAGGAGAATACACCTCCAAGGATTTCAGTGATTTATGTATTGAGACAGGGATCAAGAGTGAGTACACAGTTCCTTATAACCCTCAGCAAAATGGGGTTGCAGAGAGGAAGAACAAAACCATCATTGAGGCAACCAAAGCAACGATACATGATCAGAGTATACCTATGATTATGTGGGAAGAAGCATCCATGACAGTAGTATATGTTCAGAACAGGAGTCCTCACGAGATTTTGAAGAATATGACTCCCAAAGAAGCCTTCACCGGAGTGAAGCCTGAGGTTGGACACTTCAGGATATTTGGGTGTCCAGTATACTTTCATGTACCCAAGGAGAAGAGGTCCAAGCTAGACCCTTCAGGCAAAAAGGGTACATTTGTAGGATACAGTGAATCTTCGAAGGCATACTGGATCTACATCCCTGGTCAAAGACAGATTGAGGTGAGCGGAGATGTCATCTTTGAGGAAGAGATAGCCTTTCGAACATCCAGAGAATCTCAAAAATGGAGATTGACAGTGAGATAGTATCTTCTCCCCCTTCAGCAGTTCAGAGGGAGACAACCATTGTTCCAGTTGATCCAATTGATCCAGTTGCTCCAGTTGATGTCCCCAGAGACATTGTAGTAGGCCATAAAAGGCCATAAAGGGCTCGACAAATTCTGCAGGAGGCAGAGGGACATGTAGCTCCTCGAGGCACATTCTGAGAGAGCAAGAAACCAAAGAGATTTTCGAGCTATGTTTCAGCCATGAGCCACATCATTGATACTGAGCCTTCTTGTCATGGAGAAGCAGCAGGTCAGCAAGTATGGCAAGATGCCATGACAGAAGAGTATCAATCCATCATGAAGAATGATGTGTGGGATATTATTCTGAGACTAGAAGGGAAGTCTGTAGTTAATTCCAAGTGGATCTATAAGATCAAGCATGCAGTTGATGGAAGTGTCGAGAAGTACAAAGCGGCATTTGTAGCCAGAGGATTCTTTCAGGTGGAGGGAATTTATTATGAGGAGACATTTGCTCCTGTAGCCCGATGCACTTCCATCCGTACTATCACTGCCCCAGCAGCATCTATGGGTTGGAAACTACATCAAATGGATGTAAAGACAGCCTTTTCTCAATGATGAGATTGAGGAAGAAGTTTACATCGAGCAGCCAGAGGAATTCGTGATACGTGAGGAGAAATCTCATGTGTGCAGGTTGAAGAAAGCACTGTATGGACTAAAGCAGGCACCACATAATGGATTCCTGATGAGTTTGGGCTTCAGCAAGAGTGTTGTTGATCCAAACCTATATTATCATATTGTTGGTGACGAGTGCATGATCTTGGTCCTGTACGTTAATGACTTATTCCTCACCAGTTCAGAAAGACTTATTGTCAAATGCAAGCGTGCATTGACTTCTGAATTCGAGATGAAGGATCTGGGTATGGTGCACTATGTCTTGGGACTAGAAGTATGGCAGAGGACTGATTAGATTTTCCTGAGTCAAGGAACATATATAGTGGATATATTGAAGAAGTTCGGTATGACAAACTGCAAATCCATGCCTACACCTATGGTGATGGATCTGAGGAAAATGAACGAGGCTTCTACTGATTCAGGCGAGATTGATCCACATCTATACCGAGAGTAGATTGGATCTTTGATGTATCTGCTTAACACCAGACCTGATATATGCTATGCAGTAAATGTACTTAGTCAGTTCATGAGTCAGTCGAGACAGAGTCACTGGATAGCAGCAAAGCATGTATTGAGATATCTACGAGGCACACTTGGATAAGGCCTGAGATATGCCTCCAATGTAGACATGAGATTGCAAGGATATGCCGATGTAGATTGGGCAGGGAGCGCAGTGGACGGGAAGAGCACATCTAGTTGTTGTTTTACCTTGGGATCTGCCATCGTTTCCTAGTGCAACAAGAAATAGAGCTCTGTGGCTTTGAGTACCGCAGAAGCAGAGTATATAGCATTGAGTGTGGCAGTTCGCGAAGCAGTGTGGCTTCGCAAGCTCCTTGCAGATTTATTTGATCATGAGACGGATTCTACCATTATTCATTGTGATAACCAAAGTTGTGTGAAGCTCTCTGAGAATCCTGTGCTTCACGGAAGATCGAAACACATTGAGATGAAATACCATTATATCAGAGACATGGTGCAGAGGAAAGCAGTACACGTGCAGTACCTTCCTACACATGAGCAGATTGCAGATATCTTCACCAAACTGCTTGCCAAGACGAAGTTCGAGTACTTCCGTGAGAGACTTGGCTTGGTGCAGAATGCCTCCCTAGCTGAGAGGGAGTGTTGATGATTGCAACGTCGTGTGACATTCTCCAGGATACGTTCTCTGTGACTGAGTTGAGTCGACCTGTGAGAGAGCCCAGTGTTGGGTATGCCCATGTGATGGGGTGCATCGTTCTCCTATGTGTGAGAGTTGAGTCGTCCCCCAGTGTTGGGTGTGCCCATGTGATGGGTGTATCATTCTCCTCTGTGTGAGAGTTGAGTCGATGTGGTCTCCTACCTTTGTACTCCTATGGACTTAGTTGAGTCAGGCTTGAGATGGTACTCCAAATGATTCTCCTGTGCACACAGTTGAGATAGAGATCTGTTGAGTATGATGTCCATGTGGCTGAACACAGGTGGACGTGTCCCTAGTGGCTGAGCACTAGTGGACGTGTGGATCCCTTGCTATATTGTCTAAGTGTAATATTTACTTGTAACCCTAATTATGATGTAAAGGGTACAAGTCAGCCCCACCATATGTGAAAGATAATTAAGGTTTATTGTAATAATTAATTATATTTCTGATTTATTGAGGTCGGCCCTGTTGTGTCATTTGACACACCTATTGTTGTGTCTGGTCTAGTATAAATAAAGGTGATTTCACATTGAGGAAACACACTCACACTTGACTTTTTGAAATTTCAGCAAGTGCATTTAAGGTTGAAGTGTGCACCTCTCTTGGGCGCTAGTTTCAAGATTGTAGAGCACCCTCTTGTGTGCATTAGGGTTTTATGGTTGGGGGATCTTCTCTTGAGAATATAGCAAAGGGTTGTTGGGTTTTCTTCACTTGAATAGAAGGGTTTCCCAGGATATTTCTTGTGTTCTTGTGCATGGTAATTCTTCTTGTGATCTTGGTTATTGTAGCACTTGTGTATGGTGTAGTTGCGTTTGTTTATGGTTCAAGTACATGCTAAATGTAATAAACCTCATGCTTGAGCCTATCATAGTGAAAATTCAACAATAATTGATGCTATGTGATTCATTTCGCTGGTTTCAGTCCCACTTGTTCACCCTTATGAGTATCACCTGATGCAATTGAGTGCTAAGTGGACTATTCAAAATCATGAGAAATCGTTCAATTGCGACTAATACTCATGGACATGGATCATAGATTAATGACTTACTCTACGCAGACCATCCCGAAAATAATATCTCACATGTTGGACTATGGAAGCCCTTCAATGCTTAAATAAAAAAGTGTCAAGGGAGCTCTAATTGAATAGTTCATAAGGCACAATACTTGCTAAGGTTTTGCAAATGGGGTAGCAAGCTAAGTGTGAATGGTTGTGGGGAAAACTCCACAGTTAAGTGTGCTTGACTTAGAGGAGTCTTGGGATGGGTGACCTCTTGGGAAGTCCGGGTTACTAGTTGCAAGCCCCAAAAGTGATAATTGATGATGCTATGCGATTCATTTCGTTAGTTTCAATCCCACTTCTTCACCCTGTGAGCATCACTCGATGCAATGAGTGCTAAGTGGACTATCCAAAATCATGAGAAATTGGTCAATTGTGACTAATACTCATGGACATGGGTCATAGATTAATGACTTACTCTATGCAAATCATCCTGAAAATAAGATAAATCTTCTTGAACAACAATTGAAGAATAGTTATCGATACAGGCGGGCTCACATAAAACTAAGGAATTTTATTTATGGTCACTACACATAAAGTTTTTATCCGTCAAAATCTCCATATACATATTCAATAAGCAAGAGTTTGTGAAGGCCAAAGAACTAGCTATAATCTCTCTCAATAATCTTGGAAGAGACACATTAAAGGAGTTTTGGTTATGCATATACCATCTCTATCTGTCAAAGGCTCTCTCCAATCTTACCGAAAACACGATGAAGACTAAAGATTTACTTCGAATCCAAGAATCCAATAATATGATCTCAAACTAGAACCTTTACAGCCAAGTTAATCAACTTATTTGAACAGAATCAATATTTCAAACCCCAGAACAGAATCCAGAAAATAGCTCACTTTTGTTATATCATGAAAACGCTCATGATAGAGACCCTTCCAAAACCGTAATGCCACAGTGGAAGGTTGGTTTTTACACTGCCTATGCTTTGCATGGTAAGCATGCTCTTCCTCACATCTGGACACTTTGCATTGGCAAGACGTATCAAGGCATTTTGGATAGCCATTAAGTTCAGCACATTCACGATCCCTGAAGAGGCAATGATATGACAATATGAAAAGTAAATTAGCGATTGTGGAGGGTGAAAGAATAGGAAAGAAAAAATCCGTAACTGCAGCTTTATAAGAAACAAATTGCACATTTCCCAAACTATGAAAGCATGAATGTGAGGCATTCAAAAAGAAGCTACAAATATAGGATGACTGAATATAGATTTTATTCCAAGTCTCTATTTTGATTGTAATTTCTCTGAACATGTCATCCAACATACCACATCCAGTTGAATTCCCATTAATAAAAAGAAGAAAGAAAAGGAAATGATAGTAATGGCCAAAGACAGTCAATGGGACTAAGTTTACATCATGCATCACTGAGGAAGGAGAGTACAAAAAGAAACTCCCTTCTACCTAAAATAATATTAAAAGAAATAAGCAACACCTAAGAAATGTCAAATGAAGTGTAATGTTGGAAGAAAGCCCAGCAAAAGAAGCAATCTGAATCTGAAAATATGAAGACCCAATTAAGCATCCTGCATGCATAAATGACCTAAATCCAATATTTGCATACATTCAAGGGAACAACCTGAAATGAGGAACTGCAGGTCCAACAAAATCTATATGTATTTGAACACCAGGAAAGAGAGCGGATAGTTCTCCAAAAACTGGAAGCTGGTGAAGTTCCTTCTCAGGACCTGAAAATAGTCCAAGAAAGAGTGCAAAAACATAGTTAGAATGTATAAACATTCACTCGCATAACAAAATTCTACTCTGGTTTTATGATTAATTACTGCTGGAAATTCCAGATTTAAGATATATTCAAATAAGCCAATGAAAAGGTGATATAACAGTAGGATTTTAGGCTTAAAAGGAAATCTGAGAGGTATGGATAAACTGGTAATATATTTCAGATTCTAAGACAGCCAAAAGAAAGGATCTTTGGCTCTAAAAATGACATCTAAACATGCTGATTTTTATACGTAATTTTCAGATCTCAAAGCAGCCAACAAATTGGTGTATTTAGGCACTGTTATCCACCGAGTTGTACTTGATGGATTTGCAGATGAGCCACCAGAGACTGAGCAGTCGGATGCTCAGAAGTCATTGTTCACAAATTCAACAAGTCTATCAGACCACCTTTTTTCCGCTTTCCCATCCCTCCGGGGCATTGTAATAAATGACTTGGGTATGAAAGTTGTAAAAAACTATTGGCCACCTAAGACCTGGGCATGAGCATGTACTCTAGAGTGTTTTTTTTCACTTGTTAATTATTTCTTGCCTATTAGGCGATTAATAATTTCTAAGTTTTTTCACTCAAAGTTGACTCCAAAGCTGGAGTATGTGTTGGTGGTTAGGCCTTGGCATGGTATAACCAATGTCTAGTGTTTAAATATATATGCGTTCATGCTAGGTCATGTCTATTGAGTCATATGGAAATTGTGCTAAGTCCCCATAGGTTTTTTTCAATGTTTTTCTCAAATAAAATTTTTCCCGTAAAACAGACATTTTTAATGTAAGAGTCAATAAAGTTGTAAAAAATGGCATTAAACAATGTCAAATGCCATATTTGTGCTCGTTTTCTAAGCCAGAGCACCCCCTAAACCCTTATTCCCCTTTTGTCCAGGCAAAAAAGTGATTTTATCACTCAAAAATGTATTTTACTCTCAAAAAGACAAAAGGGGACTTTAATTAATTTTCCTAAAATTTAGGAGAATCCCTAAAAGTTAGCAAACATGTCGGAAACATGTTTTGTCTTGTCTGGAGTCTCGAGTACAGTTGGTAGAGGTCTCTCCTAGTGAGGGCGCATGGCCTAGTTGACATGGCACATGGGTGGAGATCCCAATGAGCTCATGTGCATCCCCTTGCATAGTTGGTGCATTCTCCTTGAGGGCGCTAATCCTAAAGATTGACACTCGACCTCACTCACCTACCACCTCACTTCACTCACCCTTACCCTCACTCATCTCTTACACTCCTCCCACATCACTCCACATCTCCTACCTTCCACTCTACACTTCTCCCACTTAGCTCATGCGCATCTCCCCCTAGCTCATGTGCATCTGCGCCTCTCCCATGCGCCTTTACGTTGGGATCTTCACCAATTATTGTATAAATCAATGTCGACCCTCCTCCATTGAGTCCAGTTGGAGCTTGGGCAACTTGATCATTTTGTAATTTTTTGTTGTTGAATCAAAGACTTTGTAGGTCAAGATTTGGTGTGTAGTCTCACATGTGTAGATGGATTGTTAACATATGAGGTAATATCATTTCAAGTTTCTTTATTGTACTTGCATAGTGGCTAATGGTAAGGATATTGTTATCCAATTAGAATATATAGTTAAACTTGTTTGCTAGTCTATATATTTGTTTAATGCATTTGATGCTTATATTACATGCTTGGTTTTTGTTTAAACTAACGTGGAATGAAGTCTCTCTTATAGGAAACACCGTTGTTTTGCAGGTACTTGCGAGGAATTTGGAGCATAAAAGACCAACTTTTGGAGATTCAAAAGAGCTTGCTTGCTTCTTTTGCTTTCTCTAAAGGCATTTCAGAAGACTTTCCTCCCTCTTCTTCACACCAGAAAAGGACTCCATAGCCCAAGGGTTCATGAAGCTCAAGCAAAAGGCTCTATACAATCAAAACTTTTCTTCCCCTCTCTCTTTCTTTGGTTGCATGGATAGCTAGATCAAGTTTCAAAGTTACATTTTTACTATCTAGTGTTTGCATGCAAAATCTAAATCTAGTTTTAAATTCATTGCTAAATCTAAGTCTAGATCTAGTTTTTATTAAATAATTTTCTGATATTTATTGTTAAATTTCAAAGTAGAAAGTTGTTGATTGTTTATCCTTAATATCTAGTCATTTGAGTACTTTAAGTTTTTGTTTTAGGATAGCAAACAGAAAGTACCCAAGAAAGGCCTAAGTAGCTTCCTTAAACTCTAAAAAGCCGAAAAAATTGCTTTTATTGTGCATAAAAATTTTGTAAAAAGCCTTATAAAAATTCTTCTTTCTGTTTTGCATTTGCATTTCAATTTCTGCCGATACTAATAACTTTTCTTTGCTGGTTTTTAGCAGGTTTGTCATAGTAAAAGGGAGATTTCGACCTTTTTCGTTCGAGACCCAAATTGAAGATCTTTCACTCCAGACTTGACCCTTTGAAAACCAAGACTCAAGGACTCTCTTTGTAATAGTTAGTTTAGCATTGATCCATTTCTATAAGGATCCAAAAGTAAAAAGCTAAAAGAAGAGAAAAAAAAAGAGTCATCCTCTCAAGGTTGTAATAGGTTTAATAAAAGCATGTCTTTGGTGCCCAGTTTCTTCATCCCCTTTAGGGGGATTGGTGGTGGTGTGTGCTTGTCTCTTTTCATTTTCGTTGCAAGTTTTATCATCTTATTTTATTTACAAACACACAAACTTAAGGGAAATCAATCTTACAAAGCACTTAATACTTCATGCACTTAAGCACAAAATAACTTCAATTTTTCATGCCTCTAGGATTTCATTTTTTGATCTTAGTAATTAAAAAAAAAAAAATTTCAAAGCTTTCTACATTTCATTTTCAGTTTTCAATTTCAAGTTTTGTTTCTTTTCAAGTTTAAAATAAACCTTCCCCGCAACTACCGATGTATGCTATGAACCCTTGTGAGCCTAGCTCGATCCTGGGATTCATCAGAACCGGAGTTGTTAGTGTGGAGTAGTATAATTAGGGAAACCTTAATAGTAGTTACCTTAATGCGTGGGAAAACACCTAAGGGGAGTGTGTGAAGTCAGACGGGAACTTTGAGATCTAGGTTCTCCCCGTGTTGGACATCCGGCACCCTTGGTGAACTTACTAGTGAAGCCCTGGGGCTTCGGTAGGTTCTCAGCAAGTTTCCAAACAAAGAGGTAACCTCTAAAGAGGCCACACATCTCTCATTAATCTACTTTCAATAAACCCTAATAAAACACGTGTTCAACAACTATCCACAACACTTTTAAGGAACTGGTTCTATGGTTATATCTTTATGTTTATGAGCAGTATTTTCATTCTCAAATGTGATTGTCTAACAAATTTTATAAATCTTGCAGATATCATATCCTACTTTATTATGCATGCATCTTTATGATTAGACAAATGCTTTATATGAATATCTTATCTGATGAATGATTAAGTTGAATGTTTTATGTTTTATTTGCAATAAACTCCTAGAATAGTTCTTTTTTTGCTTAACATAGCTTAAGAGCCTTAGTATATTTGTTAGGGACTACCCCCTTTGGCTTCGCTAAGAGTTGGCCTAGACGGAGGAGTCGAGGATCAAGTGACAACACCTTGATTCAAGACTTTCCCCCAAGGGCACACTAAGTGGATTGAAAATTTCTTCCATGATAGCCCAAGTGTGTATAAGAAGGCAACAGAGACTAAGGAATGAAATCTTACTTCAGATTTAACCATTCATATACTTCAGATTTCAAACCAACAAAGAATGATTTAAGAGTTATGATTTAAAGAAGGTTGGAAAGAAAGACTAGTGCTTAGAACTTTACTTAAGCAAATGGAGTCTAGAAGAGGATATATTGATGGGATTTTTCTCATCACATAAGGGTAATCTGAAATCAAAATAACTAATCTCCAGCACCCTTATAAGGCTGTCCTTAAACGCGGAAAATGGTTTTTTAAGAATTCGAATCAGGGAATATAATTCAATACATCAAGACGGTATGCCAACTACAAAGAGAAGTAAATTCTAGCCATTTCAAATCAAGAAATATGTCATTCCTTTAGCATTTTCCAGCAGCAAGCATGAACATTTAGATGGAAATGATTCACATATAAACTTTGTTAATGATCTCAACCCAACACCCGGCTAATTCAAAATAAAATCACTTTATTAATTATTGACACAGCTAGGTTACTAACAAAAATAAATCAATGGAAGCATAAAACTAAAACCAACACATTGCACAAGATATTTTTGGGTTAATCACCCCTGGAAAAACCATGAAGGGAAAACCAGATCTGAGTTGATTTTATTAAATAAATCTTGGGCTCTAGTCCTGCGATAACGGCCCTGTTGACCGCCTCTCCAACACAGGTGGACAACTCCATGTGCCATGAAGAGATGCATCATCAGATGCGAACTTGTCGAAGACTTTGGTTCTACAAGGCATGTTTGACCCCAGCACTTCTTTTTGTAATTGGAATTTCCGCACCCCTGCGTGGGTTCATAATGTAATAGGTCTGCATGAGTCATGTCTAGGTCAGTTACCTTGGGATCGGTTCACTGGGAGAGTTCCTTTCACCGAGGATTTTTTATCCTCAGGTTATCAATTGGGCTTTTCGGCCTTATTGATCTCCCTTGAGTTTTTCCCTCACACTTGCAATAATTCCTCCAAAGTGGTGAACGACGTTCTAATGGGTTTATCTTTTGGTAACTATTATAGGGAATCATTGTAAATGACCATGCAAGACATCTTAGAAAGTTTTGCGGAATTCCGTCGAGTCTAAGTCAATTTTTTTAATTAATTAATTTTTAATTAAATTTCCCTAAATTTGGAGGTTTAATTATTTAATTAATTAATTATTTTTGAGCAAAAATTGTAAAAACTAGGTCCTTGGACTTTTTATAGGGGTATTTGTGCTCAAAAGAAATGGAATAGCACCCCCTACATCCATGGACCAAGTTTCAGCTCAGTCGGACAACTTTAGCCGTGGGTTTGTCCACCCAGAGTGTCAGTCAGTCTAAAACAGCAATTTTAATTGCTAAAATCCAAACATGGCAAAAATGTAAAATTGTAATAATGAGTTTAAAGGATGAAAAAGATGAAATAATGGTTAGAGAGAGACCCCCTAAGCATAACATGACCCTCCTAACCGTTTCCAACCTCTTCTAACCCCTTACACCCTCTTTTCACTCAAAAGTTACGCCCCCCTAGGGGGATTGACGATTTTCCTTGGTGGTGGACGTTGTGACTTAAATGAGGCCCCCTCTCATGAGTTATGACTCCCTTTAACCCCCACATCACCTCCTAGTGTGATCCCACTCCCTTTTTCTCATTAATCCCCCTCCATTCCTTCCATTTCCCCCTTTTTTTGCGCTCTCTAGGGAGAGTTACGCCCCCCTTTTGTTGATCTCCAAGGAAAATTCGTTTTTAATTATTGGGGCCTCTTCCTCTTCCCTAGCACGAATCCCATAGCCTCTCACTTGTTTTTTGTGTGATCCCAACACCTCCCACACCCATCTATACCCTAGATCTATGATCTAAACCCTAGATGGTGTGCCCTAGCCTTGAGATCTACTCTTATGCTTGGTGGTGGACACTTGGCATTGATCCAAGAGAGATAGGTTTGCCTCTCCAAGTATAAATAAATCCCTCTCCTCACTCCCAACTCACCATATCTTGAGCTATTGTTATGCTACTTGATTTTCCACTCTCTCTCTCTCTTTATTGTTCCATCATTTCCATTCTATGCTCTTAGGGTTTTGGAGTATTTTCTCTCCAAGATCTATTTTCTTGAGTAATAAAAAAGAGAAGCTTTGGAGGATAACTAGAGGAGCAATGAATGTTCTTGTTCTTCTTATGCACATGAGGTAAACTTGTATCGATTTGTTTGATGATTGTACACATTGGATCTTAGGTAAAGTGTTACTTGGGTAGATTTATCAATGCATGTTCTTGTAGATCTATATATCTTGATATGTTAGATAGGATTGAAGTGTCATCTTGTTAACATATTCACTATTCAGCATATTATTTCTTGTATGCACATCATCTTTCAAGTTTTTGTAGGTTTGGCTTCAGGGGTTTCATTGGGAACACCACAAGCAAGAAGGATCTCTTGAGACACATCTATACTCCATGCTTTTCTAACCCTTTACTCTTCTTCTATATTGTTGTTCATTCACATATATTTCAGCTAGCATAACCTAGTAAGATAGGTCATTTTATATCAAAAATTACAATTTTTTCTTAAGAAAAATTTTTGCCCTAAAAAGGCAAAACTTTTTCTTCATTTGTAGAGTTGTGTGTGACATTTCCAGCAAGCATAGCTTGCTGGTTTTTGTAGGTTCAGATCTGGTTGAGAGGGTTTTTGGCTACCCAAAGGCATCTACACAACACTCAAAGGCCCCCCAAGGGATTGGTGGCTATTTCTCAACCTTGCTCCTTCAATTTCCTAGTGTTTTCCTTAATTTTTCTCCTTCTTTGCTTGCTTGTAGTGGCTCACATTTGTGGGAGG
>ML779878.1:1129185-1155401 GCA_009831015.1 Picea engelmannii | reverse complement strand
AGATCAATGTTTATTAATACAACAATGAAATAATATCAATTCATCAATAAATACCAAGATGATGTAGCAATCAATATGTCCAATCAATCCCTTATTCAATAAATGCTTTAAACCACCATCTAATTGCCTATAAAGAGAACTTGTTGCGTCAAGATGGAATAACCAAGGATAACGTCAACCTTATTAGGGTTAGTAGTTTGTTAGGGTTTCAATTTATAAAGGTTTTGAGAGTTTGTTTGACCACTATCACTTCAATGTTGGAGGCCTAAGATCAGTGCCTAAGGGTAAATGGAGTCAAATTAAGGGAGGTCGCAAAGGTTGAAGGAAAAAGGCTAAGGACTAGAGGGAAGGGTTCTGAAGTGCTACAATGGCAGGGACCCAGAAACAAAACCCTAGGGGAAAGAGGCTCACTCCGGTGTTGCTTAAGCAAAGCTTCGTGCTCTTTCCTCTTTCCTTAGGTTTAACTTGGCAAAACGGCTAGCATAAAAGATAAATCAAAACATGAGAGTGTGGTGAGGGAGAGTGTTGCTAAGGCAAGGCCCTATCACCAAATCCTAGAAGCAGGACGACCCTAGGTGTAGATAACCTAGGCCTGGGACGTCTCCTCCTTGAATTTTAAAGGTACGACTAGCACAAGGGGAAGAAGCAATAAGAGTGTAGCAATGGCTAGGCTCTTCCTTCCTTCTTCAATGGCTGAAAATTTCTCTTTTAGGGCACATGAGACAACGACCTACTTGTGTGTTTGTCCCCTATGGTTTTAAAATCAGCAAAGTTTATAATAAATACAAGAAATCGGGGATAACAGGACACTAAAATCAAGATTTACCAAACTGTTTTACTCACTGTTTAGGGACAGCCACTAAGTCTGATAATTCTGCCCTGAAAATCTGTCTTTAGTCTTGTGATTTGATGCCCTTTTGAGGCTCTCTTTGCATGGGTTAAAATATGGTTTAGGCTGCCATAAAAGTTAGCACATGCATATAGCTCAAAACATATATTAGTGGAAGAAAGTCGACCAAATCAATTTGGAACAGCCTGAAAAAATATATTAGTTTTGTGAAAAAAAAATCTAAGTAAAGAATGAGCAAAGATCAAGTAAGCTACTTAAAATCAAGCACTAAGCTAACTAACTTAGATGTCTTTTATTTGTAGTTTGGACAGCAAGCAAAAGTCACCTAAATAAGTTAGATCTAGAGGTAAGACACTCTTTATTGTAGAATTTGAAAGATCTACCTTTTAACTAGTAAATTTAAGATCTTTCCTAGACTAGATCTATTGATAAATATATGAATTATGGAAAGAAAATAAATCTAATTTAACTTTGCGTGCAAGGTTAAATATTTAAAATTTTGAATGAGATTTATATCCAACTATTGCATGCAAAAACAGGTAACCAAGATGATTTTAAAAATTGTTGAGAAAGAGATAGAAAGAAGAGCTTGTAATGTGGAATTTCTCTTGGGCTATGGGGTCCTCCGGTGAATAGTTGAGGGACTTCGTTCCTGAAAATCTTGGAGTATGTGAAGAATTGAACTCAAATCAATCAGTTCTCCAATTGTGGGAACCTGGAAAGCTTAACCAATCCTGCAAAGAATCCGTTAGAAAAGGTGATTCCTACACAAAAGACTCGCAAAGCATGTTAGTCCACTGTCCAACTGAAAAAACATGCAATTCAAAATCTTTAAATGTAAAAATACATTGAAATCTAAGAAGCAAACTAGCTAAATAGATCTTACCCTATTGTGTGAAAGCACACCTTCACAGTCCTTTTGAAAGAAAATACATGCAAAATTGAACTATCTAAGGTTACCACAAGTTAAAGCATAAACATCAAGCATCCACACAATTTACACCATTCACCACATGACCTCCAAAGTCTTCAAATTTTATTCCAATAGCAAATATTACGATAGCACAAGCGTTTCTCCAATCTCCAGAATCTAGCCAAGCAATGGAGCAATGGCTTGCTTAAATAGAAAAAATGGTCAAGATCCCCAAAGAGGGGGGCACACCACTTGGAGAGAGGGAGAGACAAGTGCGATATGAAATGGTTGCCACATATCCCCAATCTCCAAGAGATCGCCACCTTAGCAATGTTAGATTTTGACCACACCTCAAGTTTGATCTAGTGTTTCCACAATTATACACAAATTTACCCAATTAAACTGTAAACAGAAACACACTGAGATGCCTACCTACATTAGCACAGCGGAAAAGGAAAAGCAATTAGATCATGCACAGTACACAAAATGTCAGCCCCAAAACTGATCTCTTAAATTGTCCTTCAATAAGAAATCTAGGGCTCACATACAAGGGCAATTGGCCATTTTACAATTCACAATAAAAGGCCAATACACTAGTGTTGACCGCCTATCCAACCAGGGGGTCAACTCCATGTGCCATGAAGAGATGCATCATCAGATGCTCATTTGTCGAAGACTATTTGGTTCTACAGGGCATTTTTGGCCCTAGCGCTTCTTTTTGTAAACGGAATTTCCGCACCCCTACCTGGGTCAATAATGTAATAGGTCTGCACTGGTCATAGTTATGTCAGTTACCTCGGTATGGGTTCATCGGGAGAGTTCCTTTCACCGAGGGTTTTTTATCCTCAGGTTATCAATTGGGATTTTCAGCCTTATTGATTTCCCTTGAGTTTTTCCCTCACACTTGCAATAATTCCTCCAAAGTGGTGAAGGGCGTTCTAATGAGCTTATCCTCTAGTAACTATTGTTTGGGGATGATGTAAATTACCATGTATGACATCTTAGAAAGTTTTGCGGAATTCCGTCGAGTCTAGATTAGTTTTTTTTAATTACTTAATTTTTAATTAAATCTCCCTAAGTTTGGAGGTTTAATTATTTAATTAATTAATTATTTTTGAGCAAAAATTGTAAAAACTAGGTCCTTGGACTTTTGATAGGGGTATTTGTGCTCAAAAGAAATGGAATGAGACCCCCTACACCTTTGGACCAAGTTTCAGCTCAGTTGGACAACTTTTGCTATGGGTTTGTCCACTAGGAGTGTCAGTCAGTCAAAAACAACAATTTTAATTGCTAGGTCATGACATAGCAAAAATGTATTTTTTGTAATAATGAGTTAAAAGGATGATGTAAAGGTGGAAAAAGAATAGAGAGATGTTCCCTAGCCTAAACCTACCCAACCCAACTTAATTTAACCTTTACACACACCCTCACCCCCCTCACTCACTCAAACCCTCATGCCCCCTAGAGAAGTTACACCCCTCTTGTTGATGAGACGTTGTAACTTAAGTTTGTAAGGGGTGGTGGACCCATCTCTTGTGTGGTTTGCCTTCCCTCACCCTCCACGTCACCTTCTAGCCTAGCCCCACTCCCCTCCTTTCATTTATTCCCTTCCACTCCTTGCTAAAACCCTAAGTCGTGCGCCCCCCTAAAGGAGTTACGGCCCCCTTCATGTCGAAGACTCTAGAAAATTTGTTTTTAATGAGTTGGGGCCCCTTCTCTCATGTGGCACGCTTTTCCTAGCCTCCCACGTCCCTCTTTGCCTCATCCCAATGCCTCACAACCCATCCACCTCATTGATCCATGTCTCAAACCCTAGATGGTGCACCCCCCTCCTTGGGATCTCATCTTGTGCTTGGTGGTGGACACTTGGCATTGATCCAAGAGAGGTAGGTTTGTCTCTCCAAGTATAAATAGATCCCTTTTCTCACTCCCTCCTCACCATATCTTGAGCTATTGTTATGCTACTTGATTTTCACCACTCTCTCTCTCTTTCTTGTCCATCTTTCATCCATTCTTTGGCTCTTAGGGTTTTGGAGCAAGTATTTCTCCAAGATTTATTTTTGAGTAATAAAAGAGAAACTTTGGAGGATATTGGAAGAGCAACGAGTATTCTTGTTCTTGCTTACACCTGAGGTAATATTGTGAATTTGGCATTATGGTTGCATAGAGTAGATGATTGGGTAAAGTGTTATACTTGGGTAGATCTAACAACGAGTATTCTTGTTAATCTATATATGTGGGTTTGCTAATAGGATGCAAGTATTTCACTTTGTTAGCATATTCAGCCATATTATCTCCTTGTATGCATATTATCTTGTCAAATTTTGCAGGTTTGGCTTCAAGGGTTTTATTGGGATTGCCTCAAGGAAGAGTCCTCCCTTAAAGCTCACTCAAACTCATTCTTTCTCACTCTTTACTCATTCTTTTATTGTTGTCACTCCATATAATATTTCAGCTAGCCTAACATCCTATATTGGTCATTTTAATCCACTTTTATCATAAGTTTTTTATGAGAAAAAATTATGCCCTAAAAACAGAATTTTTTCTTCATATTGTTGGTTGTGGGTAGCTTTTCCAGCAAGCATAGCTTGCTGGTTTTTGTAGGTTCTTAACAGGTTGAGGGGGTTTTGCTACCCAAAATCATCCACACAACACTCCAAGACCCTTATCTTCAAGTGGGTAACAAATCTCAACCTTCCTCTTCAATTTTCTAGCTCTTTGTGCATAATTTCTTCACTTTTTAGTTAGTTTTGCTAACTCAAAGCTTGGGAGGAAAATTGGTACGGCCTACCTCCCACGTGTGAGCTTAGGGTTAGTTTAAATTTCAAGTTTTTTCCATTTTCCAAATCATCTTCTAAGCCTAGGATGTGGGGTTAGTGAGCATCTTGTGATAGTTTTGTTGCTTGCTTTCCTCTCAACCTCTTTGGCACAATAAAGGTAGGCTTGCCTCCACCTTGTGCCATTGAGTGGTTTGTCTTGTTTCTCCATTTCTCTTTCAAGTAATTTCTAATTGCCTACACCTTGGGAGAGGAATACCCAAAATCATAAGGCTAGGGTTTTAATGTGCTAATGGTCTATTGGTGCTTTAATGGTTAAAATATTCTAGATCTAGATTTCATTCACATTAATCTTAGGCTTAAGCGCTTGGGGCATAATCTACTTGCTTAATCTATCTTGCATGTCTTAAGATTATCTCAAGTTCTATTTCATTTTACATTCCCTAATCCAACTCTAAATGGTTTAATGCATTGATGGTATAATAGGTAACACTCTCTTTCATGCTATCTCACACTTAAGGCCATTTGCCATCAATTGAGTGAATGTGTTGTTGGATATGTTGATAGTGTAGGCACACATCTAAATCTTAAGCTTTATTCTTCACACTTAACATTCTCTCTTAATGCTTTAACAATCATAAGATAAGTGGTAATAAGCTTGAGTTTCTTTCCTTTTCTTTGGCAAGTTGTTCTTGCCCCTGTTCATTAGCATTCTTTTCATTGCAAGCTTTTCATGTTGTGGTTTAATAAATGGTGATGGAATAACTCTTAATTTGAGCTCTCTTTTACATGCCTCAAATGTGTTAATGTGCTTAATTCTCACATTTAATAACACACTTTTTAAGCTCATAAAATTTTCGGTTTTGGCATAAAATCACCAATTTAAGGCAACTAAAAGTCACCAAAACACTCTCTAGTACACCTAAAAGTCTAACCAATTGACATATATACTTAATAGACTTAATAGAGTACCTTAAACCACCATCTTCACCATCTAAAACGGGGATTGAGGAGGGCAACAAAAGGTGCTAGGCCGAGGACGGTCTCACAGCGCGCGACGTCCTTTCCGTAAAAACTCAATTCTTAGGGTTGACCTGTGAAGCTAGGGTAGGCCTCATTGCCTCACTTCTTGAGCATCCAGCAGCCATTTGGCAATCGGGGGAGGAGGTTTTCGGTTAAACACTTAGCTAGGGTAATTAAAATCTTTTCAAATCTTAAAACCCTTAACTCACTAAGCAACAAATAAACCCTAGTTTAATTTGATATATCTTAAGGTTTAAAACTTGTAAGCAACAACCTTTCAATCTCATCTACAAATAATACTTTGTGGGTAATTAACTAAGTGTCTTAACTATTCTTGAACACTTGTGTTTTAAAGCTTCATAATCTCTTAAAGTGTTCTTGTGGTGTATTAGTGTTGATGTTGCCATTGAGGAGCAATCCAATAGAGTAAGTGATATTGGGGCATGCTTGGCTTTGCTATGTTGATGCCTTGAATGCTTTTGAATTCCTACATATAAAATACACATGGTTAGCTTATTTCTTGTATAATTTTGTATCTCATTGTTATCTGGCATTCCTTATTGATTGTAAGTATCTAACAATTTTGTGGAGTAACTATTCTTTGTAATCTTTGTAATCTTGCTTGTAACAAAACACCCTTTAACTTAGTTGACCTCTTGCCCAACCTTTAGGCACTAATCTTAGTTGACTTAGGGAAAGGGCTACATGACATAACCGTGCATCTTGCATTGTTGTTTTTGCATCATAGGTTAGACTCCCCCTAAACCTTAACCAATTAAAAACAACTCCTAGAACTTAACATAAATCCCATCTAGAAACTAGGGTCTACCCCCCTTGGCTTCCCTAGGAGTAAGCCTAGACGGAAGACGTTCAAGCCAAAGTGACAGCGTGGGCTTTGAACCTAGGCATTGTGCCTCCAAGGACACACTAAGTGAGCAGGACTTGGCTCACGTTTGCAAGTGTGTATAAGGACGACAACAACTAGGACAAACCTGGGCCTAGGCTGAGTTCTTCCATCCTACCTGTGCCCTTCAGTTTTCTGTTGTTACCACCTCTAACAACCCTTGAAACTGGTGTACCTATCCTTTCTCTATTGTTGGGCACTTGTCCAGTCCTCCAAGCATGTTGTCCTTCACTAATTCGGCTGCTACAGGTCTGTACCAGCCTTTTATCAGTTCTGTCAAGCTTTCCCAAGGTTCACTCCTTCCTGCTGGCCACCTGTGGCTTCCGCAGAATCATTCTAAAGGCCTCCAACCTCACTTCTCCAGTAGTCTGGGCACTATTGTCTGCTACCAAACCTTCCTTCTTATTGCGGCTACTTCAACCAAGCCTGTGGTTGTGGCTAGGCTTGCTCCTCAAGCCTAGGGCCACCCGATCTTGGACAACCAGCCCTCCTAGAGCTCGGCCTCTTTTTCCAACCTACTCAGTCCTTCCACAAGAACTAGAACAGGCTTGTAGGTTACTCAGCCTCTTCTTCCAAGATACATGCAAAACAACAAGAAGAAATACAATAGAAAATGAGGCCTAAAGGCCTCCCTCCATAGCACATAGGAGTCTTCTAAACCCGCAGAAAATTTCAAACCTCTTTTTCATCCATCTCACTTGACTTATATTTGTCATGATGACCTGATCTCTTATATATACAAGTCCAAAGGGTGTGTCAAAACCCCCTTCACAAAGTCAACACAAAAACAGACTTTCTTATGGGTGTGAAGCCCCATCACAAGCCCACAAAGCCCGTGAAGCCCCAACCTCATTCCAAGGTCCAGTTTGACGAAACGAAAGGCTAAACTAATGCTAACGAAAATTTCCACACGCTTGGCACCTTGGCCTCTTGTGGCAATACTTCCTGAAGCTACAAAATCAACAAGCAAGAGAGAGGGGAAGAGAGGCCACCACCTCTCAAAAGGTAGGTGCCTCTCTCCAAGAGTGCGCCACCTTTGAGAGGGGGGTGCACTTCTCCCTTGAAAACTCCTTCTAACTCATGTGGGATGCCACATTACTCCTTCTAACTCCCAATTAAGTCGCCCTTATGTGCCACATACTTTCAGTGAAGTTTCGTTGACTGAAGACAACCTAGAAACATGTTTCCTTCAAAATAGCAATGCTGATTTTTTTGACTTTTTTCACCTTATTGTGAGTGAAACTGATTTTTGATGAGCAAAAGTCAATTTTATCTCTCAAAAAGGGGGGTACAAAGGTAAAAGGGATATTTTGAGTTAGAAAATGAATACCCCCATGGCATACAACATCTCCTAGTACCATTTTTTAATATTACATCAAATTACAAAGTAAACATTCCATTTTGCGGGAAATTTTACGACTTATTAAAAAAATAAAAAATCTTATGGGGTACTTAGTGCATGTCCATAAGACTCAAAAATAATGACTAGCATGGTAATATACATTAGACACTAGACTTAGACAACTTACTAAGGCCTAAACATGAGTACACAATCTAGCTTTGAAAGTAATGAGTGAAAAAACTTAGAAATTATAACTCGCTACAATCTAGCAACAAGATATAATTAACAAGTGAAAAAAAAACACTCTAGAGTATGCACTCATGATTAAATCTTAGGTAACTAAGCCTTTACATAACAAGGTCATCATGCTAGCTCATTTTATTACAATTACCCCATAGAGGTATGCACAATGCAAAAAAGAAGAAGAAGAGGAAGAAGGATTCTGAAGGGGCCATAAGGCATGACTGAACTTTTGAACTCTAAATTTGAAAAAGTATCTTGTTCAACCATTGCAGATCATCGTCAGTGCTTCCTGGTGCAACTAGGAGGGGTAACAATTGGTTGCATATGTCGATGTGTGCTTGATCTTTGGAAAGTATGTGAGAACCTCAGAATTTGTGATCTGCAAAACAAGCATGTCTCGCCAAACGAATATATCAACAACAAAAATATATAGAAGCCATCAAATAAAACACAAGTTGAACAAATATATATATATATAGAAAGTGAAATGTTAGTTGAGCATATACGTACAAAAGGATAAAATATTGAAATGAAATGCAGTAAAGTGCAAGGAAGAAGTAAAATACAAAGGAAAAGGGTTAGAGTCAAACTATTTTACAAAGGACGCCCCTTGGGCATCAAATGTTACCGTCGAAGAACAACTTGAGGAGTTTCCTATCCACTGGCAGATTTAACTTTTCACTGTCTAACTAGCTGAGGTAGAAAGAATTTGGACCAGCCATGTCAGGAATCATGTAAGGCATGTAATGTTCCTAAGCCAAGTTTTTGCCCGAAAACAAGTGTTTTTTAACTGTTCATCTGTTGTTACTTGTGTGTTTGCAGGTTTACTTCATGAAGTTGAGCATTTAGGGTTTGTACTTAGAAGATCATAGCATAGAAATATAGATCTAAACATATAGCATAAGGAAATGACAAGATACAAGCAAGAAACACCAATATAGAACCAATAGCTTCAGATCTGACCTTTATTTAGATAATAGAGTGATCATGATACAAAAGATCTGCAGATCTGGGAGAATACCATAATAATAACCAAGCTGGAATAATAGTTGCTACAACAATGTCCAAAACTGAAGATAATAGCCTCCAAAGGCACTACAATAAACTGGTCAAAGGGACAAGATTGATTTTGTCCGACTAAATAGACAAACTGTAAATTTTGTCGAGTTGAATAGACAAACGACAGAGGTAACTGTTTCAACCAGCTTTAGAGCTGAGGCACTAGCCTGTTCAACTTAGAGAGGGCTCTCTCGTGTCACTTGATATTTCTTTAGCAATCAACGGCTAGATTTGATTTGTTTTGGGGGTTCAATAAAGTTGTTGGCAAAGAAGGGAAGGAACACTCAGGGCTATGGAGTCAAAATTCTGAAAGTGAACGAAAACAGTGCATCAGTTGATAAAACTCTCCAAGGATAAGGGCTAAATGAGGCGACGAATCTGAGTTATTCTTAAATTTAAATAGAGTGTAAGAAGATAAAGAAAACAAATAACTGCATCAGAGCATTACTGAAATGAACTCTAAATTAGTTAAGAAGACAATCACATAGTTTAAATTGCTTAAGCCAAGAGCATCGCAAGATGAATTATGGGCCTTTAACTCTCCAATTTAAACAAAAGAAATAGTAAATGAGATGATAGGTCACAGAAAATACATACGATGAAGGGAAACAAAGCTCATATCACCACCCGTTAGAATCCTTTCATAGAGACTTCAAAACCTTTTGCATTTATATTCAATTCAGATTCAGAAAATTTACAAATAGAGCTTGGTACAACCAAAAGGTGCTCTTGCACTTCTGCCAACATTAATTCATTCAAGTAACCCAGTACTTATACAACTTGATACAAATAACTGAAATTTGAAGCATTTCAGCTACCAAAATAGTTTCAACTGACAGTTTCGGTATACAAAACGATTTACAATAATTGACAAAAACGTTTCAAAATTATGGGCGATTTCTCTGACTGTTCGGTTCCTTTTCCGCCATCTGTCTCGCTCTGGTCTTTTGTCGGATCTGCAAACTTGATGACACTTGGGGATCACTGACTGGCTCCAGCGATATTGCACTTTGTCTTACCCAGCGGCACAATTTCCTTCCATTGCGAATCAAAGGGGATTCCGCAATCCATCATCTCTTTAATCAAAATCTCCAAGTCAATGCACGTGCCATAGGACATAGTCAGCATACCGACTTTCACTAATTTGAACTTATTCAAAATTTCAAAGCCTGTAACCAAATATTCTACCAGACTTGGGCCTTTCAGACTTTCTTCTATAGCTTCAAATTTAGAATGGTCCATTCTGCATTGCATGAGGAGAATATTGTAATCTTCCTGATTGTATAATGAACCTTTGCCATTCCAAAACGACGGGAGGCCTGTGATAAACAATTGTTCAAATGCATGTTTAAATTCATGTATGTTGTGCTCCATTTGCATAGCTTTGTTTTGGACCGATCTGAGCGGGTTATGTTTGGTGATGATTTTCCTAGCTGAAATGATCAATGCAGTCTTGTCTTTTACCCCGATAGTTTGAAGATCGGCAGCTGGAACAGAATTTAGCAAGTCAATAGCATTTTGGACCCATTCTGAGGGCTTCTTGGTTAACACTTCATTAACAACAGCACACCTGCTCCGAGCTGTAGCAGCCACACTGTCTTTGTCATTTATAAAATTTAGATAAACCCTGAATTTAGCAGCTTATGCGGCAATAACATCCCATATGACATGTTTGGCTCCTTGCAATAACGTTTTTCCCTTTAGCCTGGTTTTCAACTTGCTCACACTCTCTTGCAAATCTTGATTATCTCTGTGAAGTTGAGCCATCTTCTCATCCTTCACCTTCATCTCTTGTTTCAACTTTTCTATAACCTCGTTGAGACCTTTGATCTCCCCTGTTTTGATGCTTACCTGGGACATAGCTTGGACCAACCCTTCAGTGCTAGATCCAGCCTCTGTATTAGTAGGTACAATGACAGCCATATCTGATGTTGTTGCATGTGCTTGTGACCAATTCTCTTTCTCTTTTTCCAACTGCAGCACTTTAGCTTTGTAATTGAGTGCCTCTTGTCTGAATGTTTCTTTCTCTTGTTCCAAAGCAGTCAGTTCTGTTGTTTGTGGATGGTCTGTAGGTGACATCTTCAGCCTTTTCTTTAAGCTTTGAATCATCTTATCTTTTTCATCCAAAGAAGCTTTCACCGCTTGAGGACCTTCAGACTCTAGCCTTTTGACCTATGTCATCCAGGCTTTGTTGGATGCCTTTTCCTATTTCAATTGTCCATCTAGTTTGAGTTCATGTGTTGTCAACCTTGCGACCCTCAGACCCAAACTCAGATAATCAGAATATAGCATATCGCTGACATTTCTATGGAATTTTACTTTGTCAGGGGCACCAATATTTTCATAGTGCATTTTGATCTCAGATACCTTATCATCATCAGCCACTACTATGTTAAATGTTTTATTTTCCACATCCCTAACCGAGAGTAAGGAAGCTTTAAACTGGGAAGTCTTCTCCACTTCAGGCAAAAGGTCCCTTATTTCACTGTTGGCCATACTTCCCTTCACAACGTACTGGTTCATTAAATCTTCCTTGGACTAATAAACTGCCACAGGTGTCTGGCTAAATCTTTCTCTCAGCTTACAAACCTGAGAGAAAGCCCCTATGAAGGGTTCGTGGTTCCTGCCTGAGACAGAGTCAGGAATGTAAAGATGGACTCCTCCATGACGTGAGAGAGAAGAACTCCAGATGATTATCCGATGTAAAAGCGATCTGTTGAGTTAGGACGTGCCTGTGGCTGAGCACAAGGTGAACGTGGGAAATCCCAAAAAAAGCGTTGGGCACATCATCATGAGAACAGAAATGAAGATGATGTGATGGCCTCCTCTGAGCAGCAGCAGAGTTGATGAGAAGACTCCAGATGATCTTCCTGTTGGTGGCAGTAGGAAAGAAGATCTGTAGAGCAGACGTGTCTGTGGACAAGCACAGGTGAACGTGTGAAGACCTAGTTCATCTATGTAATGCAATGAATCAAGTCTATGGCATCCCTATGGATGTGCCCCTAGTGGATGAGCACTAGTGGGTGTATCAGATCCTTTGCTATATGTTGTTCAAGAGTCAGACCTACCTGTAACCCTAGTTATTGTGTAAAGGGTACAAGTCGGCCCTACCTTATTGTGTCTAAAGATAAACTGTAAAAGATAATTAATAGTAATAGTAATAGTAATAGTAATATCAATTATTATAATAATAAATAAATAATATAACTAAGTGAGGTCGGCCCTATTGTGCCAATAGACACTTCAGTTGATAGGACAAGTCTAATATAAGTAAGAAGAAATCTTTCATTTGTAGACACACACACACTTGTGAGTTTTGGAAATTTCAGCAAGTGCACTTCTTGGTCAAAGTTGTGCACCTCTCTTGGACGCTAGTGTTCTAGGGCTTAAGCACCCTCTTGTGTGCTAAGTCATTCTTGGTGGTGAAAGGTCTTTCTCTTGAAGAATATAGCAAAGGATTTGGCTGAGTTTTTCTCCCTTGTTTGAGAAGGGTTTCGCAGGATATATCTTGTGTTCTTGTGCATGGTGTTTCTTCTTGTGATCTTGGTCGCTACAACATTCTTGTTTATGGTTAAGACATGATGAAATTAAATGAACTACATGCTTAACCTAGCTTATGAAAAATCAACAAAGTGTTGTTAAGTTTACAAATAGGGCTCATATTACGCTTTCAAACAAACAAGCAAAAGCAGAGTCAAGCCCTTAAAACACAAGTTGAAGTTTCCTACAATGGGCAATTTAAACGTGTTGTATATGTCTAAGGTTGCACATACATCTTAAATGGGTACTAAGTACCTCGCATCCTGCGATTTCCTTGTTAATTTTAGAGCTGCTATTAAGTTCCTTTCAATTTTACTAGACAATAATAGCATAAGCAGGATCACCGAAAGAAACACAATCATAAGGTACACAACATTTATCCTTGGAAACCCTCATGGGGGAGAAAACTCCGCAAAAACCTCCTTAATATAGATAGCCAATACAATGACAAGATAAAAGACCAAACACAAGATAATATCCAAGACTGAGCAATGCACCTCTCTCTCCTCCTTCCGACAACTGCAGCTTCCTTAAAACTTGCACACTAGATGAGTGACTTTAGTGAGTGAGTGAATGAGGCGCTAGCCTCTCTAATTTTTACTAGTTGAGGAGCCCTAGGGTTGTGTCCCTTCATCAAGCAAGGCCAACTTCTTCACTTAGTGGCTAAAACCACTTTAATTAGCCCTGGGGGATGACTTCTCAATTAGCATCATTTAATTAGGGTTCGACGAATCCACAAAAGGGGATTTGATCATACATAACTCCCGACATGATCAATCCACAAAAGGGGATTGATCTATAAGATAATACCTCAATAATAAGTAGAATATTCTTCGCAGTTACAATATTTCAACACTCCCCCTTAATAAGAAGGGTATTCTACAACATCATTAGGAGAGAGAGGGCAGCAACATCAACAGCATCTAGAACACTGACTAGTATATCTACAACTCATCGGAAGTTTTTCTCATCATCCATAACATCATCATTCACAGCATAGATCAATAACATCATCGTTCACAGATTGGTATTCTTCTGTCATGACATCTGCCTATTCTTTCTAATGAATGGCTTCTTCAAAGCAAGTAGGCGCATTTTCTATGAGATCACACATCAAAGCCATATACCTAGAGAATGGCTTAGGTTTCTTGATTTGTCTCATGGTTCCTTCTAGGGCACCATACTTCTCTCCATCTTGAATGAGTTCCCTTTCCCAAGATGGCTTTCTCTTGTGAGAGATCATCATTTAAGGAGATTCTTGAGATTCTATCATATCACGATCTTCTGGAATCTCATCATCAGGGGTATTTGTAACTTCTCTCACTGGTTCTGCAACTCTAGAAGCTACAGGCTCTTCTTCATATACTTCTTCAAGATGGCATCTCCTTGATTTCTTGAGTGTTGCATTTTCATCAAAGGTTACATCTTTGTTGATCTTAATATGATGGAAACCTGGTATGTAAATTCTGAAGGCCTTAGAGACCTCACAGTATCCAACAAATATTCCCTTCTTTCCTGAAGGGTCCAACTTGGTTCTCTTTTCTTTCACAATATGTACAAACACTGGATAGCCAAATATCTTCAGATGGCTTACTGCTGGCTTCTTTTCAGAGAACATTTCTTCGGGGGTTTTGAATCCAAGTGCACTATGAGATAGTCTATTTTGTACATACACTGTTGTTCTTGCTACTTCAACCCATAAGTGCATTGGAAGATCTTGAACATGGATCATAGTCTTCACTGCTTCCATTATAGTTCTATTCTTTCTTTCTGCTACACCATTTTGTTGAGGATTGTAGGGAGTGGTGAGCTCCCTCTTAATCCCGGCATCTTTGCAAAAGCTTACAAATTCTTTTGAGGTGTATTCGCCTCCATTATCTGACCTAAGTATCTTGATTTTTCTTTCCGAGAGAGTCTTTATCAAGGCTTTGAATTCCTTGAATTTTCCAAACACTTCATATTTTGATTTCAAGAAGTAAACCCAAGTCTTGAGAGAATAATCATCAATAAATTACACATAGTATGCATACCCACTAAGAGAGGTTGATGGCATTGGGCCACATACATCTGAGTGGATGAGCTCCAAGATTCCTTCTACTTTATTGTCGCTCTTCAGGAAAGTATTATTTATGTTATTTCCTTGTGCACATCCCTTGCACACACCTTCATGATCAACCTTGAATTATGGTAGACCAGTAACTGCCTTCCTCACATATGGTAAGGTTTTGTAGTTGATGTGAGCTAGTCTTCTATGCCAAAGTTCACATGGACTTGTTGAGAATTGGGTACCTTGGAAAGTGGTCCCCATGTGCTTATGAGTCTCTAAGCACAAAGGGGGAAGACTATTACCCTTGTACTTTACTTTATGATTCTAATTTCACTTTGACTTAGGAGTTTCAAGTCAAAAGTGAAATATGTCACTTAAGTCATAAAAATTAATTCACAATGTGGGTGAATTAATAGACATAAAGCAACTAAGGAAAGTGGGTTTCCTTAGTGAGATTTTTGGAGTTGATCTCACCCATTGATTAGACTTGGTTAGATCTAATCTAAGCCATTGATCTTTTAGGGTTGGCATGAGGAGGCTAAAGAGAGGGTATAGTGCATTTGGAGACTCATTCTTCACTTGAGACTTTTGGAGAAGAGAAGGAGGGCGCATATCTTGAGGAGGAGAGGGGCACACTTCATGAGGGTTTGAGCAAAACCCTTGAGAGCTTGAGGAGGAGCTTGTGTTAGCTTGGAGCTTGCATGGAGAGGTTATCCATGGAGTCTTAGCTTTCCTTTCTTGGTAAGGAGCATTTTCATGGAGGAGGGACGCATCTGAGAGAGGAGGGCGCACTTGATTTCTTCAGTTGCTCACCGGGAGAGGAGGACTTGTCAAATCGAGATGAGGTCTGATGCATGAGGAGGCTAGTGGGAGGGCGCATGCTTTCATGGTGAGAGATATCTAGCTTTAGTCTCAGTTTATTTATGGTGATCATTTCTGCTTGGAGGAGGGCGCATGAGTTGAGAGGACTGGCAGCTACCTAGTAGCAGATCTGCTTGGAGGATTCAAGCTCTGACAGTTTCAGTGGAGAGGCAGCACAGGAGAGGACATTCTTGTGGAGGGATTTCTTCATTGGGTTACTGATGAGCTAGGATGCTTCAGTTCAGTACAGAGGGAAGCAAAGGGAGAGGGCGCACCACAGTTTGGGCACTTCTTTCTCTGGTTCTTGTGGCAAGGCTCGTGAGGAGCTTTCTATGTATACAGGTTCCATTGTATTTCATTCCTTGTTGTATCTCTTGCTTTAATCATCATTATATAGACATATATCCCAAACTGGTTTTCCTCAGGGGGGTTTTATCCAGGGTCATGTTGACCAAAAATACCTGTGTCAAACTTATGCATGTTTAGAAGTGTAAATCAGCATTTTAAAGTTCAAGATCTAGAGGTAGTGTTATGTGTTTTAAGTTATATTGCATGTGCTAACATTGAGATAAGAAAACACTTGCAAGGACACCTTAAAAGAGCACTTAACCAATAAAACATTGAGCAGAAAGTGGGATGACTGTTTGCTGTCCTAAAACAGCAAAAGAAGACAGCCATACAGTTGAAACCTAGAGCCATACTAAGGTCAAAGACAGACCTTAGATGGTAGCCTCATAGGACCTCAGATAATTTCTACAGGATTCTCAGTGGAGTGAGTCAAGGCTGCATCTGAGTGACCTTTTACCATTTTCTTATGTTCCAATAACAATTGCATCTTCTATGGTTTTTCCTTTAGGCGACATAAGAACTTCACCATCTATGAATGCAACCCTCAAACCTTTCTTATCTAAAGCTGAGATAGAAAGCAAATTCTTTGTCAAACCTGGTACATAGAGAACATCCTTCATCTTCATTGGGGTCCCTGAATCAAGTTTGTAAGTGGATTCTCCCACTCCTTTGATAGGGTACTGGTAATCATCTCCGAGTGTAACTTTCTAGGGAAAGTTCTTTTCTGTAAGGCTAGAGAGGATGTCTCTCTAACCTGTCATGTGCTTAGAAGCACCATTGTCTGTGAGCCAAGTTTCCTCTCCAAGTGACACAGATCCTGAGAGGGCAAAGAATAAAACATAGTCTTCAATCTTTTCTTTAATCATCTTTGTGGGTGGCTCATCATCTTCAACTGCATGACCATGGTGTCTTTTGTTATTTCTCTTCTTGTATTCTTCTCTTCTAGCTGGAAAATTCTTAGCAATATGTCCCATCTTGTCACAATGGTAACATTGATAAGAGGAGAAATCCTTTTCTCTTCTTTGACCTTTCTGAAACTTCTGGAATCTCCTTGAAGGGTGAGATTCTTTATGGAAATGGGTGAATCTCTTTGGGGAGTGAGATTCCTTATGTAAGTGGGTCTCTTTTTGGAAGTGAGACCTTTTCTTTCCTCCTTTACAATGAGTGGCTAGGGCTTGATCGTCATCCCTTAGTAGTACTGCTTCTTGCTTAGCTACTCTTGCTTCTACTTGAACACATTCTTCCCAAAGACTATCAAATTGTAGTTTCTCCTTTCTTGCACAAATAGTTTGGATGAAGGTATCCCAAGGTCTTGTGAAACCATTAAGAGCTGCCATTATGAGTTCATCTTCATCTAGGTTGTCTCCAATTGCTTCTAGTTGTTCCTTGAATTGAGAAACCCTAGAGAAGTAGTCATGAACGGTTTCTCCTTTCTGCATCTTTGTATTCTTGAGTTGGGTTCTCAAGTTCATCTTTCGGTTGATATTCCTTCCTTCATACATTCTGGTTAAGGCATCAAACATCTCTTCTGGAGTATTCTTAGAAGACACTCGAGGGATCAAGTGATCTTTAATAGAGTCTGCAATGATTCTTTTGGCACTAACCATATCCTTCTGATACTTTGCTTTAGTTGTAGCATCTGCAGGTTCTTGTACATTTTCCTTGATGAATCTTGCAAGGTCATTCTCTTCAAGAATGAGTGCAATCCTATACTTCCAGGCACAGAACTTATCCACACCTTCTAACTTGTCAACAAGCTTGGTGCTTGCAGACATCTTGACCTGGAGCTGGGAATATGACCAAAAATTGAAAGTGCTCAGAAATTAAATCTGAACTTACCAAGAGGTGCGCTTGGCTAAGGCAAGTAGGCTAGTGCAGTCTGTTTTCAGAAAATCCAAATTTTACCCCTTGAAATTGGACCTGCGCAAATCTGGACTAGTACTTCTAGTATTGGTTCTGGTTTCCTGGTTTTTTGGTTTTCTGGTACCAGTCAAAGCTAGGGTTTGTCTTTCCGGAGGCTCTGGCCACTGAAAAGGTGCACTCAAGTTGCGAAATGATGCACTAGGGTAGGGCGCACTTTTCTAGATGGTTTATAGTTAGAAATTCCCTTCATAAAAAGCCCTAATTTTCTTGTACGACAACAGTGACGTTTTTGGATACCCAGTGAAAGGTGCTCTATTTAGTCATGCTCTGAAACCATGTTAATTTTAGAGCTACTATTAAGTTCTTTTCAATTTTAATAGACAATAATAGCATAAGCAGGATCACTAAAAGAAACACAATCAAAAGGTACACAGCATTTATCCTTGGAAACCCTCATGGGGGAGAAAACCCAGCAAAAACTTCCTTAATATAGATAGCCAATACAATGCCAAGATAAAAGACCAAACACAAGAGAATGTCCAAGAATGAGCAATGCGCCTCTCTCTCCTTCTAGCAACTGCAACTTCCTTCAAACTTGCGCACTAGATGAGTGATTTTAGTGAGTGAGTGAATGAGGCGCTACCCTCTCTTATTTATAGTAGCTGAGGAGCGCTAGGGTTGTGTCCTTTTATCAAGCAAGGACAACTTCTTCACTTGGTGGATAAAACCACTTTAATTAGCCCTGGGGGCCGACTTCTCAATTAGCATCATTTAATTAGGGTTTGACCAATCCACAATAGGGGATTGGTCATACATAAGTTCCGACATGATCAATCCACAAAAGGGGATTGATCTATAAGATAATAACTCAATAATAAGTAGAATATTCTTCGCAGTTACAATATTTCAACATTCCTTCCATCCCAAGAAGGTTCAAATTGTTAGCCTAGGATGACAAATTTCAATCAACAAGTTGGTAACTAAAGTTCCTCTACCAACTACCGCAAGACAAGGTCTTTTTGGTTGCCCTTATCCATGACCATATAGACCCATCTTGCACTTGATCTGGCATTTTGTATTAAAAAAAAGGCTTCCTTCTTGTTAATGGAATACTATTTAGTCATAAGAATCAGCATAGGATCAGGGGTGGCAGGCACGGGGGGGGTTATTTGTGATCTCGGAGGAAATTCAATAGCATTGGGAACAATATTTTCATTGGTGTTATGTCTCGTTCCCTAGCTCTCCTTAATGATTTCGAAGAATATAACTTATTCAACATTAAGCATGAGCATAATTCTGGTGTTGATCATTAGACCACGGTTGGATCAAGATTAGAAGAGGGTGAACTCATAGTTAATGGGACAAAGGGGAGGCTCCCCATTCCATAATCCACATGACTAGTCCATTAAATTGGAAGGACAAATGGTAGGTTGACAAATTGAATAGCCATGTGGTCAAGAAGTTCACACATTTTTATGGCTTTCAAGTTGATGGGTGCATTCATTTTGATATGTGCGAAGGTAGGTTAACATGTGGGATGGCTCTGGTCATGACACCCATTCCTTCATGTGAAAACGAAGATAGGAGTTTTTGTTGATGTTTTGGGCAGCATCAGGCAGACATTCACCCAAAGTGGCCATGTCGACTTGGCTAAGGAGAATGGCCCAGGCGTAGTCCTAGGGACTCGAGGTGTTGATGGTTCTCCAAATGGCAGTATCGGGCAGACATTCTCCTCAGATTGGCCATGTGACTTGGCTAAGGAGAATGGCCTGGCATTCTCCTCCGATGGCCATGTGACTTGGCTGAGGAGAATGGCCCAGGGCGTTGATGTTCTCCATGTATTAGCATCGGGCAAACATTCCCCTCAGATGGCCATGTGACATGGCTAAGGAGAATGGCCCAGGTGTAGTCTCTATCCTTGGTCATGTGACTTGACAAGGACTGACAAAGACTCGAGGTGTTATGTGGGAGAAGTATACATCAACTGGGTGCATGCCGGAGAAGATAACATCAACCAGGCTCAAGGACGACTTTTCTAGAAGAGAAGAAATACCAAGAAGTACAAGAAGACCCATCTACACCATTGCAGAAGCCCTAGAAAGCATATTGAAGACCAGAATAAGAAGTTGGCCCCACCAGTGAAAAGAAGGTGCTTGGACAAGTATAAATAAAGCCAGAGTCATTTCATTTTGACATCACACAGTTCTCTCCTCTGCTAATGCGCACTAGGCGGTGGCACAGTGGCAAGAAAGAAGGGTGCATCTGAAGTTTTGGTCTATAGTTGAGGTGGTTGGTCTCTCTTTCTTATGCGCTAGCTCTTGGAGGCACTAGGCTTGGGGAGGATACTCTTTGAGTGGTGTTTTGACTATTTTGATGGCGATGCACTGGTAATATCTTGGACTGAATTATTCTATAGAAAAGTTGCTTGGATTTCTCCCAAGGTAAAATTATTGTGTCTCTTGTGCATGGCTATCTCTATATGATTCTGCTATTTCTGCTGCAATTTATTTCAGTTGAAATTTTCAGTGTGTAATTATTCTCTGATAAACAGTGGCATAAAATTTGTTTGAAAATCATAAGGAAATAATTGCCAGATCTGGAAACTAGAAAAATCAACAGCTGTGTTGTTGTTTCGCCCTGGGGTGCTCATGGTATTCCACTGCAGGGGTTTGAGGATTCTTAGTGACCTTCATTCAATGCTCGCTTGAAATAGACACCTGACCAGGCTTTCCCTGGTCACCAGGTTTCTCTATCTCGTTCCTATTTATACCAGGTCTCATGTTTCTGTCATTTCGAGCGTCAAATTAGAAGATTTTCTTCTTCCCTCTAGCTCTGTCAACATCGGTAGTGGGTCTGTTTGTGGGAAGTGGTATGGTAATTCTGGTTGCTTTCTCATTGCACCTGTTCTCAACTTTGGAAATGAGTTAGCTGGTTGGTTATGATTTGGTTGTACTGGCAGCTTTCTTGCTCCTGCTTCTGTTAACCCTGGAGCTAGTTTTATTTGTGGACTGTGGTTTAATAGTTTCAGGTGCTTGCTTGGTGCAAGAATGGACCCTTCCTAGAGTAATGTTAAATGTATCCTTCGCCGGCATGAGAAATTTGCTGAAGCCAATAGCACAGCCCTTCATCAGGTCACAGTTAAACTTGGGGATTTGGATCAGACTGTAACTAATCTTTCCAACTTGTTCAGGGTTCAAGTCCAGCGTATTGATAGTCTGGAAATGGAATGTCAGTATCTAAGGTCCTTGGTTCTGCCACAGAATTCTCAGTCAGCTTCAATCAATAAGGATTCAGTAGTATCGCACCTTGGCTTTTCACCTGAAGAACAGGGAGGTCGTGACACAGTGCCAATGGAAGTGGAAGAAAATTCTCCACCTCAAGGTGGAGAGCAGGAAGTCCCAGATAACGAGTCTGTTCATAGTTAATGTTTTATAAAATTGTTTTTTGTTGGGGTAGTTTGTTAAAGAAGTTTGCAGTCAGACTGTATGGAAGTATTATAGGGTGATGTATCTGTTTTTTAGTATGACAGTAGTAGGAGAATCAACAGACCTCGTGCCAAATTCTGTAAAATCTTTTGACATTGCTGTTTGCTTCGTTATAGGATCGACAAAGTTGGATTTTTGACATCAACATCAGACTATCTAATCTCCTATCGTTGCGCAGCAAGGAGGGATTTTGCCTTTTTGGCCTACAAAGTTTGGCATTCATCATTTGAATGACCAGGCTTTTAATGATAAGTGCAGAATTTCTTCTTCTCATAGCCAGTGGAGGATGTAGTCTTTTGCTCTAACCACTATTGTTGGGAAGAGACTTAGCAGTGGAAGGAGAAGGGGAAGGGGAAGGAGAAGAACAGGAGCCCTTCATCTAAAAGGACTAAGAAACTGTAAACAGTGGTTTTGTAGCTTGGCTTTAGTCTTGGAAGCAAGTTGAAAAGCATGCTCTGAGGACAAAATGGGAAAAAACTCTAGCTCCTTTCTAGGACTAGGGGACAAGCCAAAATGAACTTTATTTGAGGATTTCTTCCAGGTCTTGTACCTCTAATTTGATGGAGAGGAGGTTGAATAATTTGATGTAATGCCAAATAGTTTGACTGAGAAGCTGTGCTCCCAATGAGAAATAATGGCATTCTTGTACTCAAGTGGGTAAAACCACTTCCAAGTGACTGAAATGAAGTCGTCCCATTGGTTGATGGGCTACTGATTTATGGGGGCCAATATCTGAGTATGAGACTACCACAAGACTGACACCAGTTAAGCGCCTTCTCTTTCATGTGTACCTCATCCACCATGAACCTTTGACGTCTGCTCATGTTGGTCTAGGTCTTGAAGAAGCCCTTGAGACTTCATATCCAACCATCCAACTTGTCCTCATTGAGAGGCCCATCAAAGTGAGGTATTGAGATGTTTGTGTCCAACATGAAACGGTGTCGAGCAATGGGTGTACCTTACAGCACATTCTGAGGTGGCTACTGCTGCAGATGGTATTGTTGTGAGGCCATCATTTGCTAAAACAGTGGCATTGTGTTATACATCATCTTGGCTTGAAACTCATTTTGTTTTTGTCTTTGCTCTGCAAGTTGTTGCATTTACTCAGCAAGTTGCTCTGCTAGGAACTCATTCTACTGAAATTGCTTCTCCTGCAACTGATCAGGGAGGTACTAGATGATGTTAAACTACTGAGAGGATTTTGTGTTCATTAGACCACATGACGGAACCGTGACAGCGTGAAGACATGTTCATTGACCCGAAGCAAAGATTTGCAGGAAAGCAATCAACAGTCGCAAGTTCCAATAACTTTGTGAAAAAAATTAGAAAGTGTCAGAAATTAAATGGGTTTTGTGACATTTCCAGAGGAATTCAGAAAGATAACAATGATAATTGCACTGGCCTTGGAGTCCACAAAGTTTGCAAGAAGCAGCAATTGTCAGTAAAGTGGCGAAATTTTTGTGGAAAAATGGTTGAATCACACAAAAATACAGCAGAAAACCCATTGACTCCATGGTTGCATGAAACTTTTGCGACTGAAGAAGAAAATCTGCACAAATAGGGAGAACCTCAAGCAATCGGAAAAAGAGGCACACCAAAAACCTGCACACAATTTCCAAAATTCACCCACATGTGTATCACTCGATTCTCATCGAGAAAACTAAAATTTGTCGAACTCAAAAGCTCTAGACAAAGGCTCTAATACCAATTGATATGTGCATAAAGATAAAAATGAGAGAGAACACTCACATAACAAAGAGAATGCAAGATAAAAATGCTGCAAGTGTATGTATTTTACACTATATTTCATTTGATATATAGGACAAAAATTGGTAAGTGAACATTTATGATGGGTTAGGTGCAGAATTTATCATTGGTAGGTGAGTTAAGTGGAGCGGTACTTGAGATGTACAAGAGTCTCCTGAAATAGGAGTTACAAATATAATGCATCATCTAGTTTTCGACTAGTACTAAGTCTCACCAACCATTGATGGAAGAACCTTCTTATTTATTGAAGAGAAGCTCTAACATATTTTCCAGCACCCATATCTATTATATCACACTATGAACTATCTTGTCCTTTGTTTCGGATGACCAATTTATGACTATTCAATTTCAGATTCAGGTCAGTGATAGTTTACATTATCCCCCTTGGCATTATTCATCTCAATCCCAATGATTATTTTTGGTTGGACATGGCATAAATCTAGGCCCTTATATATTTTTCAACTTTCTGGCATGCTTAAATTACTCATATTTTATTGAGTAAGCGATACTACAAGATAGACAGCCATAGGAAATTCATAACATTGTACTTAAACCTCAAGGTAGCATCTCTGGTTCACCAGATATGGACTTTAACTGCTAAATAGAAACATAATTACAATATTTTCTGTTTGGAAAATGGCATGACAAATGGAATTTACTTTACTCTCTATCTACATTTTCAATGAGCACTGTACAATTAAAATTCTTGCAATCTGTAGTTGTTTAATCAGCAATAATATATATTTCATAACACACATTTGGAAACTTTGGATCTTACCCAAGTAATGGATCCGCAACTCGTGTCCAGGGCTGGGTATTATGTTTTGTAGTCTAGAAGCAATAAGTTGAAGAGCATAATAAATAGTTAGAGGCTGCAAAAAAATAGTTGTACACAAAAAAATGATGTTAGCACAGATCAACAAATAGTAATCCTTAACAATTCTGTATTATAAGACAATAAAAGGCCTACTTCAACTTAACTCTTAAATGGAAAACTAATACATGAATAATAGAGGAATGATTTCTTACAGGGAAGCTCACTATCATGCACATTGCAAACTGGGAATTTTTGGACGCTATTCTCATAAATAGACCCTTTTGACTCAATTCCTATTTGAATGAACAAAGTTCAAGTAATTTACTAAGTGCATCTTAAAAAGTTCTGCCTAATGAACATCAGGCACAATCGTACAATATAATCAAGCAAGAAAAAAGAAAAGTGAGAAAATCAGTATTTCAAAACATTCTCAAAAATAGAAAAGACAATTTGAAAAATTAGTCTGATAACATCAGCAAGAGAAGTGATGAGACTTAGTCTTGTGAACATGTATTATATTTGTACTTCTCTACTTTGTACTTCAACCTCTCCTTTTGAAAAATATGTCTTATATTTATAGAAAAATATTTACAAACAGAAAACCAAAAAGTGGAAGGGTATATGCAATGAACAGCATACCTAAGTCACATGACATGAGGACACAGAACACGGAAGACGTTGAAATGCAAGTATCCAACACGGGACACGTCAACCCCGGAAACAAGACACAAGGGACACGTTATATATATATATATATTAAAAAAATTACAAATACAAAAACAAAATATAGACATAAAGATCCAATTCTTTTAAAAATTATAACATTTACAAAATGCTCAAGATCCCTTCAAATCTCAATTTTACCGTTCCCCTATACAATGAGAGAGCGCAAGAGCTCTTTCCCTAAAGCTGAAAGTGAGAAAATAGCTATGAAAAAACATTTTTTTAGAGTCGGACAAGTGGGACATGTTATCCCCTATCCTAGGGATAACTAAGGAGATCATGTCTCGAGGCCCAAAGTTCCTAGACATGGAGTGTCGAGAGCCGAATGACTTGAGTATGGCTTTGGAGGGCCCATCTTTTCTTCAGTGCAGCCCATCTATCAGCAGCAGCAGCATCCATCCCACCAGCCTGGTCCTGAAGTAATAGTAAGTCTTGCTCCATGAGGTAATGAGTCCGGTTATCATGGTACGTGTCACTCTGATTATTGAAGCACTTAAATATGTTGCATTGAATTCTCCTTCATTTCATAACGCTTGCTTGGAAATTATGCTCTTTAACTTGTTCATACCTGAGAGGGTAACATATGTTAATGTTTATGCCATTATTATAGTTCTTTGCATTTCAATAGATAATAGCAAGAACAAGATCACTGAGAAATACACATTCACAAGAGACACAGCATTTATCCTGGGAAACCCTCTAGGGGAAGAAAACCCAGCAAAAACTTCCTTATCATAAATTGCCAATACAATGTCAAGAGATAACTCAAACCAATACAGATAGTCCTCTACAAAAGATGCGCCACTCTTCTCCCTCTCTCCAACTGGTAAGTTGCAGCTTGCCTCTTAAGAATGAGCAAGTGAGTTGTGTGATAAAGTGAGGTGCTAGCCTCTCTATATATACAAGACTGGCACGTGTGAAGGGTCTTCACTGGCAGGGCCGACCTCTCACTCTGGGTGGGTAAACCCACCTTTATTATATTTCTGGCTCTCAATAATAACTGYTGGGGCCAACTTCTTATTCTGCCTATTACAATTGTCTGTTGACCAATCCGCAAAAGGGGATTTGGTCCTAATACAATTACCGACATGATTAATCCACAATGGGGATTAATTCTATGAATAAAATAACAATAATAATAACAATACTCTTTGCAGTTACATTATTTTAACACTCCCCCTTAACAAGAAGGGTATTCTTCAACAGCATCAGGCAAGAGAGGTCTGCATCATCAGTGGCATCAGGAGGACAGTATCGTCAATATCGTCTTGGAACATTGGCGAGCATATTTACGAGTCATCGGAAGTTTTCTTCATCGGCAACATCGTCATTCTCAAAAGAATGCCATCATCATATGCATCAATATGTATCAATAAAAATGATACCTCATCACAGCACTAGGCTGGCACATCACAGTACTACACTGGCTCAATGTCACAGTTGTTAAGCCGGTACCTCAGTGTCAGTCACATCTTGCTTTACGTCTAACAACTAGGTCAGAAGCAAGGAACACATCATCATCTTGCTTTACGTCTAACAACAAGGTCAGAAGCAAGGAATCATCTTGCTTTACGTCTAACAACTAGGTCAAAAGCAAGGAACACATCATCATCTTGCTTTACGTCTAACAACGAGGTCAGAAGCAAGGAATCAT
>ML779878.1:1114797-1125450 GCA_009831015.1 Picea engelmannii | reverse complement strand
CAGAATAATCACACCTGGGTTGCATCATTCCTCTGAATGTGTTGGATATTGAGATCCTTCTGGATCTATGGCAAGAGATCCCTTCTCCTGCAAATACTCTTTAGGGTTTAACCATTAAACATATGTGAGTACATACCTCTGATATCATTTGCAAGTGGTGCCACCATCTGGCAGCAGCGGTAATCATTACCAACTCTTTAAAAACTTCAAGGGTGACTACCACTGGTAGTACAGCTGCTACTGCAACTGGTACTACAACTGCAACTGGTTCTGAGACTGCAACTGCAACTGCAACTTAGGGTTTTATGAGGAAACCCTAATTTTTCAAACTTCGAATTTTGAAAATCTGATCCATGGGATAGATGCGCTGAGCTGAGGCGAGTTAGCTGGTGCAGTCAGAATTTCGAAAATCCAACTTTTACCCCCTCAAACTTGATCTGCGGATTTCTGGACTGGTGCTTCTGGTTTTCTGGTACTTCTGGTACTCTGGTACTCTGGTTTTCTGGTTTTTTGGTTTTCTAGTACTTTGTGAAACTAGGGTTTCACTTTCCGGGAGATCCAGCAACTGAAAAGGTGTGTTGATGATGCCAAATTGATCCTTAGGGGAGGGCGCAACTTTCTAGATAGTTTTAGGGCTGAAAAGATTCACTTTTGGAAAACCCTAATTTGCAGGTACTACAACAGTGACAGTTTTCTCTTGCGAAATATGCTTCCTTCAGGTTGGCTCTGATACCATGTTAATGTTTATGCCATTATTATAGTTCTTTGCATTTCAATAGATAACAACAACATAAGAACAAGATCACTAAGAAATACACATTCACAAGAGACACAACATTTATCCTGGGAAACCCTCTAGGGGAAGAAAACCCAGCAAAAACTTCCTTATCATAAATTGCCAATACAATGTCAAGAGATAACTCAAACCAATACAGATAGTCCTCTCCAAAAGATGTGCCACTCTTCTCCCTCTCTCCTACTGGTAAGTTGCAGCTTGCCTCTTAAGAATGAGCAAGTGAGTTGTGTGATAAAGTGAGGCGCTAGCCTCTCTATATATAAAGGACTGGCATGTGTGAAGGGTCTTCACTGGCAGGGCCGACTACTCACTCTGGGTGGGTAAACCCACCTTTATTATATTTCTAGGTCTCAATAATAACTACTGGGGCCGGCTTCTTATTCTGCCTATTACAATTGTTTGTTCACCAATCCGCAAAAGGGGATTTGGTCCTAATACAGTTACCGACATGATTAATCCACAATGGAGATTAATCCTATAAATAAAATAACAATAAGAATAAGAATACTCTTTGCAGTTACATTATTTTAACAACATAATGCCCTAGTAAGTTGATTCCCTTTAGGATGAGTTGCCACCAGGTGGGTCTATGAGTTGCCCAGGGATTCTTGAGAAAGCAATAAAAAGCTTCTCAGTAAGAAAAAGGAACCCATAAGATAAATCAAAACTCAAGGTACTAGTTGGTGGATGGGAGGTCTCATCATGAGCCGGCCTATTAGGACCATGGGCATGTAGCGGTATGACACTACCATCTATCTAGTCACCGACCAGGGTAGTGACTCTTGGTGGCATAGCCAAGAGAAAGGGGGTCTAATCACGAGCCAGCCTTCTCATCTTCGTCAAATGCTTGTGGGTAACGTTGTCACCTCCAGTCACCAAGCCAGGATAGTGTCCCCCAGCTCTTCCCTTGAAAAGAAAAAAGACCAAAAGCAATAAGACTAAGAATAAAAGGCTGAATGGGCTAGGAAACAATGGCATCCATGATAAGGTCCAGCTCGGCCTCTACAAAGGCACCCACAGACAAGACCTACATTTCCCTGTTATCACTGCACCTTGTGCCCAAACATTTCCCCACACCACTTCACACACACTTACATGACCTAGATTGGTTCTCACCTGGGAAAGGAGGATTGGCCCAATAGGGCATCCTGAGACCTTCTCCAAACCTGACTTGTTAGATTGCATAACATCTTTGAGCATTTGTCTGGGTGAATGGGGGTTTGATGCACGTGTTTGGGTAATTTGATTACAGTGGACAGGTACATATGGGGGAATGCTTAGTTCAGACCTCCATGGGGCTGAAAGCCCACAGATGGATGTTGTGACCCCACCAAGGGGAGAGGGAAACCAGAGGCTTGCACCAGGAATAACGAAGGACGTTACACCCGAGACACTCTGGCAGGCCTAGACCCAGGGGGGTCTTGCCTTTCCACCAAGACGTTGACCCTTGAGATCCCATGACGTCATCTAGTCAGGGCTTGCATTTATGAGGGAGGTTGTGTGTTAGTTGGCATGTGTGGCAGCATTCAAGGCCTTTGGAGGCAAAACGTTTTGCATTTGAGGCCTAGAGTTCCACCCTAGGGGCCTAACGTCACCCTAGAAGGGCGTTATGTCACCCTTGGAGATGAAATTAGGGTTTAATTAATGTCATTTATGTAAAAATTGGATTTTAAATGTAATTTGGCCATGTCGACCTTTTTATGACCTAATTTTAATAAAAGCTCATTGATATTGTATAAATAGAGAGAGAAAACTCTCATTTTTTCATCATCTCTCATCACACAAGTGTGGTCTGAAATTCAGCCCTCTTCTAGGATTATTGGCTGAAATTTTTGGCGCACTTCTCTTGGAGGCTAAAAATTTGCAACTTGGATCATTCTTGGTGAAGTTACTTGGCATTTCTAGGGTTTTATGGTTTGATTATTCTTGGTGAAGTAAATCTGCAATTCTTCATTTTATTTGAATGGTTTATGGTAAATTTGCTTATTCATGTTAAAGATTATGAAATTGCTTGCTTGACAAACCCTAGGAGTAAAGGACTTAATTTGCTACTTCTTTATTCTTCATTTGCTAGACCTTGCCAAGAGGATTTTGACCTAGGTAAACTTCTAGAGCCCTAAATACTAGCACTTTAAAAGTTATTATCTAGTCAATTGTTGCTTCTAGTATTTATTCAATAGTCTAAGGAAGGAAGATCTTGCTAGAGCCTAAAATTGCTTACACTCTGTTGATCGCCTATTCAACTAGGGGGTCAACTCCATGTGCCATGAAGATATGCATCATCAAATGCAAATATGTTGAAGATAGTATTGGTTCTACTTGGGCATTTTATGCCTCCAGCACAAATTTTTGTAAACGAAATTTCCGCACCCCTGCATGGGTTAATAATGTAATAAGTATGCATGGATCATAGTTAGGTAAGGTACCTTGGGATGTTTTCATTGGGAGAGTTCTTTTCACCGAGGGTTTTTTATCCTCAGGTTGTCAACTAGGCTTTTCAGCCTGGTTGATTTTCCATGAGTTTTTCCCTCTCACTTGCAATAATTCCTCCAAAGTGGTGAACGGCGTTCTAATGGTCTCATCCTTTGGTAGCTATTGTTTAGGAATGATGTAAATGACCATGTTAGAAATTGTAGAAAGCTTCACGGAATTTCGTAGAGTCTAGATAGGTATTTTTTAATTAATTAAATTTAATTAATTTTCCTAAGGTTGGAATTTTAATTATTTAATTAATTGAATGTTTTTGAGCAAATATTGTAAAAACTGGGTCTTTGGAATTTTGATAGGGGTATTTGTGCTCAAATAAAATGGAAAGGCACCCCCTACACCCATAGACCAAGTTTCAGCTCAGTCGGACAAGTTTTGCTATGCATTTGTCCACCAGGAGTCAAAGTCAGTTAAAACAGCAATTTTAATTGCTAAGTGACATTGTCGAAATGTCAAAATTTTGTAATTTTTGAGTTATTGGGTAAATGTTGAGATGGTAAAAAGAAGGAGAAGACCTCCCTAACCTACCCAACCCATCTTACCACTTTCTTACACCCCCTAACTCACCCCCTCTATATTTGCCTCACGCCCCTATGAGGAAAATACGCCCCCCTCACACCCAAAACCTTAGGAAACTCCCTTAATTTGATTTGTGGGGCCCTCTCATAAGAGGTGCGCCCTTCCTAGCCTCCCACATCATCATTTGCATGGTCCCCACGCTCCACCTCTCATCCACCTCACTCATCCACACCAAAACCCTAAGGAGGTGCGGCCCCTCTCTTTGAGATTCACACATTGACTTTGGTTTTGACACTTGGAGCTCATCCAAGTGCATTCACCTTGCCTCTTGAACTATAAAAGGAGCCCTATTCCTCTCATTCACTCACCATTCTTTGAGCTAACGTTATGCTACAGAAATTTCGCCCCATCCTTCTTGCTCTTGTCATCTCACATTCACTCATTTCTCTCTTGAGAGCATTGGAGCAATTTGTTGCTGCAAGGCTCTCCCATTTTGGATCTAATAAGAAAAGCTTTGGAGGTGGAGGATTTGGAGTAATCTAGAGTATTCAGATTTTCTCTTTCATAGGAGGTGATATTGTTCTCTTTTGCATTGTGTTGGGTTTGGACTAGTTTCTTGAGCAAAGTAGTTTGTTTGAGTAGATCATTCAATATTAGTGTTCTTGATCTATATATGAAGGATAGTTGATACTGTGAAGTATTTCATTTTATTAGCTTATTCTATCATGTTATTCTACTCCTATACCTCACGTTTTGTTTGAGTTGTGCAGATTTGCCTCTAAGGTGTTGATTGGAATAGTCTCAACAAGGGGTTTTCAATCAAGACTTTCTTACACTTCTTGCTTCCCTTTTGGATCTGATTTATTTTCTGTTCATATTCATCATATTGTTGTAGCTAACATATCATAGATAGGTCAAAATAAATTTACATTTTACTTGGAGATTTCATGTGAAAATTTTCTGTGTAAAAACAAATTTTCTTAACATTTTTGTGTTGTGCAACATTTACAACAAGCTTTTGCTTGCTGGTTTTTGCAGATTCTTACCAGGAACAAGGGGAAACACTGCCGAAATTCACTCTCACAACATCCCCAAGAGGCTCCATAAGTTGGGTAACAAATCTCTTTCATTTTCTCTTTGTATATTGCATTTCCTTGTCACTATTTCAGCTTGTTTGTTTCATTCTTTATAAGTTTGTACATTGCCTACACCTTGGGAGAGTGATTGGCTCAGCCAACCCCCCAATATCGTTGGGCTAGTTTAGATTTCTCTCAAGTTTTCTTTTATTTGTTTTGCCCCACTTGTCCACAAGACAAGGTAGTGTGGCCACATAATAATAATAATCTTAACATTTTCATTTGTCTTTTAACCCTCTTTGGCCAACAATGGTAGGCTTGCCTCCACCTTGGCCATTGTGAGTGGTTTGCTGCAATAATTTCTATTTTATGTTTATGCTTAACTAAAGTTGCCTACACCTTGGGAGAGTAATCCCCAAATCGTAAGGCTAGATGGTAGTGATGTTTTTATGATTTACATGTTCACATGGTTTAAAATTTATCTAGAGTAGTCATCACATATCTATCATCTCCTTTTTTTTCATACTTTAGTTATCGGCTATTTCTTTCACATGTGTTCTATAATGTTATGTTTCATGGTTTAAAATGTCTTGAAGTAATCTTTAGTTGTGCAACTCACTCATCTTTTAAGGCATGTTGCCATTTATCTATCTCACGCATATGTGAAGCATTTAAATGGTTTAGGATCTAGTTTCTTTCATTTTGCCAAGCATTTCCATTTTTAGCAAGTCTTTTCATAGGATATCATATGTGGATAATTGAATGAATCTAAGTTATTTCTTGGTATCAATTGGCAAGTTGTTCTTGCCTTTACTTTATTTCTTGCAAAGTTATATGTTATGAATGGTGAATGACATGGCAATGTTAATGGTGTACATCTTTTAAGCTTTTCATTCACATTGTTCATGAGTTTATGGTTTTAAGTTTTACATTTCGCAACATTTCATAACAATCACTTTCAGTTTCGGTTTTGGGTATAAATCACACGTTTTAGGCACTTAAAACTCTTCTAAAACGCTCCAAACACACCTAAAGACTCAACCGCGAGTCATAATAACCTTTTAGACAACTTAGGATAGCCTAATTCCACCATCTCCACCATCTAAAACGGGTTTGAGGAAAACAACGGAGGGTAGTAGCAGGGGACTGCCCCGTGGCGCTCCAGGTGGGTGTCCTCTCCGAGAAATACTCTTACTGTCAGGGTTGACCGTGGAAGCTAGGGTGGGCCTCGTTGCCTTACTATCTTGAGCACTCGACAGCTATTTGGCAACAGGAGGAGGAGGTTTAAGGTTCCACACTTAGTTAGGGGGAGGGAAAAATAAAATTTACTTAATTTTTAAGAAACTCCTAACCACTTAGTCTCCTAGACAATCCATGAGCTTGGGTATCTTTAGATGAATGTTTAGGAACTCATATTGCAAGTACTTTCATGTTTTATAAATCTTTCATGCAATCTTATGGTTTATCTATCTAAGTGTTTAATTTTCATGAGCATTGAAGTTTTCAAATATATACGTCTTTGTTTTATGCTTTTATGGTGTGACTCAAGAAGAAGTTGAGTATCCCATTTGGGGAGGCATCATCTTTTTGAGTCTTGAGTGCTTTAGTCGTTGCCATTGAAAAGCAGTCCAATTGAGTAAGTGTTATTGGGGCATGCTTGGCTCTATGTGATTGATCTCGAATTTGAATATCTCCCAACTCTCACATTTTGGTATCATTGTATATCTTGTTTATTTGTGTCTTGTGTATTATCTTGTATCTTTGTAGCATTTATCTTTGATTGTGTAAGTAGTTGCAATCTTTATCTGTGGGATAGTTCTAATATCTTTAACTTGTAATATTTTGGTAATTGAACACCTTCAAACTTAGTTGACCCCTTACCCAACCTTAGGCACTAGTCTTAGTTGACTTAGGGAAAGGATTGCTTGTCACTTAGTTAATCTTGCACTTTTCATTTGTTGCCTTAGCATCTTAGGCTAGTATTTCCCCAAACCTTTTAACAAATTAAAACCAACTCCTAGAACTTTAAAGTTAAATCATATCTAGTAACTAGGGTCTACCCCCCTTGGCTTCCCTAGGAGTAAGCCTAGAAGGAAGAGGTTCTAGTCAAGGTGACAATGTGGACTGTGAACCTAGGCATTGTGCCTCCAAGGACACACTAAGTGAGTTGGACTTTGCTCACGTTTGCAAGTGTGTATTAGGACGGCAACACACTCTAGCAAGTTTGTTCTTAGGGTTTGGATGTTGAGGTCGTGAAAAGCCAACACCTCTTCTATCCATCTCTTATCCTTAGGCAAGTATTACCATTGTGTCATTTCCTCCAAGCAGAAAACCGTCATCTCTAGACTCCATTACCCTATAAAGGCACTAGTTCACTCACTATAGTGATTAATTGATCAAACAAACTCTTAAACTATCTTCCTTGAAACATTTACTAACTTTTACTAATACTAATCCACTAACTAACTTGCTGTTGTTGCAAAAGATTGCTACAACCATCTTACAGCAGCAAATTCATCTCCAAAAGTAACATTAAAAGATGATTAGACATAGCCAGTTTTGCTTCCGACAAGTTGTTATCACTCTATCAACCTAGAGCTATATTTTCTTGTCACTTTCCAGCATTCTTGAGGCATGCTTCTTGTGGTTGTTACAAAACATCCATTGCTGTTATAAATAATTACCTTGCTGCAGTTTTATATCAGCTTAATTATTTTTCAGAGGTTTATGGTCTTATGAAGCACTAACATCATATGGTACTTGTAAACTGCACTCTTTTGTATTTGTTGTTTTGTTCTGGGCAGGTACACCTTATTTACCCTTTGCTTCATCTCTATAAGACACAAAGAACCTCTGACTTGAGTGGCATGTGTGTAATGTCCCCATTTTGGGACATTATAACATTACAGAGTGTTATGCCTACCAGAGTAGCCAGATAGGGGTAATAGAGAGTTCAAGAGATATTGAGGGGTTTTATTGGGCCTGACTTGCATCGTACATCATCAGGATCCATTCCACACAGCTTGGCTTTGGTTTTGTTGCATTCCGAGGATTTTCGTAATTTTGAGTTATTATGGGTCATATCTTAATTAAATTCACTAAGAAGGTCATAATGGGCATATTACTTGGAGAAACCTCTTAGTGTAATAGCTCATCAAAATCGGGAGGAAGAGCAGTACAGGATAAGATGATGAGAAGTGACTTTCAATGGCCATAGAAGCCATAAGGATGGATAAATCACTTTTTAGAGGTAAAATGGTTAATTAATTAATTAATTAAGTGATTTAATCAAGGAATAATAAAATCAAGTAAAAGTCTCTTGGAGGGAAAAGGTCAACAATAAATTAGGGTTTCGGGAAGCTATAAAGGAACGGTAAAGCAGCCTAATTCATAATTATGTTATGATTTGATGTTGAGATATTTGCAGAGAAGGAGGAAATCGACCCCCTTGTTTTGTAGATTTCTGGAGGAAACCACCACCATTGATCGATTTCGGTGTTGAGAGACACACCCTAGCCTATCGAAGATACCATCCAGGTATTTCACCGTGCATTACAGGTATCCAAGTCAGTGATTGCGCAACTCAGCCAGTGAGGGCGCAAGGGTTAGAGAGAGGGTTTGTGTGGCCGCGTGAGACAGTTCAGTACTTTTCCAATTCCTTCTGACCCATTAGAGAGCTAGTCAGGGCGCACCTATTGAGCCACATGTCGTCAGTTTCCGACTATGGAATCTCCCGGGAAGCAGAAACATTTATTTAGGGCGCAGCTCTTGAGGGAGCACATTTAGGGTTCCAGGGAACATTCTGGAGAAAATCTGAGGAATCCCTTCCGACCCATTACAGAGGAGGCCAGGACGATCGTTTTGAGCTATACATCATCAGATTCCACCGGTGGAATCACTAGGGCGCACTCATTGAGCCCAGGAGGTGCGCAAACCCCCAGGGAGTGACCTCCGGAGCTTCAAAGGTCGAATCTTCAGTCCGACAGTCATCGAGATCAGCCTAGAAGCCAGGGCGCATCTTTTGAGACAGTTTCCAGCTCATTCCGATAGGTATCGCCATCAGGGCGAGTTTTTCGGATTCTGCAGCAGTTACCGTGAGCTGGCAGACTGCTTTTTGTCGATCTATCCGTGCATGCGCAGACCAGCATTCCTTCTTCTGATCACGGGTATTCTTATCAGTTGATTTGTATTCCAGTGACGATCCATGAGATCTAAGTGACGATTATTATATCTTCTTCCAGTTATTATTGTATTTCCTTCTTTTCCACATTATATATATATATAAGACAATGCATGCAGAATAAGGACAAGACAACTCACTGATCAGAAATGATGTCCCCCACATCAGACCTCCCTTCTCTTCTTCAACAGAGGTCTGCACTTCAACAGAAATTGTCCACTTTAACACCTGGACACTTCCAGCTTTCTAAACGCTATCATGCTCAGATCTCTCTCCTCTCTGCTCAAATTGCCAAGCTTCAGCAACCAAGCGTGGTGAATATACAGAACTACACTCCCAAAGACTCAGAGTTTATTTCACCCCAACCTCAAGCTAGCAGAGAAACAAACCAAGTTACATTTTCCAAACCAATGAAAGAAATAATTGAAGAAGAAAATCTTTCGTTCACAAGCGAGATCAGTGTTTTTCGTTCACAAGTTCCCGAAGGCGAGTGAAGAGGATACACATTGCTCTTAGACACAAATACTTAAACTAACACAGACACTCAGACTCTCTTCATCCTGATGATCCAAATGAGACCATAGGAGGCTTATTTATACTAAAATTACAAGGTTGCCGGTAGACAGAAACTAGTAACTGCCTGTTAAAAGTAAGATTCCTTCAAGTGGATGGGGCAACTGTGGACTACAGTTGTTATCTCGTCCCTTAAAGGCTCGGCCATATGGGGACCCATCACATCTTTTACGGAAGACACAAGATATGACACTACTAGCATATGATAGATACAAAGTGGAGTTCTACAGGAACCCACGGAACTGACGGGACACCACTGTCGGCCCGTTAGACATGAAATCAAATTATTACAATATGACTCAAGGCCCATCATGCTTCCATCTAGTTGTTGATATTATGCTCTGCTACAGAATCAAATGAGTCGCCACTATCATAATTATAGTGACTGTTGAGAGGAGATCCCTGAATGTCGGAAAAGGGGGGCAGTCCACTAAAGCATCTATAGAATGGTGATCCTTGCATGGCTGGAATAAGCTCATCTTCAGGTACACAAAGATCTCCGTAGAAATTACTGGTCACTTTAAATGTTTGAGGATTAGGTGGATCAGATTTTTCAAATTCTAGCTCACTGCCTTGAAAAGACAGATTGAATACAAACCAAGCATTGTAATGAGCTGCTTCCTCAACTTCTGCACGTAACCATTGCCTGAATGCATCTTTGCTGCTACCGAAGAACAAGATATCTCTGGGGCAATAAGTCCAAAGTAACAAATATATCCATCCAGACCACCAATATAAATAATCTTTGAGTGTAGAGCAATCAAAGAGAATCCAGCATGAGCTATCATACTTGGTCTGGGACATTATTGCACAATAATCTGTATAAGAAATATCTGGAGTATATATGTAGATATAGGCTTGACCTTGGAAAGGTCCTCTAGTGATTATTCCTCTGGTCATATTCGGACTTGTCCTGAAATAGCTAAGAAAAGAGCTAAGATGGTTCTTGGACTGAACCCAACTGTTTAAAATGTCTTTACAAGCAGGACTGGACTTTATGCAATACTCTAGACAGTCAAAAC
>ML779878.1:1086100-1111557 GCA_009831015.1 Picea engelmannii | reverse complement strand
CATAATGATCAGAATCTATTTTAGAACTACCATAAAATTCATGCACGACTGCTTTGATAAGCTCTTCAATGGGGTTATCATGGTTCATAATTGTAAGCTTATCATTCTCATTGACTCTATCCCACCAGAGTCCTAGATTACCAATGAATCCCCAAGTTAGTCTAAGGGCTAACTCATTCCAAGCTACTCTGTTTCTGAAAATCATCTTCTGGGTTTTATACCAGGCTTGCCATTTTTGGAAAATCAGCATCATCTCATTAGGAGATCTGCAATTTATGTTTGTAACTGGTGCTGATTCTATGTTTTCTCTGCTAAATGAGGAACGTTCACTTGAGTTAGCTGGATCAAATGGGACTTTCCTACTGGAACCATATTTGGCATTGCACCATTTTTCCCAAGCAGACTGGAAAGGATTTCCTCCTGCATCGTCATCTGTTAAACGTGGTGCATTAGACTTTGAGCTTTCAGCTTCATCCATTCCTTTGATATCCAAAGTAGGAATGGCAAGGTTTGGCTGGGAAGAATAGATGTATCCTTCTAAAGAAGATGCTTGTGATTTTACTAATGCAAGCTTTTCTGAGGCTAGTAGAACTACCTGAGCAATCCGAGAAAGGGTTGGATTTAAGTGTTCTATAGCAAGTTGTTTGAGTCACAAGTATTCTTTTTTAGGAATAGATGAAGAGGGAGAGGAACCAAACCATTTATAGGAAGCTTGTTTTTCTATCTCCTCATATGGTATAGGAGAAGAGGGTTGTTTTTCTTTTTCAAATAATTATTTCAGACTCTGTACTGCAGTCTGAATTGTATCTAACTTTTCTAAAATCTGTATAAGGTGTAGTCTGTGAGTCTCTTGATTATGTTCTAGGTTATCAATCTCAGAATGTAGACCAATCATATGAGATTTAGTCTACAATATATCTTGGGCCATATCATCAATGTTTTGTGAAAGACAAACAGATTGATAATTAGCATAATTCTGCAACCTCACTATGTCCTGTGATTTCTCTGCATCTGACTTTTTGTACTGTATGAAGTCAAGGTCTGCTACCAGATTATTCTTGAAGGAAGGAGTGTGATTCCCTGGTCCTAGATTTCTTTGAGGTAAGAGAGCAGACTTGTCTTTGTCTCCTCTGGGCAATGATGAGTAATTCATCATTTTTAGAACAGGATAGCTACTTCTTGACATTTGGGACAATCAGAATGTTGTCCATTGTGTTCTATTTTGGACTGGTAAGTTCTGAAATTCTTAGGTGCAGAGGGGATCTGTTTTGTAGGAGGCTGGCATGATGTAGACTCTTCCTGGGAAGGAATACCTTTCTGACAAAAATAGCAATTTTCAGATCCTTTTTGGTGATATAGGAGATGATTATCTATTTTGGATCAGTTTGGAACGGGTTTATATATAGGAGTTCTAGAAGGAGTAGTTTGTACAGAGGGTGAAGTAGAAGTAGATCTTCTAGGGTAAGAGTCAGAAGTGCTGGTAGATAGAGAAGACACTTGTCTTTCTAGATCTTGGATCCTAACACTTTGGGATCTTCTAATTCTTAACACATTATTTCCTGACTCATTTTGTTCAATCATCAGCTGTTGGGTTGTTGTAGGTGTAATTCTGGACTGTACAGGCTGATACTCAGCGGACCATTCATCTGGTACTGTAAGCTTGGCGAATCCAAGAGTAAGGGGTGTAACATTTCATATATATCAGTGAGTTGTCTTGTCCTTATTCCGCATGCATTGTCTTATACTGCTAAAACACATAATAAATTGGAACACACATGCGAAAATCACCAAGCATGTTCACACAGTAACTCAAACAAATTCAGAAACACCCAAAGTATCAGATTCATTGGCCAAAACCCGTAGTTCAGCAGTAGATATCCAGATTAGGGATATTTCACTATGAGAGGGGTGGGACTTCCTTATATCTTTTTCCTTAGCCTTCTCAAACCCTCAGGTTGTTAGGGATGTCTCCCCTGGGGTGTTATGACATACTCCTAAATAGAAAGGGGTTTCCTATTAAGGTGACAGTGATAGGTCACTCCTTGTTGTTAGAAAATTAGGTGTGCTCGTTTAACCATAGACAATATAGCAATATTGTAACCCAACCATAGGCCGAAGCCACCCACGAGCACCTTAACCTTGACAAAGAATAATTCTGGAAGCAAACCCTAGGCCTAATAGCCAATCAATGTAGCGTACCTCTCTCCAGAGCTAGCGCACAAGGCAGAAAGTCCAAACCATAACCAAGAGAAAGTCCAAGCCTAAAACCGAAAATAAAAGTTGCAGTAGTTGCAACTATAGCTACTCTCTAGACTTGCGCACTTACTAAATTTCTGCAGTGCGCACTAGATTTCTGCAGTTGCGAGTTGTGTGTGTACAAATGAGCTCTGGCATCCTGTATTTATACTGCGCTTTCTTAGCTGTCTAGGCCGACCTCTTTTTCTGGAGGCTAAAGACTCAATATTAAATTATTTTCTTTAGTTGACTTATCTTTTAGGGTTATATCCAATGCTTTAGGGTTTCTTCTTGCCTCCCGGAATATTCTATTCTTGCCATGGTTATACGTGGAGGTTAATACCTCCCGCAGCTACCATAATATCAACACTCCCTCCTAGCTAGGGAGGTATTGAAGGAAATGGTCTTGAGCACAAACATACCATTCAATCGGTAGCATCATCGTAGCCACTCAGACTATCTCATGATTAAATCACAAGCACCATCATCACTATCAATATCATCCGATAGCATCAACTGCATCATCTCTCGAAGCCATACTCCATCAGAGTAATCAGGCATGATGTTGAATAAGTCACTTACTCCACAGAGTGATACAAGAACTATTCTTCTAATCCGGACATATGTCCTAGAAGAATAATTGTTTCAACAAATGTTGGAAGCCACGCCATGGAATACAAGGACTATTCTTCTAATCCGAACACACGTCCTAGAATAATAACTGTCCTAGACCATACACTGACTACCCATCTAGCTGGTAATTATTTTCAACACTACTGATAGTCTTCATGGCAATCACAACAATGTCATTCAATAGAACACAGCTGTGTCTATCCATAGTAGTACACAACTACTATCCAGTGATACACAACCACACCAAGTAGCACACAACTACTTAATAAGTGACACATAGTCACAAACAATGGAACACATCCAACATAGTGGCATACAGCTACTGTCTAGAGACATACAGTCTCCACAGTGATCATATCATCCGATATCAACCTGTATAACAATATCATGATACAAACTAAGTCATCTGGGCCATTCTTCCACTAACATCTGTGAGATCTGGAAGAGCATCTGCCCTCAAAAGGTAAAACATCAGCTATGGGCTATCTGGACTATTCTTCTCAAGCATAGAAGAATAATTGTCCCTGATTTCTGAGCCTGGACCATTCACCTAACTACGCCATTCCTCCGACACTAAACATAGTGCAACCTGGAGAGAATGAGCCTGCCCTAGGGAATGCCTATCCCTGATTGTTGAACCTGGACCATTCACCTAACTGGGCCATTCTTCCGGCACTAACCATAGTGCAACTTAGAGAGAATGATCTGCCCTAGGGAATGACTGTCTGGACCATTTCCTGAGGAAATGATTGTCCTGCACCAACCTACAAAATAGACCATTCTTCGAAACTGCTCACAATTGTGAACTTCGAAAGAATGACTGCCCGACGAGCCGGACCATTCTACTTGACCACTACTCAAAGTGAGTGCCAAGAAGAATGATTGTCCCAGACCATTCCCCCACACTGGCCAAGAGGGGAATCGTTGTCTATGGTACATCAGCAATCTATCGAACCATTTTCATTACGAAAATGACTGTCTGATCTGGACCATTTTTGTAATGTCCCCACTTTGGGACATCAGGGTATTACACAGTGTCATGATGACCGGAGTAGCTAGTTGGAGATTATAGCGAGTACAGGAGCTATTGAGGGATATTTTGGGGTTCAGCTTGCATCGCTCATCCTATTTCATCATTATGATCCATTCCGCACAGATTGGCTTTGGTTCCGTTGCATTCTGACGATTTCCATGATTTTGAGTATTTTGAGCTATAGGTTAATTAAATTCACTGAAGAGGGCATTTTGGGCACAATACTTGGAGGAACCTCTCAGTGTAATAGCTCATTGGAATCGGGAGGAACAACACTACAGTATAGGATGAGGAGAAGTGAATTTCATTGGCTAGGGAAGCCACAAGGAGAGATAAGGCGTTTTTCATAAGTAAAATGGTTAATTAATTAATTAAAGTGATTTAATTAATTAATTAATAATTAAAAAAGAAAAGTCACTTTGGAGAGACAAGTGAGCAGGAAGTATAAAGAAGAGGCAAGGGCCTTTATTCTCTCATTCATTCATGTATGTTTATCAGTTTGATATCTAGCTTCTAGCTAGAGAGCCCATACCTTGGGGATTTTGAGGGTTTTGACTTAACAGGCCCTACAGGACGATTCGGTGGTGAAAGATTCCACCTAGCTTGTCCCAAGCTTGGTCTCGGAGATGCAATACTCTCCCACACCATTCTAGTTCGGATCTACATCAGTGCAGGAGGGTTCCACACCAGCGACAGGCATAGGAAGAGAAGGAGGGTGCACCATTGGGGGTTTCCAGCAAGGGGGGTGCACCATTCAGCGAAGGAAGGTTCGTTGTAGGAGTTTGAGGGGGCTCTTGGAGGTTTGAGCATTTGGGTTTTACTTGCAGGGCCTTAGCCATGATTTCTAGTGCCTCTTGAGAGAGTTTTATGGTTCAAATTATTTCCTAGATCATTGGGACGAATTGGAGAGAAGGAGGGCATTTTTGAGATTCAGATCTATTCAGTTTGGAGGGGTTATACTTCATATCTAACCCTGAGACTTCACCTAGTGACTTGCAGTGTCCCGATCTATCTTTCTAGCAAGTTTCAGGGCATTTGGAGGTCCCCTTCATCAGGGCCGAAATTGTAGGGTTTGACCGTTTCAGGACGGCGCAGCTCAATTGGAGGATTTAGCATTTGGAGGAGTTTCCCTTGGTATTTCAGTTTGAGATTTCAGGAGGGGATTCTACTCATCCCGATCTACAGTTCGGCATCTTCAACATAGCATTTGAAGGCCTTTGACAGTAGGGCCGAATTATTGAGGGTCTTCAGGGTTTCAACACGGCGTGGCATCTTCCAGCTTGGGGGTTGACACTTCATACGACCCAGATCTTTCTTGTATTGGTATTCATGGTATATTCAGCCTTTGAAGGCTTATTGTAGTCTTCTTTTGGAGCATTTTGTAGCAGCTTCTATCTTCTATCTTGGAGCCATCTGATGAGCATTCCAGATCGACATCTTCATTGTAGCAGGTTCTATTATTATGAATAAAATCAGATCTGAAGAGTTCTGGCTTGTCTATCATCTTGTTGATCTTGCATACGGTTGAGGTATGTTCCATTACGGCATCTTCATGTTTATTGTTGCAACACACATTAAATTCATCAACATAAACCCTAAGGCCGAAATCAAGAGGCCAACCTGGAAGTAAACACATATAAACAAGTAAATCAACCAAGTGTTTGACGAAATGCCACAACCAGTAAAAGTTTAAAAGACACCCAAAACTGTGATGTTCCTTGCATCTTGGCTTGGGAACATTACAGTAGTATCAAAGCCTAGATTCATGCCAGCCAGAGGGGATTAGCAGAGTTACAATGAAGATGAATATTATTAGCAGGATTGTTGAGTGTGAGAGGGAATATGAAACCCTCAATGAGAATTTCAAGGGGCTATTAACATTCCAATGGTTCCTATCATATAAAAATCCTAGTTGGAGTAAAGAAGAGATTACATGTTGGGTCAATGAAATGGAGGAAAACAGAGCAGCCACAGCTAGATGGAGAGAGACACAGAGTAACCCTACACCCATTAGGAGCAGGCAACGTTGCTACAGTTGCAAAGTGCCTTGGGAACCAGAACATAGATGTAGGGGTAGAGGTACGAAACACATCATTGAGGTGATCTATGACAGTGATGATGAGGTGTGTGAGGATACAGAGCTAGAGATAGATGCTTATTTGGAGCAGGATGCTAGTGACTCTTGCATAGAGGCTAGTGATTTTGGCACGCTTGAGGAGGATAGTGATCCTTGCGCATTGGAGGAACAGTGGGATGAACATGATGACAGCACCTGCATTTCAGCAAACATATCAGATGGTGTTGATGACCCTACACCTCAGCAGAGTGGAGACACTAGTGGAGATTCACACGTGTTAGCACCTAGAGATGACGAGCCCCTATCTTGGCCATGACACATCTATCATCTTACCAGACACCCATGATAGCCACGTCACATGAGGATATCAGTGGCATTCCAAATATGATGGAGGAGCCTTGTGTGAGGGATGCACACCATGGACATATGGATCCACAGACCCAGGAGGAGAGACATGATTTAGAGATAGTAGACCTTATACACACATATCAGCATGAGGAGATTGAGTCACCTCTTGTGGAGAATCCATTGTTTGAGCAGGTTGCGGAGACTCTAGGACCAGCCTGCAGTGGTGAGGACGTACCCTTTATTGATCAGGATGATCATAGCACGTGTCTGGACACATCTGTATGGTATCCAGGCGCAGTTGATAGTAGCAGGATGAGTGCACAGGAGGACACAGCAGCTCATACAGGTTACAGCATGAGTCAAAAGGAGCTGGCAGTTGGTGATGATGTACAGTCACATACTAGCAGTGAGAGACATGAGGTAGCACCTCAGCATGACAGTGATCAGGAATCACACTACTTGGTAGGATCACTAATGAGTATGGAGAGTTATGATCTGGAGGCGCATGAGCTACCCTCCACAGGGATCTTTGAGACAATCAGGCACTCACATACACATGGGGACTCCAGAGCTAGGGGCAGTTTTGATGACACTTCCATTTGTGTCCCGAGAGAGATTGACCTTCATGTAGAGGTTGATCTCATAGTACACCCAGGATCCATGATATTGAAGGAGTATACAAGAGACTACCTGAGTATGCAGGAGCATACAGTGGTGAGTGATGACTCACAGAGACATGCAGATATTTACAGTGAGATACAGAGGGGTGTATTGACTTGCAGGGAGGAGACACACTTCAGGGAGCATGTAGATGCCTCTCCTTTGCAGCAGCACATAGCTATGAGAGAACACCTTCACAGTATCAGCAGTTGCATGGGAAATGAGAGATGGAGGGTGGTTGACCAGCAGTTGGAGGAGTTATTGCCGATTGTACCTGATGATTGGGGTTCAGTGATGACTACAGGCGAGTATTTATCATGGGTACCGATAGATGAGCTTTTGGTCAAATCCTTGGGATTGACCAAAGCCGGTGGTATTTTCCAGTACTACAGTCAGCTACAGATGTTTCTGCTAGCCTTTCCTGACACTTTTATCATAGACAGCAGCATGAGGAGAGATAGACAGTGGTTGAGGACATGGAGAGTGGCTAGGCCGAGACCACCTTCCATGAGTACTTTTACGGCATACAGCAGGATAGAGGTGTATCGTCATAGGCAGCCAGTGGAGACTTGGTGCATGATGGTGAGCATCATAGGTCTAGGGATAGCAGACATCTCAGAGAGCGACACAGTTACGACTTCTCATGAGGATGAGCACAGAGGGCTTTCGACAGTGATCAGTATGACACAGGAGCAGTTAGCAGGGATTGGAAGTGATAAACTTTCAGGTTTGCCATGGGATCTGAGAGATCCTTTTGTTAGTAGGTTGTTTCACCTTATGATGATCTAGGTTATGCCACAGAGCCACATACCTCACTCTGGGTTGGTTTCGAGCGGGCTTGCAAGGGCTTGTCCTATGGAGCGAGATAGTTTCTCCTTTCGGATACTCATGATCGAGTATGGAGATGGTTGGGCGGGTGTTACCTCCACAGAGATAGTTTTACAAATGCAGCTTCTGGACAGTAGGTCCAATTGCCACAGGTACTTCAGCATGAGGATTTAGGAGTGGAGGATCCAGTACATATACAGAGTGCAAACAAGCATGGTCAGCATAGTGCAGTGCCAACATGGTAATCTTCGACAGAGATTAGCATGGGACCCAAGGATTGCAAGATTGAGCATTTCACTCACTGACAGAGGCGAGTGGACCTTTCCAGAGGAAAGTTGTTCTGACTTTCCATTGAGCTTCAGTGTTGAGGAGAGCACATCACTTGAGGGTGTCTCACGGAGGTATTGCAATACCTCATTCTGGCATCAACATGGGCAGTTGAGGGAGGTCGTGTTGATCTTGGTAGTATCCTGGAGGATGGACTCATTCCAAGATGACGCCATGTGTCATGTGCAGGAGATTCACAGAGTTGATATATTTCAGGACTATGCTTCACAGGGTATTGCAGTTCATTTCCTGATATGGGACCCAAGGGGTGGAGTCTATGATCATTCATCTTTGGACGGGTTCTACTATGTGTCCCCTACTGGTGGACATGGGATCCTGGTATTATACTTACAGGGATTTGGTTATTGCTTGAGGACAAGCAATATTCTAGCAGGGAGGACTGTAATGTCCCCACTTTGGGACATCAAGGTATTACAGAATGTCATGATGACCAGAGTAGCCAGTTGGAGATTATAGTGAGTACATGAGCTATTGAGGGATATTTTGGGGTCCAGATTGCATCGCGCATCCTATTTCATCATTATGATCCATTCCACACAGATTGGCTTTGGTTATGTTGCATTCTGACGATTTCCATGATTTTGAGTATTTTGAGCTATAGGTTAATTGAATTCACTGAAGAGGGCATTTTGGGCACAATACTTGGAGGAACCTCTCAGTGTAATAGCTCATTGGAATTGGGAGGAACAACACTACAGGATAGGATGAGGAGAAGTGAATTCCAGTGGCCACGGAAGCCACAAGGAGAGATAAGGTGATTTTCAAAAGTAAAAAGGTTAATTAATTAATTAAAGTGATTTAATTAATTAATTAATAATTAAAAAAGAAAAGTCACTTTGGAGAGACAAGTGAGCAGGAAGTATAAAGAAGAGGCAAGGGCCTTTATTCTCTCATTCATTCATGTATGTTTATCAGTTTGATATTTGGCTTCTAGCTAGAGAGCTCATACCTTGGGGGTTTTGAGGGTTTTGACTTAACAAACCCTAGAGGACGATTCGGTGGTGAAAGATTCCACCTAGCTTGTCCCAAGCTTGGTCTCGAAGATGCAATACTCTCCCACACCATTCTAATTCGGATCTACATCAGTGCAGGAGGGTTCTACACCAACCACAAGCACAGGAAGAGAAGGAGGGTGCACCATTGGGGGTTCCCGGCAAGGGGGGCACACCATTCAGTGAAGGAAGGTTCATTGTAGGAGTTTGAGGGGGCTCTTGGAGATTTCAGGATTTGGGTTTTACTTGCAGGGCCTTAGCCATGATTTCTAGTGCCTCTTGAGAGAGTTTTATGGTTCAAATTATTTCCTAGAGCATTGGGACGAATTGGAGAGAAGGAGGGCATTTTTGAGATTCAGATCTATTCAGTTTGGAGGGGTTATACTTCAGATCTGACCCTGAGACTTCACCTAGTGACTTGCAGTGTCCCGATCTATCTTTCTAGCAAGTTTCAGGGCATTTGGAGGCCTCCTTCATCAGGGCCGAAATTGTAGGGTTTGACAGTTTCAGGAGGGCGCAACTCAATTGGAGGATTTAGCATTTGGAGATTCCCTTGGTATTTCGGTTTGAGATTTCAGGAGGGGATTCTACTCATCCCGATCTACAATTCGGCATCTTCAACGTAGCAATTGGAGGCCTTTGACAGTAGGGCCGAATTATTGAGAGTCTTCAGGGTTTCAGCACGGCGTGGCATCTTCCAGCTTGGGGGTTGACACTTCATACGACACAGATCTTTCTTGTATTCGTATTCATGGTATATTCAGCCTTTGGAGGCTTATTGTAGTCTTCTTTTGGAGCATTTTGTAGCAGCTTCTATCTTCTATCTTGGAGCCATATGATGAGCATTCCAGATCGGCATCTTCATTGTAGGAGGTTCTATTATTATGAATAAAATCAAATCTGAAGAGTTTTGGCTTGTCTATCATCGTGTTGATCTTGCATATGGTTGAGGTATGTTCCATTACGGTATCTTCTTGTTTATTGCTGCAACACCCATTAAATTCATCAACATAAACCCTAAGGCCGAAATCAAGAGGCCAACCTGCAAGTAAACACATATAAACAAGTAAATCAGCCAAGTGTTTGACGAAATGCCACAACCAGTAAAAGTTTAAAAGACACCCAAAACCGTGATGTTCCTTGCATCTTGGCTTGGGAACATTACAATTTTCTGAACTGGAAAATGCATGTCTGTCAGAAATTTCAAACCACTTTCCAAACTGGAAAAGAACTACTCATCCTGGACCATTTTTCGAACTGAAAAATGATTGTCCCTAAATCAATAACACATCAGTGCTCCCTCCCAACCTCGGAGTAATCTCTTCCTTTTTCAATAAGGAAGTCGTCTCCATGAGCCCCAGCTTGTTTCTTAAGTACGCAAACTTTTCATCTTGGATAGAGGCTTTACCAAAATATCTTCTATTTGCTCATTTGTGGAGATATATTGGAGAACCACTTCTCTTTTCTGGACTTCATCACGGAGAATATAATGCTTGATCTCAATGTACTTCGATCTGTCATGGAACATTGGTTTTCTCTTAAGCCTTCACATAGCTCTGATCATTACAATATATCATTGTCGAGTCCAGCACTTTTGTTTCCTGCTAGCTCATGACATCGTGGCAAAGCTCAAACTGAAACATATCCAAGTAGCACTTCTTTTGTCATCGTGAGAGTTTTCCATGGATTAGCAATCCGTCATCTCGGACTTCTGAGTAACTATTCTGATACGCATCTCTGTTATAGAAAGTTTTCACCACGCTTCTGATGTATATGAGATACTTTGCATCAGGTTGTTTCAATCCATAGAAGGTCTTCTTATATCTGCATACATGGGTCTCTTTCTGGTATAAGCTTCTTTTTCACTTGCTTTATTTGGGAAGAACAGTCTTTTACATGTAAATTCCAATCCATGGATACTGGTGAGTTGTCGTTATAGTTTTTCTCCCTCCTTCTGGAAGACCTCTGAATCTCACAATGCTTTCATTCATAAGTCTTTTTCACATTTTCTTACATACACTGTTCTTTATCATAACTTCCATTTCTTCTGTTTGATTGCTTCTAGTGGGTTCAAACCAAGCTGGTAGTCTTGTGATTCTCGGTATAATAACTGGTTGTTCTGGATTTTCTTTCTTTCTTGGAATCTTCATGTTCTTCCTCATGTTTCTCTTTAGCTCTTGGGTCCATGGAGTCTTCTATAGATTCCATGCCCTGAAGATTCAAACTTCTTCCTTTCATCATAGGATCATGGATGTAGATGGACAACTAAGGATACTTTAAGGCTTCTTTTCGAAGAAGACTTCTTCTAAACATGTGCTTCTTATCATGGCTACTACTTTCAATGGGAACATGGACATATACTTCATAATCCTCAATGGATCATATCATTTAGGATTAGCTCCCTCCTAATCCTTGTTTCATGTATGAATGCATGCTCTTCTTTTTGGAATTCTATAATCAGCTCCCTCTATCTATGAGAGTCCATGCTTCCATCTGCATACTTATTGCCTTCTGCAAAGTGTCACAAGTATTTTTCTAATTTCCTCTTGATTGTTGACTTCTTTTTGTTTTGACTTCTTCTAGGTCTCTTCAAGTTTGATTCTGATTTCGGCTTATCTGGTAGTTGTTACTTATATAATAGCTTCCACAGGAATTGTTACCAACGACTGTCAACGTACTTCATCTTTTCAGATACATTACTTGACTAGTAATCATCGTAATAGTAATCCTTATATTGTTATTCTTCCATAGGTGTTGTTTCACTGAACATCTTATCTTCTAAGAAATAGATATACAGGAACTATGTAAACATGGTATGTACAAAGACTATGTTACAGAAGAATAGTGTTACCTTCACTAGAAGAAGAAATCTGTTTCATCTTGTTTGACTTTCTTTGAGGGTTCCTTTTCTTCGACAACTGTTGCTTCGTGTGTTTCCTTCCTTTTCTTTAAATCAAGACAATGATTCTTGTAGTGACCATATTTTCGACAATTGAAGCATTGTATTTTTGACATATCCTTCTCTTGATTTGGTTTCTTCCTTGAGTCAAACTTCTTCTTATTCCTGAATTTCTTGAACTTTGTTGTGTAGGCTTGATCATCATCTTTCCTTTGGAATTTCTCTTTCGCACTAATCCTTGATTCTTCTTGTGCACAACAAGTCCAAAGTTCTTCAAATGTGGGATACTCCTTTCTTGTGTTCATGCTAGTGGAAAATGCATCCCATATCTTGGGAAGGCCATTGAGTACTATATTTACCAGTTCCTTCTCTGAAATGATTTCTTCAATAGCTTGTAGTTGATCTCTTAACTGAGAGATTCTCACAAGGTATGATGTTATCCTATCATCATCATTTATTTTAATGTCACGGAGCTCATTCTTCAGACTCGTTACTTGTCCAATGTCTCTGACTGAGAAGAGGTTAGTCAGGGCATCGTACATCTTCTTAGATGAGTCAAGAAGAGAGATGTAGGGTATCAAGTGGTCTTTTACAGAGTCCACTATGATACTCATGGCATTAATGTCAGTTCCTTGAACTTCTCCATAATTTCAACATTCTGAGGTTCCTTCTCTTTTCCTTCTTCAAATTGTGGTTCCATGATCTTTCCTTTCACGATATCCAACACTTTATTCTTGGCAAGGATGAGATCAACCCTTGTCTTCCATGCTCTTAAGTTAGATGCCCCTTCTAACTTGTTTTCTGACTTCATAGAGTAAGTCACGACTGCTTTGACTTGGTCAACCATTGACTTTGACCAAAAACTCAAACTTGACATCTTAGCTTGTGTAATGTCCCCATTTTGGGACATTATAACATTACAGAGTGTTATGCCTTCCGGAGTAGCCAGATAGGGGTGAAAAAGTGTTCGGGAGATATTAAGGGGTTTTATTGGGCCCGACTTGCATCGTTCATCGTCAGGATCCATTCTGCACAGCTGGGCTTGGTTTCGTTGCATTTCAACGATTTCCGTAATTGTGAGTTATTATGGGTCATATCTTAATTAAATTCACTAAGAAGGTCATAATGGGCATATAACTTGGAGAAACCTCTTAGTGTAATAGCTCATCGGAATCGGGAGGAAGATCATTACAGGATAGGATGATGAGAAGTGACTTTCAGTGGTCGGAGAAGCCATCAGGATGGATAAATCACTTTTTAGAGGTAAAATGGTTAGTTAATTAATTAATTAAGTGATTTAATCAAGGAATAATAAAATAAAGTCACTTGGAGGGAAAAGGTCAACAACGAATTAGGGTTTCGGGAAGCTATAAAGGAAGGGTAAAGCAACCTAATTCATCATGCTATGTTATGATTTGATGTTGAGATATTTGCAAAGGAGGAGGATATCGACCCCCTTGTTGTTTTGTGGATTTTTGGAGGAAACCACCACCATTGATCGGTTTCGGTGTCGAGAGACACACCCTAGCCTATCGAAGAACCATCCAGGTATTTCACCGTGCAATACAGTGTCCAGTTCAGTGATTGCACAACTCAGCCAGTGAGGGTGCAAGTGATTGAGAGAGGGTTTGTGCAGCCACTTGAGACAGTTCAGATTTGGCCGATTCCTTTCAACCCATTACAGAGCTAGCCAGGGCGCACCTATTGAGCCACCTGTCGTCAGTTTCCGACAGTGGAATCTTTCGAAAAGCGAAAAACAGTCATTTAGGGCACAGCTCTTGAGGAAGCGCATTTGGGGTTCCAGAGGACATTCTGAGGCAGATATAAGGAATCCCTTCTGACCCATTACAAAGGAGACCAGGACGATCGTTTTGAACTATACATCGTCAGATTCCACCAGTGGAATCACTAGGGCACACTCATTGAGCCCAGGAGGTGCGCAAACCCCCAGGGGGTGACATCCGGAGCTTCAGAGATCGGATCTTAAGTCCGACAGTCATCAGGATCAGTCTAGAGACCAGGGCGCATCTTTTGAGACAAGTCGGCCCTACCAATGAAGAGACACCTCCTTTCAGCGCTTACCAGTTTGTATAAATAAAGGAAGCCAACCACTCATTTGTTCACTCACTCAGCTCACTCATCTAGTGCGCAAGTATTGAAGGAAGCTGCAGTTACCAGTTGTTGGAAGAAGAAAGAGAGAGAGGTGTATTGCTTGGGAGAGGATATTCTCTAGTATTTGATTATTTTTTGGTCTAGCATCATGGTAGTTTGTCTCTCATAGAGAGAAAGTTATTCTGGTGTTGTACTTGGTTTTTTGAATCTATATTAAAGAAGTTTTGCTGGGTTTTCTTCCCCTTAAGGGTTTCCCAGGATAAATGCTTCTGTACTCTTGTGATTGTGTTTCTCTCAGTGATCCTATCTATGCTATGGTTATCTAGTAAATTGAAAAGAAACCTAATAATAGCATAAACCTTAACATGGTATCAGAGCTAAGCTGAAGAGAGCATCTTTCACAGGAAAAAGAAAAACGTCATTGTTGTCGTACAAGAAAATTAGGGCTTTTTATTGAAGAGGAATTTCATCCCAAAGATCATCTAGAAAAGTGTGCCCTAGCCTAAGGAACTCATTGGCACCTTCAGCGCACCTTTTCAATGGATAGAACTCCCAGAAAGTGAAACCCTAGTTTTCACCAGTACCAGAAGTACCAGAAAACCAGAAGTACCAGGAAACCAAAAGTACCAGAAAACTAGAAGTTGTAGTCCAGAATTTCGCAGGTCCAGTTTCAAGGGTCAGAAATTGGAATTTTCAGAAACTAACTATACCAGCATACTCGCCTCAGTCCAGCGCATCTTTTGGTGAGTTTAGTTTTCAGATCCAAGAAATTTGATTTTTCTATTATTTCTATAGCCCAGAGGGCTAGGGTTTTTACTGCAAGAAAGAATGCCTACCGGTATGAGGGTAGAAGACAGGCTAGAAGGATCTGGAAACTTCAGATCTTGGAAGCATAGGTTGCATATGATTCTAGACGAGAATGATCTCCTAGAACATGTTACAGTGGGTATACTAGAACTAGAGGAAGAAGAGCAAAAGACCAAGCACAAGAAGAATGAAAAGAAAGCAGAGAGAATCGTGTCAGATTCAGTAAAGGATCACTTGATCCCTCATATATCCGAACTACAGAAAGCAAGGCAAATGTATGAAGCACTCAGCAGGTTATATGAAAGCAAAGACATTAGCCAGAATCTTGCCTTAAGAAATCAACTTCGTAATATGAAGATGGAAAACTCAGAATCTGTCTCATCCTATCTTATGAGAGTTTCTCAGATCAGAGATCAACTTGCAGCTATTGGAGATATCATTAGTGACAAAGAGCTTGTAACCACAACCCTAAATGGGTTTTCAACGTTTTGGATTCCTTTTGTACAAGGAGTGTGTGCAAGAAGCAAGTTATCCAAGTTTGATAAGTTATGGGTAGATTGCACACACGAATAATCTAGACTTACAGACCAACAGAAGAGATTAATTGTTGACGAAGAAGAAGCTCTTACAGTTCAAAAGAACAGAAGAAGTTCATTCAAGAAAAACAATAAAGAAGCTAACTCTGTAAAAGTTCCAGATAAGAAGAAAGATGTTTCAAAGATCAGATGCTACAACTGTCAAAAGTTGGGACACTTTTCCTATGACTGTCCTCAAGGAAAAGGGAAAAGAAAGCCTCAAGCACATGTGGCAGAGGAAGAGGAATCTCCTCCCTCAAAGAAAGCTTTAGTAGAAATTGAGAAATATGTACTTTAAGTTGAAGATAGTTGATCTAAAGAAAGATAGCAAATGGTGGAGTCCATGGAGCCTCCCCACACAAAAACAAAAGATAAGTATTCTTGTTTATTTTTAGTATCTTTTTTACTTTAATACTTTATCATTACAAGTTCGATTTTTGTGAGAATGTTAATTAACCTCGTTTTATTTCAGTGTCTATGCAAATTTATGAAGGAAGTATCAAAGAAGAGGATAAAGAAAGAGATAAAATATTTATTTCAAGTATGATCAGTCATGAGAGTGACAAAGGTATGTGTTCAGCTATGATAGTAAGGGAAAATTTGGCAATTTCATAGCTAAGAGTGAAAAAGAGTTCAAAAGTCTTATTCATGATTAGGGTTTCGATGTGTACATGATTGACCAAGTTTTTCTTAAGAAAATATGTGTACTACTCTGATAGAAATCATGATATAGTTTTATTTGATTACTGCTTATTGTTACTGACTGATTGGCTAAGTGGCATATCTCAGAAAGCATATTGTAAGTAAGTTTACAGGTCTCAGAAGAAAGAACTTATGCCTTGCTTGCAAAAGTTAGACAGCATGAGAAGGACTTATGAAATGGTGATAGTCAGTAAAGACCAGACAGTATCCAGTATTTATATAAGAGCAGGAGGCTCCTAAAGATGCAGAACATAAATGTTCAAGATGAAGAGAAAGATGGATACTCAGATATAGTTGATGAGATGCAGGTAACTGCAGGTTGCTCCAGTACCATTCTTATAGATGCAGAAGGAGCAGGTTGATCCAATATGAAGTCAAAAAGAAAGAAATGTTCGAACTCAAGAAGGCACCCAGGATATTAAGGAAGAGACCTTCGTAGAGAAGGAATGAGCAATCCCACAGGTAGACCTTCATAAAAAAGGAAAAGAGAAGAAACCTTCGTAGAGAAGGAAGAGACCTTCGTAGAGAAGGGGAATGAGAAATTTGCCAAGGTTGGCCTATGTCCAAGTGTTGAGTTTTGGATACTCTAGGGACATGCAAGAATACCCTCGTAGAGAGGGGTGTGACAACCCTCGCAGAGAGGAGTGTGGATGTTTCTCCAAGAGGCAGTGGGAAGATACTCTCCTCTGGCCATGGATTGAGTAGCCTAGAACACAAACCTTGACCATGTGGAATGGTTAGCTGGCTCTTGAGGTTTGTTTCGTGATCCTGCGTGGATCATGGAAAGGGAGTCTAGTCTTGCCCAGGCTAGCATCTTAGCTTCTCTAGTTCATGTGGGATGACTAGGAGTGAAGCTATGGTAGTAGTCCTCCCCAGTGGATGGCTGAGATAGATGACTACAAGAGAAGGGAGAACATAAAAGGAATGGCAAAACTCATAGAATATATTTTGTGTGAAGATAAGACATCTTTTGTGTGAAGATAAGATATATTTTGTGTGAAGATAAGAAAGAGTATCTTCTGCATGAAGATGAAAGAAAGAAAGAGTATCTTTTGTGCGAAGATATAGAGAACAAAACTTCTTTAATATGGATTCATGGAGAACCAGTCGGTGATCGTGATGCCAGATGACCAAGTGGATTATATTGATGCCTCCTATTACCCAGTTGATGATATTGCCCAGTTGATGATGTTATCCAGTGGATGTTGTTACCCTGTTGATGATGTTATCCAGTGGATGATGTTACCCAGTTGATGATGTTATCCAGTGGATGTTGTTATCCAGTTGATGATGATTATCCAATTGATGATATTCCCAGATGATATTGTTCAGTTGATGATGACATCCAGTGACCTGTCAAAAGATAAAGAATATCCTTCTTGTTAAGAGGGAGTGTTGAAATATTGTGTAACTGCAAAAAATATTCTATTTATTATTGATTTATTATTCATTAGATCAGTCTCCTTTTGTGGATTGATCATGTCGAGCATTGTAATTGACCAAATCCCCTTTTGCGGATTAGTCAAACCCTAATTGTAATATGCAAACTAAGAAGTCGGCCCCCACGCAAATTAAAGTGGTTCTAACCACCTAGAAAGACAAGTCAGCCCTGCCAATGAAGAGACACCTCCTTTCAGCGCTTGCCAGTTTGTATAAATAAAGGAAGACATCCACTCATTTGTTCACTCCCTTAGCTCACTCATCTAGTGCGCAAGTATTGAAGGAAGCTGCAGTTACCAGTTGTCGGAAGAAGAAAGAGAGAGAGGCGTATTGCTTGGGAGAGGATATTCTCTAGTCTTTGACTATTTTCTGGTCTAGCATCATGGTAGTTTGTCTCTCGTAGAGAGAGAGTTATTCCGGTGTTGTACTTGGTTATTGAATCTATATTAAAGAAGTTTTGTTGGGTTTTCTTCCCCTTGAAGGTTTCCCAGGATAAATGCTTGTGTACTCTTGTGATTATGTTTCTCTCAGTGATCCTATTTATGCTATGGTTGTCTAGTAAATTGAAAAGAAACGTAATAATAGCATAAACCTTAACAAGGTGCTTGTTGAAGGTAAGAGAGGCATTGGCTAGTATGGCCTCGAGTGATTCATGGCAAGATCTAAAAGATAGGGCTACAGCCACATATGAGAGAAATGACTTTCAGGAGGTGGAGGACACAGTTTTTGATGGTCATTTTTGGCAACGGGTTCGATATATTTTGCAGTTCACCAAACCCATTTACAATATGATTCGGTTTAAAAATACAAATTAGTGGGTGATTGGATAGGTGTATGAGCAAATGGACAGGATGCTAGGCCAAATCAAAGAGATTGTTCAACCGAGGGATCCAAACTTGTATGATCATATCCATAAACATGTGGTCAAAAGGTGAGATAATTTGAATGTTCCACTCCATGCCCTAGCATATGTCCTTACCCTAAAATATTATTCTTCATATTGGTTGGCCCAACCAGCTCCTGGGGGTGGGGTTAGAAGAAAACCACACACAGATCCAGAGATGCAAAATGGATATATGCTTGCATTGGACAAGTTGGTACCTGATGAAGAGGAGTGTGCTCAGGTACAAAGGCAATTGAGCTAATACATCAGTGAACATGGAATCTTTGGTAACTTGCATGCAACCAAAGGTCGAGACAGGTTGGGTTCTATCGAATGGTGGAACATGTATGGCTCTTCTACCACACATTTGAACAAATTGGCGATGAAGGTGCTTTCTCAAGTGGTTAACACCCCTTCTGCAGAAAGGTGTCGGGGCACCTATAGCTTCATCCATAGCGTAAAGAGAAATAGCTTGAATGTAAGTTGGGCAGAAAGTTTGGTTTCTGTGCATTACAACTTGAGATTGTTGTCCCATTATTGTGATGCAGGGGAGAATGTTTTTTCTAAAAGAGATGCAACTTGGGACAACAATCCAGGAGACTAATTTGGAGGATGGAGACATGCCACCCCCATCCACTAGCAGTGTTTCAGATGCATCAATTTTGTTTTTATCTTCACAGCGTCCATTGTCACGTGGGGGCCATTCAGTTGTTGGCCGTGTTCCACGAACACTTCCACCTACTCCTACTCCTCTTCTTCAAACTCAAAGAGCACGGGAAAAGAAACTAGAAGTTTCTCGTGGCAAGAGGAAAACATAGAGCATAGTACTTAGTACTTGCTAATATATACTCGATCTTTTTTTTTGTTTCCTATTTAGAAGTACTTTCTAGATTATAGAACTTAGTACTTTGTCTTGACTCTTTATTACGGCTTATTTTGTAAGCAATGAAGTTGTGAACATTATATGACAGTTTACCTATGAACTTTGAGGTTTGAAGTTTGAAATTTGAACTATTGACTGAATCTTAGAACTCTTTGGTAATGAATACGATGCTCTAGGGTCTATTTCATTTTGTGGTTGATGTTGTGTTACCACAAACTTCCACCCTCCAATTGAGCTGATAAACCTGTTATAACAGTGATGGAATACTTGGCTAATTCAAGGAGAAAAGACCCAAATTGTCACGGGCTAGACCCCTCTCCGTTTGGGCTAGTGCTTGCTAGCCTCAAGAGGGGATTCCCTAGGGTGATTTTTCGTTGTCCTAAGTCTGATTTTCTACATTTAATGACAAAAAACAGCCGCTGTTATGTTTTGGACAGCGTGTTAAAATTGTCCAAAACAAGGGGAAAATCGTTCTTGTTTGCTTGGAGGGATCCTGCAGGGTTAGCACAATAAAAGAGAGTGAGAAAGAGAAAGAATACTGCTCAAAAGATCAATTTAAACCATAGTGAACAACAGGGAAAAGATAATAATCTACTTGCAAAATTCACAAAATACCATCAAGAAATAAGGTTAGAACACAAACACAAAATTTCTTTATCGATAGGCTTGCAAGAAGGTTGGTTGCGCCACAATTGACAAGTCCACAACTGGTACAATGATCACTTTGCTTGATCACTTTGCTTAAGAAGAGTAACTAGACTAAGAATGAGAGAGAGGAATGAGAAAGAGAAATTATGCTAGTTGCTGAAATATCCGACCAATAACCAATGAAGACCATCCAATATATAGGAGAGAAGTGTGAAGAAAATAGGAGTTAATGCGCATGAGGGAATAAGTGTGAGTGAGAAATTTAGGAATTAATGTGCATGAGGGAATAAGTGTGTGTGACTAATGCGCATGGATGAGTTATGAGTGAGAGTGTATGGAGGATAATTTTAGCTTTCCAACGCATGTTAGATTGTTAAATTTGGCCAAGGAATGAAGGAGTTCTGAGTTAAAGGGAAATTCTCCCTATTTTTTAGGGATTTCCTAAAATTTAGGAATTTTGCGTTTAAAAGCAATTTAGGGAGAATTTTTAGAAACTAGTTGCATGCAAAGTGAGAATATGGAAAGTGAGAGGAATAGAGTGAGAAAAATTAGCCTTAAGTGGCTAAACTTTTTCCAGACAATGCCACGTCACCCATACGCCACCTCTTTAGCTTAATTAATTTTCATTTAATACATAATCCTTGGAAAATGCATCTTTGGTCCATGATGCCATGTAGATGCCACATCATCCTGATACTCTGCCACATGTCAAAATCTGAGCCAAACTCTCCACAAATGCTCGGAATGACTAGGAGACCACCATCATGTGTCTACTGCTAAAAATAGAAAGTCCTCGCATGTCCATGATATTATACTCATTGGATTTGATTTTCTGCAAGGAATCCGAATCCACAATCAAAATCGACATGCGAGCCCTGGTGCTCAACCTGCTAAAAATAGAAATTTGTGCCAAATCATTCTGAAAAAGGCCCAAATGACTCAGAATGTCTCAAGGATCAATACTATGTGCTCAGAATCTGAATCTGGGGCCTGGAGCTCAAACTACTAAAAATAGAAAGTTCTTGCATGTTGCCCGTAAAAGTGCTATCGGGCCTAGAATCATGCAAGGACCATCCAAGCTAACTCTAACTCTAAAGTAGCAACATCTGTTGTATGTAGACATCTCTCTCAAATGCATGGGAAACCAAGCTAACTCTAACTCTGAATAAAATAACCTTGTACCGATCATATACCTACCTCTGATGGGAACCAACCTCTTGCTCAACACAAATGCTAAACACTGGGGGAAACTCAAAATGCCAGCCAAAATAGTGCATGTTGGCTCTTAACCTGCAAGATTTTCAAGGGTGAAAATCTAGGGGTTAACATGTTGTCTGTTACAATCTACTGATGACAAATGTTTATGATTGATGTTATATGTGTACTAAATGATTGATGCTTTAATGATAATCACTAATTCAATAGTTAAATGATTTTATATCAATGTTTTCATGCTTTTTGCAATTGATTCGACATTTTGCATGTCTTTTTTATATATATGCATCAAAATATAGTTTTTTTATGTATTATATAAAAAATGCTCCTGAAACGCTCCCACTCCTGGATATTTTTTAAAATTGTGCTTCCCACTCACGCTTCTCACATCTGCTCCCCGCTCCCAACAACCTTGAGCTAAACTAACCAATGCATTAGTTATGCATGGAAGAGCAAGATCAACCAATGTCACAAGAGAGAAAAGAAGCATGGGCATTGTTGTCGTCCTAATACACACTTGCAAACGTGAGCAAAGTCCAGCTCACTTAGTGTGTCCTTGGAGGCACAATGCCTAGGTTCATAGTCCACACTGTCACCTTCACTGGAACCTCTTCCTTCTAGGCTTACTCCTAGAGAAGCCAAGGGGGGTAGACCCTAGTTTCTAAATGTGATTTAACGTTTATGTTCTAGGAGTTGGTTTTAATTTGTTAAAGGTTTAGGGGGGGAGACTAACCTATGATGCTAAGGTAGCCAATGCAAAGTGCAAGATTAATAAAATATCAAGCAAAGCCTTTTTCCTAAGTCCACTAAGACTAGTGCCTAAGGATTGGGCAAGGGGTCAACTATGTTTGAGGGTGTTGAATCACAAAAGATTACAAGTATAAGATTGCAACTATTCCACAACAAGAAGATACAAGTACTTACAACAAATAATAAGAAATGTTACAACAACTATACAAGAGATACACAAGATACAAATAGACAAGATTAACAAGTGCCAAAGAGTGAGAGTTAAGAGATATTCAAAGTTAAGATCAATCACATAAGGCCAAGCATGTCCCAATAGCACTTACTCTGTTGGACTACTTTTCAATGGCAACCATTAAAGCACTCAAGACTCAACAAGATGATGCCTCCAAATGGGATGCGCAACTTCTTCTTGAATCACACCATAAAGAGCATAAATTGATGGATATAAACACTTGAAAGATAAATGCTCACCAAAATCAAAAGATCTAAAAATTAGATAATCAAACCACAAGATTGCATAATAGATTGAAAGATGTATGTGTGCTTGCAAACTAGATTCTTAAACAACCATCATAATATATACCCAAGTAAAGATTGTCTAGAAGACTAAGTGGTTAAGAGTTGTTTAAAGATTTGATAAATTTTACTTGCCCTCCTAACTAAGTGTCAAACCTTACTCATCCTCCTCCTATTGCCAAATAACTGCCGGATGCTCAAGATAGTAAGGCAACGAGGACCACCCTAGCTTTCACGGTCATCCCTAAAGTAAGAGTACTTCCCGGAGAGGACACATCCTGTGCTACGTGAGACAGTCCCCTACCTACACCCTCCGTTGTTTTCCTCAAACCCGTTTTAGATGGTGAATATGGTGGAATTGTTGATATTATGGTAGCTGCGGGAGGTATTTACCTCCACGTGTAAACCTGACAAGGATAGAATACTCCTAGAAGCAAGAAGAATCCCTAATGAGTTGGCTAATAACCCTAAAAGACTTGTCGGCTCAAGAAGATAATTTATATTAGGTTATTAGCATCCAAGAGAAGAAGTCGGCTAGAAATAATATTATATACTGAACAGACAGATACCCAGAATGAGAAGTCGACCCTGGCAGTTAGCCAGAATTAGTATAAATACAGGAGGCCAGTTCTCATTCTGGTAGGCAATCTTAGAATTGCAGTGCCCAGTCTTGTGCGCACTGCAGTTGCCCAGTTTCTACGCAGTTTTGGAGGAGAGTTGTCGTTGCAGCTATTGCAGCTAGCAATTACGCTTGGACTATCTCTTGGCTAGGGTTTGGACTATCTGATCAGCTTTTTGTGATGCGCTATCCTTGGGGAAAGGTGCACTACCCTTTGTTTGGATATCTAGCCTAGGGTTTGCTTCCGAAGTGATTCTCTGTCAAGGTTAAGGTGCTCGGAGGGTGGCTTCGGCCTATGGTTGGGTGACAAGGGTATTGTCAATGGTAAAACAAGCACACATCTTTCATATTCTAACAGGTTATCAGCCCACACCTCCTTCATTCAGTCTAAACGCTGGAAGGAAACATAGCCGCTAGGATATTGAGCTCGNTGAGGAACTGTCGCTAGGGTTACTAGCAGAAGCAGCTTCCAAGACACTGCCGCTAGGGTTACTAGCAGGAGCAGTTGCAGAAACCCTAATCCTCTTGTTGAGGCACCTTAAGTGAAGGGATTGACCTAATCTCCGGACAGATCAGTGCGCCCTAGCCTAGCGCATCTCCCAATACTCTCAACAAGCCAAGACATCAAGTTTGAGTTTGTGGTCAAATCTAGGGTTTGACCAAGTAAAAGCAGCGATGACTTACTCTATGAAGTCAGAGAACAAGTTAGATGGAGCTTCTAACTCGAGTATGGAAGACAAGGATTGATCTCATCCTTGCCAAGAATAAAGTGTTGGATATCGCGAAAGGAAAGATCGTGAAACCAGAGTTTGAAGAAGGGAAAGACAAGGAACCGCAGAACGTTGCAACTATGGAGAAGTTCAAAGACAGTGACAACAATGCCACGAGCATCATAGTGGATTCTATCAAAGACCACTTGATATCCTACATCTCCCATCTTGACTCATCGAAGAAGATGTATGATGTCCTAACAAACCTCTTCTCAGTCAGAAACATTGGACAAGTAATGAGTCTGAAGAATGAGCTCCGTGACATGAAGATGAATGATGATGACAGCATATCATATTTTGTGAGAATCTCTCAGTTAAGAGATCAACTACAAGCTATTGAAGAGATCATCTCAGAGAAGGAATTGGTAAACATAGTACTCAATGGTCTTCCCAAGAAATGGGATGCATTTGCTACAAGCATGAACACAAGGAAGAAGTATCCAACATTTGAAGAAATTTGGACTTGCTATGCTCAAGAAGAATCAAGGATCAATGCAAAAGAGAAATCCCAAAAGAAGTACGATGATCAAGCCTTCACAACAAGATTCAAGAATTTCAGGAACAAAAGGAAGTTTGGTTCAAGGAGGAAGCTAAATCAAGAGAAAGACATCTCAGAAATACAATGCTTCAACTATCGAAAGTATGGTCACTACAAGAATCATTGTCCCGAGCTAAGGAAAAGGAAGGAGAAACACGAAGCATCAATTGCCGAAGAAAAGGAACCTACAAAGAAGACTAAGCAGGATGAAACAGATTTATTCTCCTAAAGGTAACAATACTCTTCTTATTTCTTGTACATATCTTGTTTGCATCGTCTCTGTACATATCATGTATATCTATCTCTTGGAAGATAATGTGTTCCACGAAGAACTATACCTATGGAAGAACAACAAGATAAGGATGGATATCATTAGATAATACACAGGAAAGGATGAAATACAAATCATGTGGAAGCTATTGCAAGATAAGCCGAATCAATCATGAAGAGACTTAGAAGAAGCAAAGACAGAAAGAAGTCAACAATCGAGAGGAAATTGGAAAAAGACTTATGACATTTTGTAGAAGACAACAAGACGAAAGCGTGGACTCTGTTAGACAAGAGAGCCAATTATATATTGCAGAAGACAATAAGGATGCAGATGGAAGCGTGGACTTTTTTAGACGGAGGGAGCCGATTATATGCACTCTTACATGAAGCAAGGATTAGGAGTGAGCTAATCCTATGAAAATGATGAAGTATATATCCATGGTATTAACCATGAAAGATAGTATGTGTTCAGTTCAATCTCAGAAGAAGTCTTCTTCGAAGAGAAGCCTTAAAGTATCCCTGGTTGTCCATCTAGATCTGTGATCCTATGATGAAAGGAAGAAGTGGAATCTCTAGGGCATGGAATCTATAAGAAACTCCATGGACCCAAGAGCTAAAGAAAAACATGAGGAAGAACATGAAGATTCCAAGAAAGAAAGAGAAACCAGAACAACCA
>ML779878.1:1061255-1078916 GCA_009831015.1 Picea engelmannii | reverse complement strand
TGTGTTAGTTCCAGGTTGCCATGGAAGAATGCTTGGTCCCAACACTATGAGAGTGTTGACCTCATTTCGTATTGTATTCCTTACCTTTAATCTTTGCTTCAGATAAATTATAAGTGATAGCTCTATAGGAGCTACTGTGATGATTGTTCGTGCTATTGCTTTATATTATCAAGAAGTATATTGTTCTTGCTTGTTGTTTTGTTGACCTTGCTCCAGGTCACATGAGGAAGCTATAGCGAAGGTTGTAGAAGGCAACGTGCTAAAGGAGAGACCATAAATGAAGCAATCATCATTGGAAGAGAAGAAGGTGACTTGCATAAGCTATAGGGTCACTTAGAAGCTGCCATGACCCACGCCATTGAATAATCTTGGCATGGAAGATTAGCTCACTTCAACTACAAGGTGCTACCATACATATGCAAAGCGGTCACAGGTTTAGCAGAACTCAAAGGTGGCCATGAAGGCGTATGCAATGGATGTGCACAAGGGAAGAACATCAAGAACCCGTTTCCAAAGAGGGACAGCAAGACAGAAGGAGTCCCAGAACTCATCCATTCAGATGTGTGTGGCCCAATGCCATCATCCTCCATTAATGGGTATGTATACTCTGTATCGTTCATTAATGATTATTCTCGTAAAAGACCTAGATATATTTGAAGTGTTCAGCAAGATCAAGGAATTCAAAGCCTTGATAAGCGAACCCTTCTGTAAGGAAGATTAAGATACTCAGGTCAGATAATGGAGGAGAACATACCTCAAAAGAGTTCGTGAATATCTGCAAAGATGTTGGGATCAAGATCTTCCTACGTGCTTATGGGCAGAAGCAGCAATGGCAGCTGTTTATGTGCAGAACCGATTATCCCATAGCGCACTTGGGTTCAAGACCCTGGAAGAGATGTTCATCGGAAAGAATCCAGAGGTAAGCCATCTCAAAATATTTGGTTGTCCAGTGTTTATTCATATACCAAAAGAGAAAAGAAACAAGTTGGAACCCTCCGGAAAGAAGGGAATATTTGTGGGATACTGTGAGGTCTCCAAGGTCTTCAGAATCTACATACCTGGTCACCACCATATTGAGATCAACAGGGACGTGACCTTTGATGAAGAAACAGCAATTAAGAGATCAAGAAGATGTCAGCTTGAAGATATATATGAAGAGGAACCTGAAAATCCCAGGATTACAGAATCCGTGAGGGAAGTTCCCAGAACTGCAGAACCTGTAAGAGAAGTCGTAACTTCCCCTGATAAGGAGACTCCTGAAGATCATGATATAACAGAAGTTCAAGAACCTCCTCAAATGACCTTCTCCCATAAAAGAAAGCATGCTTGGGCAAGAGAGCTTATTCAAGATGGAGAGAAGTATGTTGTTCCAGAAGGAACGTCGAGACAGGTGAAAAGACCAAAGCCATTCTCCAGTGACACGGCTTTGATGTGTAATTTACTAGATGAAGAGCCTACCTGCTTTGAAGAAGCCATTCAAAAAAAGGAATGGGCAGATGCCATGACAGAGGAATACCAATCCATAATGAAGAACGAAGTATGGGAAATAGCTCCCAGATCGAAGAATAAAGATGGGGTATCCTACAGATGGCTCTTCAAAATAAAACATGCTGCTAATGGAAGTATTGAGAAGTATAAAGCAAGATTTTTCGCTCGTGTCTTTTCCCAGAAGGAAGGCATTAACTATGAAGAGACATTCGCTCCTATAGCCAGATACACTTCGATCAGGACCATCATAGCTCTTGCAGCTAAGATGAAGTGGAAGTTGCACCAGATGGACGTCAAGACAACTTTCCTAAAAGGTGTTATCGAAGAGGAACTGTATATAGAGCAACCCCAAGGATTTGAGGTTGAAGACAGGAAGTCTCATGTCTGTCGATTGAAGAAAGCCTTATACGGATTGAAGCAAGCTCCCAGAGTTTGGTATGGCCGTATAGATAGTTTCTTGACGAGCTTAGGCTTTACCAAGAGTAAAGCAAACTCAAATCTCTACTTCAAAATTATGGATAATGAACCAGTAATCTTATTACTATATGTGGATGACTTATTCTTAACTGGAGAAGAAAAGCTCATCGCCGAATGTAAACAGAGACTTGTCACAGAATTTGAAATGAAAGACCTTGGCCTAATGCATTACTTCTTAGGTCTTGAGGTATGGCAGAGTCCAGAAAGGATCTTCCTTAATCAAGGGAAGTACACGGTCGAAATCTTAAAGAGATTCGACATGCTAGAATGCAAGTCCATGAATACACCCATGGAAGTGAAGCTGAAGCTGTTGGTCGATACTTCGTCAGATTTGTTAGATGCCACACTGTACAAACAGATTATTGGATCGTTGATGTACCTGACGAACATCAGACCAGACATTTGTTTTGTAGTGAACACCTTGAGTCAGTTTCTGGTAGAGCCCAGACGTGTTCACCTAGTGGCTACAAAACATGTGATGAGGTACCTTAAAGGTACAATGGATTATGGTCTCAGCTATGATGGAGATCATGACTTCACTTTGAGTGGATATACTGATGCAGACTGGGCAGGAAGCGTTGCAGACAGAAAAAGCACTTCCGGATGCTGTTTCAGTTTGGGATCAGCCATGATCTCGTGGCAGAGTAGGAAGCTGGAAATACAGAGTAAGCTAACACAATGAAATACTTCACAATATCAACTACTCTACATATACAGATCAGTAATAATACTATTGAGGTATCCACTCAAGCAAACTACTTTGCCTAATAATCTACTCAACACCACACACAATGCAAAAATGAACAATGTCACCTCATATGAAAGAAGTCAATTAGAATACTCTTGATTACTCCAAATCCTCCAAATCTTCTTATTAATCCAAATGGGAGAGCCTTGTAGCAACAAATTGCTCCAATGCTCTCAAGAGAAAAATGGGATGGATGTATGATGGCAAAAGCAAGAGAGATGGGGCGAAATTTCTGTAGCATAACCTTAACTCAAAGAATGGTGTGTGAATGAGTGAGGGGAGGCTCTCTTTTATAGTTCAAAAGGCAAAGTAAACCTTCTTGGATGAGTGCCAAGTGTTGCAACCCAGCCCCATGAGAGAATCCCAAGGAGAGGGGCGCCCCACTTAGGGTTTTGGTGAGGATAAATGAGGTGGACGTGTGAGTTGGCATGTGGGGACAAGCATATGGTGATGTGGGAGGCTAGGAAGGGCGCACCTCATGAGGGAGGGGCCCACAAATCAAATAAACCACACTTCTAATGTTTTATCATGGGAAGAGGGAGCAAATCCCCCTAGGGGCATGGGTGTTTTAGCAAGTGAGTGGGTAAGGGGGTAAGGAAAGGTTATGAGGTGGGTTGGGTAGGTTAGGAATGGCCTCTCTTACTCTTTTCCACTATTACATTACCCCATTAACTCATATTTACAAAATTTACATTTTTGACTTAGCAATAAAAATTGTTGTTTGGACTGACTCTGACTCCAGGTGGACAAATGACTAGCAAAACTTGTCCGACTAAGCTGAAACTTGGTCCAAGGGTGTAGGGGGTGCCTTTCCATTTTATTTGAGCACAAATACCCCTATCAAAAGCCCAAGGACCTAGTTTTTACAATAATTGCTCAAAAAACAATTAATTAATTAAATAATTAAAATCCCAGCCTCAGGAAAATTAATTAAATTTAATTAATTAAAAAAAAACTATCTAGACTCTGCGAAATTCCACGAAACTTTCTACAATGTCTTACATGGTCATTTACATCATTCCTAAACAATAGCTACCAGAGGATGAGACCATTAGAACGTCGTTCACCACTTTGGAGGAATTATTGCAGGTGTGAGGGAAAAACTCAAGGGAAATCAACCAGGCTGAAAAGCCCGATTGACAACCTGAGGATAAAAAACCCTCTGTGAAAAGAACTCTCCCAATGAAAACATCCCAAGGTACCTAACTAACTATGATCCATGCAGACCTATTACATTATTAACTCACGCAGGGGTGCAAAAATTCCGTTTACAAAATTGTGTTGGAGGCATAAATTGCCCAGTAGAACCAAACTGTCTTTGACACATTTGCATCTGATGATGCATATCTTCATGGCACATGGAGTTAACCCCCTAGTTGAATAGGCGGTCAACAGCCATATAACATCTACGCCCTAGCTCAATATCAACATCACAGATGGGAATACAATAGGGGTGGAGGGAGGAGAAGGGTAACCGTTATGGGCCTCAATTGCTAAGAAGGGATCGATGTGAAGCCTAACAGTGTCATCCAGAGACACAGGAGCAGATCTAGGGGGGTCGGTTGTGAAATCATGGGCAGACGTCGACCATCCACTAAAACTCCCCTAAACTCAAGGTCATCAAAAAGAATTTTGTAATGGAACACAGATGGGTAGTAATTTGTGAGAGGTGAGTTCAGATTTGAGGTCTCAAAGAGTTGGGATATCTATCGACCCGATGAGATCTGAGCTGAGAGTTGTGTTGTGAGAAAAACATCATAGAAGCCCTAGTGGGAACCAATTTGTTGGCTGCAGTACCAGAGGAGATGCAAGGTCTCACCAATCTAGAAGTTGATACCACATGGGATTCTGCCAGTTGCTTAATGTGATCTGTCATCAAAGATCGAGGGGAAGAAAGAAGTAATCAATCTAACTAGGTTTGTTAGAGGTGGATCCTATAATTTATGTCTCTTGAGATCCAGTACCTCCCTCAACAATAGGGCTAGCAACTCTGGTCCCAGTACCTGAAGAAAGTGGTAAGCGATCCCCCTGACTCCCTATAGAAATGCTGGAACCTCCCCCTGATCTCATAGATGGGAACCGAAGATAAGATGGTCTTCTGACTCGGTTTCTTAAAGGTGACAAACCTAGCAGATCCTCACAAACCTTGGGATGTGGTAGTTTGTCTCAACCCAGAGCTGGTGTGAACACACTCTATGCTGGCCTACAGAAATCCTAAGGCTGTGCATCCCATGTTTTTGAGTATACTCGGGTCTAATAATAAGGCCATCCCTAAACTATATGAAGTGCTCAAAATACAAATCCATCTTGGGACCAAGGTTCTTGGGAAGGGCAATCCAAGTGACCTGTATGTACTGTCTGTAAATGTCCCCTCTCATCAAGAGAATTCCTGAAAGGGGAAAACCAATCAATAGAAATGTAGATAGATTGGAGGAGCAAAGAAGTCTCCAAGAACCAGCACCATCATCGTCCTGTGGGGAGGCCTGCTGAAGCAGAAGTAATCTCCTTTGAGGAGCCAAGTGCTGCAAAGGAGTATCATAAAAAAATAGTTCAATGCAAAAAAATATGATAAAATTCATCATTAAGTTCGTAAAGGCAATTAAGCGAATTCCATTATACCATCATGTATTTAACAAAAAATAGAATCTTAGTATTTATTTTTGAAACTTATAAAAAATCTTACATAGCTGATTCAATCCACCACTGCTTGAGACAACGAAATTCAAGCCTTTTTGAAGATATTTTTCATATAGAATGACTAAGTGTATAGGTATATACTAAACTAGTACCATTTTCCATTTACTTGGCAAGAAAAGACAGGCTCCAAAGTCTACACTATCATGTTCATCTTCTCTCTAGAGAATATGGAAACTATCTAATCACTCAGCCAACTCTGCTCAATGTGAATGTAGTATCAACAAGAAGCTGTTTGATGTAGGCTGTCAGAATGATGCACCCTTTGATATAGTCCAAAACAGGAACCATTTCTCTCTCAGACCAGCCTCCACTCCAATTGAATATCAACAGCTCAGGAAGCTATTAGCAATGAAATTCAAGATTGCAGCAAACATCACGACAACAGGACATCTTAGGAAATGGGGAGTCAACTTTCAAAGCAGGGGAAATCGTGGACAAGGCACACATGAAAGCTAAGATGGAAATAGTATGCAGTATTGAGAGTGCATGCTTTAATAGACCACCATTTTTAGAGAAGGTAGCCTACAACTTGCACTAGAATATCATAAAGAACTATCATTTTCTTTCTATTAAGGATGGGCAGATTACAAGTGTATTTTGGCAAAGAACACACAATGTTCTGGTGCCACAGGATAAGATGTGCCTTTTCAAACAAATGAATTAGTAAACAGGCCCAGGTCTATCCAGTATGCAACTAAAAAAATAACACTTATATTGGGACATTCCTTACCCAGTGCAATAGCAAAGCAACTGGTGAATCAAGAGGGAGGCATCTCCAGCTGTAGTAATCAGACCAGCTTCTCAAAATGACAGATAAGGAACTTTGAGGCTCTGCATATGACAAACTGGATCCACTAAGTACCTGATTTCTATATGTAATCCTTTTCTCATGGAGGAAAAACAAAACACCATCCAAACAAAAACCTTACTAAATTTTTGGAAGAAATCTTATTTTCTCTTGAATCAATAAAGCCATTATTGGCAGAAGGGAAAACAAGCAAAACATAATCTGCATCCAGAGAACTACCTCTGCAGGGGCACATGTCACCTGGCAAGTTCCAACTGCCATCTGTCCTGCACAAAAGAAACCACGACATTTGTAATTTTCCTGAGTTCTGAAACAACAAAATATTCTTCTTATAAGACTCTTTCCAGAAGCATTAACATAAAGTAATATGATAAATAACTGCTCTAGGGAAATAAACAATATTTACTGATTCTTTGACACCCTTGGATCTTGTTATAATCCTTTTTTCAAAATCCAAGATGGTATTAGCTAAAAAAACTGCAATGACCAAAAAAAACATCTACAAGATATACTTAAACTGCAAGTTCCCTTTTGCCCAAGAATATAGATTGCAATGAAGCAGAGACCTGGATGAGGATGCGATCAAGAATTTAGCAAAAATTAACATAGAAGTGTCTCAGTTTGCGGATGACAAATGGATAAATCATAACCCAGTTTTGCCTATGCAAATGTCTGCTTATATAATAAATGAAAGTTCTTTTACTGAAAGTGAATATCCAACATAAGGACAACAGGTTGAAATCCATATAGGATTATAATTATATAATTGAACAAATAAATATGAGATAGATGATAGATACAATACCATATCATGGTATACTTATATGCATTGATTAGTCACGATGGTTCAATGGTCATGTCCCTTAGTTAGATTATGTCTTCTAGTTTTTATTATTATTATTGTTGTTATTATTTTATATATATATATATATATATATATATATATATATATCCATTACATTGCCTATCCCTTCAAGGATGCTTTGTCCTCGAAAGAATTTTATGAAAAATGTTATGTCTTCGTTTTGGTCTATAATGTCTTGTCATAATTATTCATTTTTGAGGTTGAAGACACAAGACAATATGATCTTCGAAGCATTCAGCAGAATTGTCGAATTATGAAAGTGTCAGATCACCCTAATTCAATCCTCTATGGAATTGTGTGTTAATAGGGCTCCCAAGGTGAGCTTATATTTTGAGACCCAACTGTACTAGTATTAATATTCTTCTAAATCTAGGTCATGACTTTTATTCAGAGCAATGTTGACACGTTGATTGGTTACAATGTTGGCTCTTGTGACTAGGATGTCGATAAGGTATCCTTGTAACATGATATTTTCTTATCATATTGTAGTGTTTTCTCATTTCACTTTTGGTAGTATGACTTCTTTGCAGACTTATATCGCTTTGTTAATCATCCAGTGTTTATTGGTACAGATACTTTCGTTTTCCATCGTTTGTACTTCGACATTTAAAGACATTCCTACTTAAACTGGATGTGCAAATTTCAGATTTTTTATGTTGATTGGATTTGTATTGGTTATGTTGTCGTCCTTATACACACTTGCAGACGTGAGATAAGTCCTGCTCACTTAGTGTGTCCTTGGAGGCACAATGCCTAAGTTCAAATCCCACGCTGTCACTTTGGCTTGAACATCTTCCGTCTAGGCTTACTCCTAGGGAAGCAAAGGGGGTGGACCCTAGTTACTAACGAGATTAACATTATGTTCTAGAGGTTGGTTTTAATTAGTTTAAGGTTGGGGGAAAATCTAACCTATGATGCAAAGGCAACAATGCAATGTGCAACAATTGACTTATGACAAGCAAATCCCTTTCCTAAGACAACTAAGACTAGTGCCTAAAATTGGGCAATGGGGTCAACTAAAGTTTGAAGGAGTTTGATTACAAAATGATTACAAAATGATTACAAGATTACAACTATTCCACAACAATGTTAGATACAAATACTTACAACTAAAAATGAAATGATAGATGTTACAACAATTATGAGCAAGAGATATACAACAAACTACACAATTACAACAAGAATATCTAGTAGTTACAAGATACAAAAGATACAAGATAAGTAGAAGATACAATAGCTACAACAATGAATGTTCTAAAACTATCACAAGATTATACAAATAATAGAAAGAGATTAATTGACCATATGCTTGTATGTGCAGGAATTAAGAAGATTCAAAACATGAAGATCATCAACATATCAAGCCAAGCATGCCCCAATAGCACTTACTCTATTGGACTGCTTATCAATGGCAACCATGCCACAAGAACACTACTTAAAATAAAAAATGAAGTGCTTTTAAAGAACAAGTGCTCCAAAACACATAAGATGACACAGATGATTAATCCACAAAACCAAAAGCTAGACTTGCACGTATATGTAAAGTGAAAGAGTGCTTGCAAGTGTTACTTAGATGCCAACCTACAAGATGTATCAATTAAGAAGAAAACCAAGTGTTTAGTGGATTTAAGAGTTCATTAAAGATTGATTGAATGTTGAGTTACTCCTAGCTAAGTGTCAACCCAAAATTCTCCTCCCCCGATTACCAAGTGGTTGTTGGATGCTCAAGAAGTGAGGCAACAAGGCCTACCCTAGCTTCACAGGTCAACCCTAAGATCCGATTACTCCCAGAAAGGACGTCGCGCGTCGTGAGACCATCCCCGGCCTAGCACCTTCCATTGCTTTCCTCAAACCCCGTTTTAAATGGCGAAGATGGTGAATTAAGGTGTCCTATTAAGTCTAGTAAGTTATCAGGCCTATGGACTAAGTATTTTTAGGTGTTTAGGTGTGTTTGGGTGACTTTTAGTTGCTCAAAAACAGTGAAATATTGCCAAAACCGAAACTTTTATCCCAACATAAGATGTGTTCTAAATCATAAGACTAAAGCATGTAAATCACATATAGAACATATAATGACGAAATGAAAAGTTACTTCTACACCATTAACATACCCATAAGTGTTTGCAAGCTTCAAAGAAAATTAAGTGCTTAAAGGACAAGAACTTGCAAAATGAAAAGAAATATGCTTTAAATCATCACCATTTAACCACATGTGCTTTGCATTAAGATAAGTGTTAGAAAAATGAAACTTGCAAGATGAAAGACTTAAAGCATGAAAGTAAATCTATGCCTCCATGGGCTTAAGCTAAAATTTAGTTGTGAGAGATCTACTTCTAGATGATTTTAAAACATGAGCATAAGCATATCAAAAACACACAACTAAACTAGCCATACTATATCGGGGGTTGGCTTTGTCAACTACTCATCCAAGGTGTAGCCAACCATAAAAATGATACTTGAAATGAAAGGCAAAAAAAAAAACAACAAACCACTCACAATGGCACAAGGTGGAGGCAAGCCTTCCTATTTTGTGCCAAAGGGGGTTGGAAATTAAATATTTAAACTACCACTAAAACAATCCTAGCCACACAACATTGTCCTAATGACAAGTGGGGCAAAAGAATGAAAGAATGCAGAAATTTAAAATTACACCCTAGACTTATGATTTTGGGGAGTTGGCTTTGTCAATCTCTCACCCAAGGAATAGGCACTAACAATTTACAATGAAATAAACTTGTTACAAGAATGCAAGCCTCAAGGGAACTTCCTGGGGGCTTGCTACAATGCTAGAAAGAGATGGGAAAGGTTGAGTTTCGTTACCCAATCAAAGGGGGAACCTTTGGTGTGTTGTGTGACCGAAAATGTGCAACATAACCCCTTGTTCTGGTAAGAATCTACAAAAACCAGCAAGTTATTGCTTGCTGGAAATGTTGCACACACAAGAAAGTTATGAAAAAAAATTGTTTTTAGGCAGAAATTTTTCACATATAAAAATCTGAAAATAGTATTGATTTTATGTGACCTATGTATGATTGTTAACAAACTGAAATCAGATATGAATGAGCAGAAAATAAGATATAAAAGACAAAGGAGTTTAAGTGAGCTATGAGGGTAGATGTAATGTCCCCCGCCTCTTGATGAAGAGGTGATGAGGAGACTCAGTGGCCTGGGCATCCCCACTAGGCCATAGTCTCACACTAAGGGGAAAGGTCAACTAGGCTAAGGTTATATTCTTAAGTTGACTTGAGGAAAAAGGTAAAAAGGAGTAAAAGATAACTCAATGGAAGAATAGAAGTTAACCCTGGGAGTTAATCTAACTCAACAGAAGAATAGAAGGAAAAGTATAAATAGAAGGTTGGGGCGCACCTATTATTCATTATGGATTTGGTATATTGCTTGTTATTGCTCTTGAGCATACATTTTGGAGGTTTTGTTGTACAAACCCTTGTGAGCAACTCAATGGTGAAAGACCCACTCACCTTGTTCCACAGCTTGGTCTCGGGGATGAAAGACTCCTCCACACCATTCTACACTTAGCATACATACACCTAGCGATTCAAAAAGTAGGAGGGTCGTACTGTTCTTGAGTTTCGAACAAGGGCGCACCATCATCTAGAGAAGGGTTCGATCCAGCTGATCAGGAGAGCTTTTGGCCATTCCATCACTTGGGTTTTACTTGCAGGGGCCCAACCATCATTTTGAGGGTTTTTCTGGAGAGTTATCACCATCATATATTTAGCTTCAGATTGGGACGACTTGGAGGCAAAGGGATGTCATATGATTCAATAAATCTCAGATCTAGAGAGCTTCACCTAGAATCTGAGTCTGAAACCTCTCCTACGGGGTTCTCATAGCCCGATCTACATTCCTAGCAAGTTTCGGGGCATTTGGAGACTTCTCTCATTAGGGTCGAGCTGTCTAGGGTTCCAGGCATCCAGGAGGGTGCAGCTTCATTAGAGGATTCAGAGTTTGGAGGAGTTTGCCTTAGCCTTTCGGCTTGAGATTTCAGGAGGGTGTTCTTACCACCCAGATCTATCAGTTGGCAGAGTTTGGGCTCGTTTGGAGTCTCTTACAGTTGGGCCGAGTTATTGAGGGTTTCAGCCTTCTATTGGAGCATGGCATCTACCAGCTTGAGGAGTTGGCATTCAGATCTACTTGTATTGGTCTTCATCTATCATCCAACCTTTGGGGGCGTATTTTGTATTGGCGGGAGCATTTTGTAGCAGCTCATACTTGTTATCTATCCGGCCATCTGAGGATTATTCTAGATCGGCTATCTATTGTATCTGATTCATGCTTCTTATAATAAAACGTCAGATCTATGCTTGTATTTTCTATATCTTGAATGTATTGTGATCTTGCATGTGTTGGACAATCTTGAATAAACAACACTTAATAACTGGACAACTTCACTCGTCACCTGCACACCAAACACAACAAAGGTAGTTAGTGGTTTCAAGCAAAAAATTGGCTTGGGATCATTACAGTAGACTCTCGCTTGAGGCTATCCCAACAAAACCCTTGAAATGAACCTACAAATCTTGAAACACAATGTGAGATACAAGAGTAGATAACAAGCTGAATAAGCAAACAACATAAACTAATTTATATCATTAGTTACCCAACATATTTAGGCCAGCAACTACACTATTGCCTAACCTATCCAAGTAAACTAATTTACTCAAAAAGTCTACTTAATATTTTACAATATGCATAAGACACAATATCACCTCATGTGCATGGAAGTAAAAAGACAAATCTTTGTTGCTTCTGAATCCTCCAAAGCCTTTGTATTAATCAAAATGAGAGTCTTGCAGCAACAAGTTGCTCCAAAACTCTCAAGAGCAAAGTGGAGTGGAAGCAAGATGAACAAGAGAGAGAGAGATGGGGCGAAAATCCAGTAGCATAACAATAGCTCAAGAGATGGTGAAGAAATGAGTGAGGGAGGGGTTCTATTTATACCTTGAGAGGCAAAGTGACCCCTCTTGGATCAATGCCAAGTGTCAAAACCCAAGCATAAGAGAGAATCCCAAGAAGGGGGGCGCACCACTTAGGGTTTTGGCAAGGATTGATGATGTGGAATGGGTGAGAGGGAGTGGGACCAAGCAAAGGGGTCAGGTGGTAGGCTAGGAAGGGCGCACCACTTGAGGGAGGGGTCCACAACTCATTTAAACCATAGTTAAAACGTTTCTGCATGGAGAGTGGGCGCAAATCCCCCTAGGGGTGTGAGGGTTTGAGTGAATGAGTGGGTAAGGGGGTGTTAAAAGGTTGGGTAAGGGTTGGGTAGGTTAGGAATCATCTTTCTCACCATTATCCATCTTTACTTTACCCCATTTGCTCAAAAATTACAAAAATGACATTTTTCCTATGTCATGATTTAGCAATTAAAATTGTTGTTTTGACTAACCAAGACTCGTTGTGGACAAACACCTAGCAAAAGTTGTTTGACTGAGCTAAAACTTGGTCCAAGGGTGTAGGGGGTCTCTTTCCATTTCTTTTGAGAACAAATACCCCTAGCAAAAGCCCAAGGACCTAGTTTTTACAATATTTGCTCAAAAATAATTAAGATTAATTAATTAAATTACCCAACCTTAGGCAATTTTAATTAATTAAAAAAAACCTATCTATAATCGACGGAATTCCACGAAACTTTCTGAGATGTCAGACATGGTCATTTACATCATCCCTAAACACTAGCTACCAGAGGATAACTCCATTAGAATGCCTTTCACCACTTTGGAGGAATTATGGATGGTGGGAGTGAAAAACTCAAGGGAGATTAATAAGGCTGAAAAGCCAAATTTATAACCTGAGGATAAAAAAACACTTAGTGAAAGGAACTCTCCTAATTAAGAAATCCCAAGGTAACTAACCTAACTATGATCCATGCAAACCTATTACATTATTAACCCATGCAGCGATGCGAAAATTCCGATTACAAAAACATGTGCTGGAGGAAAAAAATGCCCAGTAGAACCAAATAGTCTTCGACATGTTTGCATCTGTTGATGCATATCTTCATGGCACATGGAATTGACCCCCTAGTTGAATAGGCGGTCAACATCTGGCTCCACATGGGATCGTGTGTTTGATCTCCACATTTGGGAAGGAGAGCATACGAGAATCCAGCATCTACAAAATAGAGTGCTCACCAATACGAACATAAATATACATATATATGACAAATGAAATGTTATAAACAACAAATACAATTAGAAACAACTATTGTACAACATCTATAATTACAAAAATGAAACTATGATACAAAAACATCTAAGTACATAATAACATAATGTATGAAATAATACAAAACTGAAATAAAAGAGAAGGGTTAGAGATACATTACAGTCGTCCATGCAATGGATGGAATGAAGCCACAAGTGTCTGAAACACCCTTGTCTAGGATGACTCATAGAAGACCCCTTCCCAAGTTTTATCAACTTGGAATTTTTTGTGAGGAAGAACCAGCCAAGAATCATGCCCCTTCCTTTATTCAACCAAACGTGGGAGTTTGACAAGCCGTGTAAAATTTTAATACTTTGTTGCATATGACTGTCAAGGTGGAAGGCCAACCAATACTCATAATGATATGAAACTGATAAACTGAAGTCGCCTTCCAGTTCCTCATAATTCTGCATTAATTCATCTTCTGGTTGAGAGGTTGAAAAGGAACATGTCAAAGGAACCATAGCACTGTTTTCATCCATGTTGTCAAAGTTCTCCTCTAAAGAGATTGGTTCCTCGGGAGGAGGGTGGGGACTTGATTTATATAGACATTCAACATTTTCGAACTCAAATCCCTTTACTTCATCAAAATAGATGATTGACTCATCCCTGGATTCATCCGGAATTTCTGTTATGAACATAAATATACATATACATAGATATTCATAACATAATAATTAATTAATAAATAATAACTATTAATAATGAAGGGACATGTCTCAAATGACATGACTATTGGTTAAGGGCACCCCTGCGTGGGTATATAAGCAAGCCCTCATTCTCAATTGTATATATCTTATATCTCATATCTTATCTATTCATTTATTATTTACAGTCCTATATGGATTACTTTGTTATATTCCAAGTATTTTGGATAATTCTTGTGTGAGCGAACTTTGTTCGTCTCATTGGTATCAGAGCTGCGTTTTTCTGATCCTGGCCTTTGGCCACTCTCTTATCAGACCTTGTCTGAACCACCCCTCTCCACTCACACACAACCCTCCCCACTCCCCGCGGTTCCCACCTCCTCTCCCCACCTTCCGCTGTCCCATTCCCCACACCCCCTTCCCTAGCCGCAACCTTTCCGTCCCCTTTCCCTATCTCGTAAGCTTTCCCTTTTCCCTCGCTCGTAACACCCATAATCCTCCCCCCCTTCCCTTCCCTTCCCCCTCCCCTATTCTGCAACCCTTTCCCACCCCGACACACTCCCCTGTACCTGTACCTAGCCGCCACTTCCTCTTCCGTACGATATAAAAAAAATAATCCGTGCACAAATCGTACAATCATTGAACAATCCGTACAGTCATCCGTACTATTGTTGGTTAATAAATTAACTATCGTACATTCCATAATCCGTACAGTCATCCGTACCTCTGCTGGTCTGGATAATCGAGTAAAAAAATCGGTCCACAGATAACTAGTTGACTGCATCCATCCGTACCACTGCCCATCCACAATCATCACTTGAAAACAATTTGTGTATTGTACCCATCCGTACATCCACGATTGTATAGTCGCAATTCTTCGTAAATTAAAAATAAATTGCCTTATCGTATGATCAAAGGTTGACGTCTAAGGGAGAATCGAGCTCATTTTAAAGTAAAAAGGTAATTAATGTTAAGATTAAACATGAACTAAGATTCAAAGTTAATTTATTAAAGTATTATACAATAAAAACAAAAAAGTCATAATAATAATAAATTAATTAATTAAAAAAAAACAAAAAATTAATATAATAAGGAAATAAAGTTCATATATATATAAAGAGGCTTTAAAGTAAGAAGAAAAAAGTTAAAGTTCTTAGAAAAGATATAAAATATATATATACTCCAAGTGCATCATTAAAAAAAAAAAAGAGATTATCAAAGAAATTTTATATTTCCAAAGAAGCCATTGAAGACCTTAAAATAAAGGTGATCTCCCTAAAAAGTTAAGTGAAGTGAAGCTTTAAAAAGGAATTGTTCTAAAAAGATTGAAGAAACATTTAAAAAATCATTTATTATGGAAGGATATCAAGATAATTCAGAAATACAATTACGAATATTGGAAGGAGAACTAGGACATTATAAAGTGAGCAATAAAATATTACAATTTGAAATTGAGAAGGAAAAATATTTTAAGGGGTTAACAGAGAAAGATAACCGTTACTTCAAAGAGCGTATTCGGGAACTCATTGCACAAAATGAAAAACTAAAGACCGAAAGACAAAAAATGGAGCAAGAGAATCAAGATTTCGGGAAGAAATTATCAGGAAATGATGAAGAAGCTTCTCGTTTGAAGAACCTTAATCAAAAATTGCTTGAACAAATTAAAAAGATGACAGATGAAAAGTCAGAGAATAGAAATATTATAAATAAAGTCGACAAATCAGAAGATGAAGAAGAAATTTCATGCCTAAGGGTTCATAATCAAAATTTATTAACTCAGATTAAAAAGTTGAAGCATGATAAGAAGACTTTACAAGAAAAGCTAGATCGCAAAACATCATTAGTCGATAAGGAAACGATGACAGACCAAATCAACCTTATAACTCAAAAGGAGACAAATCCAACTAATGTAAAGAAGTTTTCAAATGTCGAGGTACAAACAAGTCAGAGATATCAAGAAGACTCAACTCCAAAAGTTAATCAAGAAAAATATGCAAGTATAAGAAATAAAGCCTAGTGGAAAAACTCGGCAACGGCAAAAACTCGGCAAGGGCCTGAAAACATCGGCTCGGAAAAAATCGGTGAAAAAATCGGAAAAAATCGGAAAAACTCGGCAAACATTAAAAAATACATAATTTATTCATTTTTTTTCAAAATTTTAAACATTTTTCAATATATAAAGCAACAACAACATCATATAAACAGATAGGCACATAAATATGAAGAAAGAACCGATATATATTATATAGTGGATGCCAAACAAAAACCGATACATCAAAGTCATTACTGAAAGTCTGAAATCAATACAAAATGACATCAATGATCACATATATAAATGTGTATGTCCCAAAACTACCCTGCCTTTGCACACCTCAAAAATGTTTGATAGCATCCACAAACTTCTTCCCTTGCTGCTCCACACACACAAAAAAAAGAATGACAAAAAAAAAACCAAATCAGGCTCTTTATCCCGCTTTTTTCCAATTTTTGCCGCTTTTTTCCGATTTTTKCCGATTTTTGCCGCTTTTTTCCCGATTTTTTCAAAAAAACGCGTTTTTTTCTCTAACCAAAAAATCGCGATTTTTTTTTTTGAAAAAATCGGCAAGCCCAAAAAATCGCGCTTTTTCCGATTTTTGCCGATTAATCGGCGATTTCTTCTACTAGGAAATAAAGATCAAGTTGCAAGGATGCCTTATCGACATCCTAATGACAAAAGTCGATACTTCAGCCAATCAATGTATCAACAGAAACAAATAACCGCTATGTCAAAGAAAATTACTTCCACTACAAGTGAAGGTCAAAATAGAAACGATCATTGGAGTAGAAATGTAACAAGTTCTTTCCAACAACCCTATAAAAACCCAAATCCACAGAAGATCGAATTAGGATGGGCAGACTCCATTACAATTCGACAGTTCTGCTCAGCGCTTAGAAGATCCTATCGTCTCAGATCCTCAACGATTACTAACTCAATAATGAAGAAGCATGAGACAATAATTAGAAGCTAGAGCAAGAGATAAGTCTTCCATAAAGTATACTTTAAGGACAGCCTTTTTAAGGAGAAGGCAATGTTATGAACATAAATATACATATACATAGATATTCATAACATAATAATTAATTAATAAATAATAACTATTAATAATGAAGGGACATGTCTCAAATGACATGACTATTGGTTAAGGGCACCCCTGCATGGGTATATAAGCGAACCCTCATTCTCAATTGTATATATCTTATATCTTATATCATATCTTATCTATTCATTTATTATTTACAGACCTATATGGATTACTTTGTTATATTCCAAGTATTTTGGATAATTCTTGTGTGAGCGAACTTTGTTCGTCTCAATTTTCCTACGAACTTCCTCATCTTTTTCATTGTCAAGCTCAAGTTCAAGGGGGTCTGGATATTCAATATAAGTCTCTGTAAAGTCAGTTTCCATGATCTCCAATTGATCTTCCATGGCCATAAATTGTTCGTTCATGGCTTCATACTGTTCAGTATGGGCATACTGCATGTTTATAATAATTTCTTTAAGCTCCTCAATGGGATCTGGTGGGGTATCAACCTCTATGTCTGAACTGATTGTTTCTATATCTGGAAGATTTTTCCTCTTCCATTTTTCCATAAAATCATCAACCAACTCATTGTAAATTTCATCCTGATCATCCCCAAATCTTTCCAAAAAGTCATGCAGAAA
>ML779878.1:1045042-1059810 GCA_009831015.1 Picea engelmannii | reverse complement strand
ATGTTAGACCACAACTATTCAATCAAGAAGCTTTGAAGAAAAACACTTACAAGATCATGAAGAAACATCAATCCACACCCTAGTTGTAAACCTTCCAATAGCATATAGCACCACTTCACCAAGAAATAAATCCTCCAAGAGGTAGCGCCACACTTCCAAGAGAGAGAAATCCAAGACAAGAGCTAAAGAGTAGTCTCTCAAATGAGAGCAAGTTATGTTATGATCAAAAAGAGGGAAAAACATCCTCTATTTATACAATACTTTGACCTTAAAATTAAAAATAGGTCAACAAAATAGCCGACAAGGCTAACAGTTCAGTTTTTAATCATTTGTTACTTTTTACATGCTAAATGCCAAAAATGAGCAGAAAAGTCAAGGCGTCAAGCCCCTAAAGGGAGACATTGGCCCTTTTAGGGCACAAAAGCCATCCAATAAACAAAACGTTGCCCTTCCTGGGGCTCCAGCAACCTGTCACACGTGCCAAACAAGCCCAACATGGCTGCCACGTGCCCTAGAAGTCGTCCAACATCATTGGTGGCGTCCTGTCATAAAGACCAACTTTTTTCTTTTTTCCATTTCCATAAAAAATTGTAATAAGAGATGTTGCATTATGAACTTGTAAAAGGTCTTAGCCACCTTAAGTCCTAAGCGTGAGTTATACTCTAGAGTGTTTTTTTTACTTACTAATTATATTTTGCCATTTTCAAGCAATTTATAATTTATGAGTTTTTTCACTCAATCCCTCCAGAGCCGGAGTATATGCCCATGGTTAGGCTTGAGCATGGATTTAAACCTAGTGTCTAATATATATTACCATGCTAAACATTCTCCTAGAGTCTTATGGAAATGTACTAAGTCCCCCTTAAGATTTTTTAATTTTTTTCAGTTAATTAAAAAATTGTCAAAATTCGGCAATTTTTAATTAAAAAATAAAGATGTATTATAAAAGTGGTAATAGGGGACTTAATATGCCTTGGGGTGCTCATTTTTGAACCTAGAGCACCCATATTACCCAAGTACCCAATTGGTTGAGCAAAAATAGTGATTTTAATCACTTAAAAATCATTTTTGCTCAAAAAACCCAAAAAAGTCAATATAAAATCAAAAAAATCAGCAAAAACAAAAATCAAGGAGTCATGTGGGAACATGTTGGAGACAAATGGAACTCCGAAAAGCTATGTGGCAACTAGTAGAAGACTCCCATTGGTCAAAGCAATAAAGTGGGCATGATTTAATTTAGATTTGAGCACATGCCAAAAATGAGATGCGCCCCTCTTGAGAGGTGGCGCATTCCCAAAGGGGGCAGCCAACCTCTTGAGAGGTGGCGCCCTCCTCTTCCTCCAAAAAGCTCACACTTGGCATCCATTGAGTTGGGGGACACATGGCTGCCCTCACCTTACACTTGGCAGCCTTTCTCTTCCAAGTGGTGCACCCTCCCTCTCCATGTGGTGCGCCCTCCTTCACTTGGCTTCTTCACCCTCTTGCCATATATTGGAGCTAGCTCTCCCTTTGTAATCAGATCTGGTTATGTAAAGTTATGTTGTTGTAATACGCTCTTGGGCTGTTGGAATAAAACTTGAAGACTTTGGAGGTCAATCTTGGTGTCTTGTACCAATGTGTGGATACAATTATTCTTTGTGGATGTGTTGAGATTATGGTAAACTTCTTTTTTTGCAATTACATCTGTTATTAATCTTTTTAATAAGATATTAGTGAGCTTGATTGCATTACTAGATCTTATTTAGCATATTTAATCTATGATTTCATGCCATTCTTGCTTGAATTCATGTTTTCTACATTGAATGTGTAGGAAGTAGATGCATCTACTTTTAACAGTTTCTTGTAAGATTTGTGTTAAGTTTACAGGACCTCTAATTTGGAGCAGTGGAAGACTCTAGGATGAGCTTCTAACACTTTCAATTCTATCTAATCGGAAGGATTCCCTCTTCAAGTGCATCAAAGAGACTCCATAGCCCAAAGTTGGCTTCCGTTCGACATTATTTCTCCCTTATCTCAAAATTTTCTCTAAGTCCTTTTTGGTTACTAGTCGCTAACTTTGTCTTAGATATATATAAGATTTCAAAATCCTTCTTATCTAAGTTAGTAAGTGAATTTAAAGTTAGATCTAGAGTTCATGTTTTAATTTTATCATCTTAAACTAGATCTAGCTCAAGAAACGTCAATTTTAGCAAGTAATTACTTCGAAATTTTTAGAGGCTAAAGTTTGAGTTGTTTCAAAGAGCTTTCAATTCCATATTTGGCAATTAGAGTGTCTTTATACTGTTGTTTTAAAACAGCAGAAAAAGACCCTAAGGAGACAAGCTCTTCAGCTTGCTCTTCTTAGTTCATTTTTGCTCATTTTATGCTAGTTTACTTGGTCAATTTTGGGACTTTCTTACTAATAACCCAAGACACTTCCAAAGTTTTTTTGGCAATCTTTTGTCATTGTTTGTTTGTTGTTTTGTGCAGGTTGACGAACAGATAAGAGGAAATTATGTCCATTTTGGGTGGATTTGGAGCATCCGGGACCCCCGGGGGCATCCCTTTTATTCAATAAGTATTTTGTAAACATTGTAAAGACTTGTGACCCCCCTAATGAATGGTCACAAGTCACTCCCATAAATATTTGTGCAAGTTCTTTAATAAAATCAGTGGGGCTACAAGCTCTCACTCTTCATCTCCCCTGGGGGAACGGTGTTTTGGTGATTGTTGCAATTTTTGCAATTTTAGCTTAGATTCAAATTTCATAACTAAAAATAAGCTAAAGTAATCTTTCAATTCATCACAAAGCACTGCAATCTTCACATATATTAGATTTCATTTTGGAAAGTAACATTTTAATTGCTAGATTAGTTTTACTTCTTGCAATTTCAATTTGGGAAATAAACCATCTCATCAACTCCTCGAAAGAGGCCTGGTCAGTGTGAATTAGTAATTAGTCTCACATTTCAATTTCAGTTATTTACTTCTTGTTTAAAATAAACAAATTCCCCTCAACTCTCAGTGCGGTTCCTAACCCTTCAAGTTGCGAGCTAGTCTCGATCTGTTGGAAGTAAGTTTCATACACACTGAGTTGGTCAGTGGTTGATAGATTAATTAGCACAATCTCTAAGTGGTATCATTTGTCTAAGACCTCTACCCTGGGTGGCGTGTGTCAAATCACCTGGTAACTTGCCTTATTGGATCTACGGCACACCCGGTCGACAAGTTTTAGATTCGTGAATGATACATAAGGAGGCCCAAACCATTTCATTAACTCAACATCAATTTATCCTAATAAAACACATGAACTACATTGCCCACGATTCACTTTAAGGCACTAGTCTCAATTTACACTCAGCAAAGCCACAGGCTTCATTTTTTATATTGGTTATCTTCTTTGAAGCAATTTTAAATTTACTTGCATATAACAAACGTACATGAGTATTCTTTTATGCAAGTACATGCTTGGTGTTATATCGTGGATGAATAATTGGTTTATGTGTATTTCAATTTATGGTTGATTGTTGAATGAGTAATAAACTCCTAGATTTAATTTCTTGTACTTAGCTTAGTTTAAGCTTTAGTATTTTGTTAGGGACTACCCCCCTTGGCTTCGCTAGGAGTTGGCCTAAACGGAGGAGTTGAGGATTAGGTGACAACACCTTAACTCTCACTTGCCCCCAAGGACACACTGAGTGGATTGAAGATTTCTTCCACGTCTCTCAGGTGTGTATAAAGCGGCAACAGGGTCAACTAAAGTTTAAAGGAGTTTGATTACAAAATGATTACAAAAATATTACAAGATTACAACTATTCCACAACAATGTTAGATACAAATACTTACAACTAAAAATGAAATGATAGATGTTACAACAATTATGAGCAAGAGATATACAACAAGCTACATAATTACAACAAGAATATCTAGTAGTTACAAGATACAAAAGATACAAGATAAGTAGAAGATACAATAGCTACAACAATGAATGTTCTAAAACTATCACAAGATTATACAAATAATAGAAAGAGATTAATTGACCATATGCTTGTATGTGCAGGAATTAAGAAGATTCAAAACATGAAGATCATCAACATATCAAACCAAGCATGCCCCAATAGCACTTACTCTATTGGACTACTTATCAATGGCAACCACACCACAAGAACACTACTTAAAATAAAAAAGGAAATGCTTTTAAAGAACAAGTGCTCCAAAACACATAAGATGACACTTAGATGATTAATCCACAAAACCAAAATCTAGACTTGCACGTATATGTAAAGTGAAAGAGTGCTTGCAAGTGTTACTTAGATGTCAACCCACAAGATGTATCAATTAAGAAGATGCCCAAGTGTTTAGTGGATTTAAGAGTTGATTAAAGATTGATTGATTGTTGAGTTACTCCTAGCTAAGTGTCAACCCAAACTTCTCCTCCCCCAATTACCAAGTAGTTGTTGGATGCTCAAGAAGTGAGGCAACAAGGCCTACCCTAGCTTCACAGGTCAACCCTAAGATCCGAGTACTCCCGGAAAGGACGTCACGCGCCTGAGACCGTCCCCGGCCTAGCACTTTTCGTTGCCTTCCTCAAACCCGTTTTAAATGGAAAAGATGGTGAATTAAGGTGTCCTATTAAGTCTAGTAAGTTATTAGGGCTATGGACTAAGTATTTTTAGATGTTTAGGTGTGTTTGGGTGACTTTAGTTTCTCAAAAATAGTGAAATATTGTCAAAACCGAAACTTTTATCCCAGCATAAGATGTGTTCTAAATCATAAGATTAAAGCATGTAAATCACATATAGAACATATAATGACTTGCTGAAATGAAAAGTTACTTCTACACCATTAACATACCCATAAGTGTTTGCAAGCTTCAAAGAAAATTAAGTGCTTAAAGGACAAGAACTTGCAAAATAAAAAAAATTATGCTTTAAATCATCACCATTTAACCACATGTGCTTTGCATTAAGATAAGTGTTAGAAAAATGAAACTTGCAAGATGAAGACTTAAAGCATGAAAGTAAATCTATGCCTCTATGGGCTTAAGCTAAAATTTAGTTGTGTGAGATCTACTTCTAGATGATTTTAAAACATGAGCATAAGCATATCAAAAAAACACAACTAAACTAGCCATACTATATCGGGGGTTGGCTTTGCCAATTACTCATCCAAGGTGTAGGCAACCATAAAAATGATACTTGAAATGAAAGGCAAAAAAAAAAAAAACCACTCACAATGGCACAAAATTAAGGCAAGCCTTCCTATTTTATGTCAAAGGGGGTTGGAAATTAAATATTTAAACTACCACTAAAACAATCATAGCCACACAACCTTGTCCTAATGACAAGTGGGGCAAAAGAATGAAAGAATGCAGAAATTTAAAATTACACCCTAGCCTTACGATTTTGGTGGGTTGGCTTTGCCAATCTCTCACCCAAGGTGTAGGCACTAACAATTTACAATGAAATAAACTTGTTACAAGAATGCAAGCCTCAAGGGAACTTCCCGAGGGCTTGCTACAATGCTAGAAAGAGATGGGAAAGGTTGAGTTTCGTTATCCAATCAAAGGGGGAACCTTTGGTGTGTTGTGTGACCAAAAATGGGTAGCATAACCCCTGGTTCTGGTAAGAATCTGCAAAAACCAGCAAGCTATTGCTTGCTGTAAATGCTGCACACACACAAGAAAGTTAAAAAAAAATTATGTTTTTAGGCAGAAATTTTTCACATATAAAAATCTGAAAATAGTATTGATTTTATGTGACCTATCTATGATTGCTAGCAAACTGAAATCAGATATGAATGAGCAGAAAATAAGATATAAAAGACAAAGGAGTTTAGGTGAGATATGAGGGTAGACTCTTGCTTGAAGTTATCCCAACAAAACCCTTGAAATGAACCTACAAATCTTGAAACACAATGTGAGATACAAGAGTAGATAACAAGCTGAATAAGCAAACAACATAAACTAATTTATATCATTAGTTACCCAACATATTTAGGCCAGCAACTACACTATTGCCTAGCCTATCCAAGTAAACTAATTTACTCAAGAAATCTACTTAATATTTCACAATATGCATAAGACACAATATCACCTCATGTGCATGGAAGTAACAAGACAAATCTTTGTTGCTTCTGAATCCTCCAAAGCCTTTGTATTAATAAAAATGAGAGACTTGCAGCAACAAGTTGCTCCGACACTCTCAAGAGCAAAGTGGAGTGGAAGCAAGATGAACAAGAGAGACAGAGACGGGGCAAAAATCCAGTAGCATAACAATAGCTCAAGAGATGGTGAAGAAATGAGTGAGGGAGGGGTTCTAGTTATACCTTGAGAGGCAAAGTGACCCCTCTTGGATCAATGCCAAGTGTCAAAACCCAAGCATAAGAGAGAATCCCAAGAAGGGGGCGCACCACTTAGGGTTTTGGCAAGGATTGATGATGTGGAATGGGTGGGAGGGAGTGAGACCAAGCTAAGGGGTGAGGTGGTAGGCTAGGAAGGGCGCACCACTTGAGGGAAGGGCCCACAACTCATTTAAACCATAGTTAAAACGTTTTTGCATGGAGAGAGGGCGCAAATCCCCCTAGGGCCATGAGGGTTTGAGTGAATGAGTGGGTGACGGTGTGTTAAAAGGTTGGGTAACGGTTGGGTAGGTTAGAAATCATCTTTCTCACCATTATCAATCTTTACTTTACCCCATTTGCTCAAAAATTACAAAAATGACATTTTTCCTATGTCATGACTTAGCAATTAAAATTGTTGTTTTGACTAACCAAGACTCCTTGTGGACAAACACCTAGCGAAAGTTGTCCGACTGAGCTGAAACTTGGTCCAAGGGTGTAGGGGGTCTCTTTCCATTTCTTTTGAGCACAAATACCCCTAGCAAAAGCCCAAGAACCTAGTTTTTATAATATTTGCTCAAAAATAATTATGATTAATTAATTAAATTACCCAACCTTAGGCAATTTTAATTAATTAAAAAAAACCTATCTAGACTCGACGAAATTCCGCGAAACTTTATAAGATGTCATACATGGTCATTTACATCATCTCTAAACAGTAGCTACCAGAGGATAACTCCATTAGAACGCGTTTCAGCACTTTGGAGGATTATTGCTGGTGGGAGTGAAAAACTTAAGGGAGATTAATAAGGTTGAAAAGCCAAATTAATAACCTGAGGATAAAACAAACTCATTGAAGGGAACTCTCCTAATGAAGAAATCCCAAGGTAACTGACCTAACTATGATCCATGCAGACTTATTACATTATTAACCCACGCAGGGGTGTGGAAATTCCGATTACAAAAACATGTGTTGGAGGAAAAAATCGTCCAGTAGAACCAAATAGTCTTCGACGTGTTTGCATTTGTTGATGCATATCTTCATGGCACATGGAGTTGACCCCCTAGCTGAATAGGCGATCAACAAGTTCCTTTCTCCAATATCTGGATTTTTACATCTAAGGACTCTTCTACTTCAGTTAGATCTGTCATTGTTTCTTTACGATCAATGCTTCTTTGTTGGTAAGTTGCTCTAGTTTTTCTTGTAGTGACTTCTTATCTTTCTTTAACTTCTTAATTTTTGTAAGCTTGCTCTAATTATGATCCCTTAAGCATGAAAGTTCTTCATCATCTTAACCTTTATTTTTATTTTTAAGATCTTGATTCGTTGGCTTCTCATCTTTTAACCTTTTGACTTGTTCAAGCAACCTCTTTAGGCAAGAATTTTCTTCATCTTTTTCTGATAATTTCTTGTTGAGTTTCTTCTCAAGATCTTGACTCTCATGTCCTAATTTATGATTGCACTACTTCTTATCCTTTGACTAATTGATTTGTGCAAGTACTTTCTTATCTTCTTCGTCGAGAATTTATTCATCTTTTTATCATAAGTTCCTGTCAAATTTCTCCTTGAAATCTTGATTTCCTGTTGTAATTTCTAATTTAACTGTTTCTTATCTTTTAATTCCTTTATTTGCGCAAACAACCCTTGATTAAGCTTCTCTAGGAAAGAATTTTCTTCATCTTTGTCTGATTAGTTCTTCATGTGTTTCTTCTTGAGATCTTGACTCTACAACTATAATTCTGGTCACAATGGATTGTGACGCCTTGTAGGATTGGCACTTGATGCTTGACTTGCAAGTCAGAATTTTTTTTCTTCAATTATCGTAGTTGTTTTTTTTAAATCATTAGTTTCATTAACTTGCTCATTCAATCTATATCATAGGTTATGCACTACATATTGATAATTTTCTCTTATATCTTCAAGATCATTAATTTTTTTTCCGCTTAGACTACAAGTTCCTTCTTGTAATTTACCCTTTCTTGTGTTAATTAATTGATTTTATTTACAAGGGACTGATTGTAATATATTTTAAAATTACACTTTGTTTGAAGTTGCTCTAATTCTCCTTTTGGTCGCTCACATATCTCCATAGTTATTTCCGTCAATATTACCATCTTTGCTATAGCGATTTTTTTAATGATCTCTTTAATATTAAGTGGATGCACAAGATGCTAGGGTCCCATGAATATTGATATTGAGTTAAGGCTTAAAATTCCTTAGAATTGTTAGCTTTTGGGATAGCTCGGACAGGTACTTCTACGTTGGCGGGGCCTCGCATGCGGAGGTGTCTGAGCGACACTCTCTAGATTGTTAAAGTGGCTCTTATGTAATGACTAAAGTGACTTTTGTAATGTTGAGTGACTTAAGTGATTTAAGTCATCTAAACAAAAGATTAAGTCGTGACCGTTAGATCGTGAGAGGCAAGATCTAATCTTGGCCATTGAGATCTAGGGTTAGGGTTTTAGTCATTAGGGAATTATAAAAGAAGATCTAAGGAGAGTGTGAAGCACATAATGAGTGCATAGGAGCAAGAGGGACTCTTGCTCATGTACTTGTGTCTGAATGGGCAGGGCTGAGGAAGTGTGCAGGGGGGCAGCTAGGGAGATAGCAGCCAAGTGGGCTAGGCTATCAGTTGCAGCATTGTAATCCTCTGATGGGCCATTATCCTAGGATGGGAGCCCAGGATTTTATCTAATAAAATCAAACTCAGAACTGGTTTTCCCACAAGGGTTTTTCCAGGGGTGTTTACCTAAATCTCGTGTGCAATGTGATGTTTGGTTTCTGTTTTATGCTTCCTCTTATCTTTCGTTGAGTAACCTAGCAGTGCTTTAGTTCAGTAATTTGTTTTGTTCGGAATTAACTACCGTGTGCTAGGTTACCAAATTTCAACATGGTATCAGAGCCTTGTCTCTGATGAAAGCCAGGTTTGCAAAGGACGATTTTATTACAGATAGAAATTTGCAGGTCTGGGGGAAAATGTTTTTTCTTGCGGATCTGTAGTTGCGGGTAATAGAAAACCTAGAAATTAAAAAAAAGGGGAACGGTCGTCGTCGTCAGAGTGACTAGTCGCTGAGCTGCAAAATGGACACGATCTGGAGAAGAGATCGGTCGTCGGTTTGCAAAGCTACCACTCGCAGAGGATTCGAGGGTGTGAGGTCGTGTTGGAGTCAGATCGTAAGTTGTGGCCAAACTATGGATCGTGCCATGGAAGATGCAACATAAGAAAGGCGGGGAACGAAGGACTGACCACTGGCGTTAGCAAGACGTCAAGTAGTGGCGGAGGTGTTAGAGGTTAGCGTTGCTAAGGAGCTAGCAAGTGGGAAGTCGTGGAGAAGGTTGGCGTCCAGAGCAAGTGGAAGCAGCGAACGGAGGTTGTTGAGGCAGAGAACAGCGGACGGCTGTAGCAAACAAAAATCGCGCAAGAGGGTGACCCGTGTGTTGGGATTCGGCCGGTAGAGGTAAATTGACGCAAGGTTGAGGAGTTGTTGCAACCAGCAGCCACAATTGTCACCAACCAGTCGCCGGAACGTGGGCATTATGCTCAAAGCAGCAGGACGCGCGGGGTCTGGTTGATCCATTGCATGCGTAAAATTGTTGCAGAGCAATCGAGCCGCCAAGAAGTCAACCGGTGACTTAGATTAAGATTTAATCTTAGTCGTAGTTCTCATGATTGAAATAGGTACAGCTAGGATTGAGGAGATTAGTTATCTTCTCTCAAAGCATAAAAAGGACAAGATGGCAGAGGTTGACTACACCCATGAGAAGAGAGCAAGAGAGCTGGAAGAAGGGAAAAGTGCATTCAAGGAGAAGAAGAGCAAATTATTGAAGTGACCAACAAGTACACAGGTTGTACAACAGACTATACACTATTGTAGTAATGTTTTCCATACACAGGTTATACACCTTCAGATTTGCAGGGAGTGTTGTTGCTTTTATACACACCTCGGGCTAACGTGGAAAAACTTTCAATCCATTAGGTGTGTCCTTGGGGGCAAGTCTCGAGTCAAGGTGTTGTCACTAGATCCTCAACTCCTCCGTCTAGGCCAACTCCTAGCAAAGCCAAGGGGGGTAGTCCCTAAAAAGAAAAAATAATCTAAGGCTTGATCTGATCTAAGAACAAGAAATAGACTCTAGGAGTTTCATTCAACAAGAGCAAGATAAAAATGAAATTACAACAGCAGCATATAATTGAAATTACACTAGCAACATATATGACATAAATAAGATTGCTTATGCTGGAAAGTAAAGCATTCGAGATACTTGTATGAAAGATACAACTTACATGAAAAAATGATACAAGACCACCTATTTCGACAATACAATTTCAAAGAGTATTGTTGATTCCAACTTGTTGACCACCTATTTCAACTAGGTGTCAACGTCATGTACCATGGAAGATATGAACCTTGTGGTACAACAAGTTTGAAGACTTATGTCTCAGTAGGGTATTTTTGCCCCCGACACTTCTTTCTGTGTACACGGAATGTTTGCTCCCTTGCGTGGGATAATTTTGTAATATGTTAGCATGGGTCAATTTTTATTTAGTTGCCTAGGACTTTATCATTTGGGAAGTCCTTTCATCGAGTGTTTTTTTTTTCCTCGGGTAATTAATCTTGCTTTTCGACGATTTTAATTACCCTTGAGTTTTTCACTCAATAATCCTCCAAAGTGGTGAAAGGTGTTCTAATGATCGAGCCCAATGGGTGACTAAGGTTTAAAGATCTTGTAAATGACCATGCTAGACATATCCTAGAATCTTGTGAAATTCTGTTAAGTTTTGATAGGATTTTTTAATAATTAAAATTTTCCGTAAATTGAAATTTTAATTATTTTTTATGAAAAATGTAAAGATTTGGTCCTTGCGGATCTTGTATAGAGGTATGGGTATTCAAATCAAATGGCTTATGACCCCCTACACCCTTGGACCAAGTTTCATCTGATTTGGACAAGTTTTGCTAGGTCAATGTCCATGAGGAGTCTAAGTCAGTCAAAAATCAGCAAATAATTGGCTAAATTAAAAATGTCAAATTTTGTCAAAAGTTGTAAAACATGAGAAAAGGGGGAAAAGTTGTTTCCTAAGTCATTTCTATGTAATAAGGGGTCAAATAAATCAAATTTCCCCTTTCCCACCACTCATACAACTTAACTTTAGAGAGGGGGGCGAATTTGGCTCTTGTGGGGCTCACCATCTCCATTGGATTGGACATTTAGTGATGCGGACCACATGGAGGGCCCATTCCACACATTGGGTGACCCCTTGGGGCATTAGAGAGAGGTTTAAACTTTAGATAGGGGGTTTTTTCCCCCATTTTTGAGTTTCCTCTTCTAATAGGAGTTCCCCTCTCGTGGTGCACCTCCCCCTCCCCCCTCTTGAATGAGCCTCCCTCTTTTGGGAGTGACACCTATAATGCATGCAAGGGGGGTCTCTCCTCTCTCCCTCCCTTAAAAGAAAGGTCCCTCTCCTCTTTTTGATATCTAATTTCGGAGCAACTCCATGTTGCCCATTTTTCTCCCCATTGTCTCTTGATCTTCCCCCATTTTCTTTCTTGTAATATTGTTGCCATAGTGCAGCCACTCTTTTGGTTAATAAAAGTGAAGCTTTGGAGGAACTCTTGGTGTTCTCTTAGTGTGTTCTTGGTGCTCTTTGGCTGCTCTCATTTGATTTTGCTATGCTTGAGGTAATCTTGTGAATTTCTATCTAATCTACTGCTTGCAATATTTTACTTGAAGAACCCCAAGCAAAGTATTTTGCTGGGGATAACCTTGTAGTAGTATTGCTATAGGTTTATGTGAATTGTTTCTCTTTGTGTTTGCAAAGTATTTTGTAGGCCATCTAGGAGATCTCACCTTCTTGCCTCATTGTGTAGCAAAGATTTTACAGGTTGTAGGTTACTCAAAGCTTGGAGGAGTGGACTCCAAAAGCTTCATTTCACCTCATCTAAATTTCTAATATAACTTTCAGATCTTATTTACTTATTTTCTGCACTTATTTATCTTCTAAATCTTGCAATCTAATCAAGTTTCATGTTCAGATTTTGTATATAAAAATTTATGTTTCATATACTAACCAAAACTAACTCATTTTAAGCGGTTTTTAGCAATTTCCAGCAAACATAGCTTGTTGTTTTTTGCAGGTTTTCACCAGTCCAAGGGGAGGTGCTGCCCATTTTTTGCCACAAGGAGCTCAAGGAAGCATCCAAAGGTCTTGGTGCAAAACCCTCTCTCTATTCTTACTTTCCAAATCATTGTAAGCAGCACAAGAGAGTCTCTTGGGCTTGCATTCTTTTCCTTTTCACCGCGTGCAATTTGTAAAGTATTTCTTAGTTTGCTTTGCCCACATCTTGCATTGTGCTTGGATCTACCATCCTTGCAATATCGTGTTGGCTAGATTAGTTGTTTAATTTGTATTTTTGCTTAATTTGTTTGCCCCATTTCTCCCACAAAGAGAAGGTTGAGTGGCTAGTGTAACTTATTTTATTTCATTTCATTTTCTTTTACCCACCTTGGCACAAAATCAGTAGGCTTGCCCTCCACATTGTGCCATAGTTGTGAGGTTGCATAGTTAGTTTATTTTTTCCACCTTTGTCCTTAAGGCAAAGTTGTGTGGCTAGTTTGTTTACTTGCAATTTATTTCAAGTTATTGTAAATACTTAATTGTGCCCACACCTTGCATGTGAGTGGCTTTGCCACCCTTGCATTATCGTGAAGGCTAGTTAGATTTCATTTTCTTGCAAAGTAATCAAACTCGTGCCTCGCCTTTGCCCTGTATTCCCTCCCCTTGCCACTTTGTGGATCTTGGGTAACAAGAAAGGGCAAAGGGCTGTGTGGCTAGCTTAATTAGGCACCGAACTCCATTATTGTTTTAACCATTAAAAAGGGGTGACTTGGGAGGCTAGAAGGGGTTGAATTCGAGAACAATTTCACGGCACTACGTGTCCTTCTTGCGCGTCCAAGCATCTTGGATTTGACCTGTGGAGCTAGGGAAGAACCCCATTGTTCTTCTTATTGAGCACCCAACACTTCCTCTTGGTTGAAGGGATAAGGACTTGGGGTGGTCACATAGCTTAGGATTGTTACAATTCACATCTAATCCCCCTAAGTTCAAGAGAGATCTAAAATTAATTAAAATCAACCTAGTCACATTTCACAACATTTACATTTCCTTGCAATTTCCTTTCAAGCAATTTATTTTTTCAAGCATTTACTTTTCATTTACTTTCAGCAAATTCCTTACTTGTGATTATTTACATTTATCAAAGCATTCTTTATTCTTTGTTGCAAGCATTCTTTATTTTGTGAAATAATTATTTCAAGTGTAAACTTATTTTTCAATTCATTGTATATATATTTCATAAGCTTGTTTCATTCTTGTAGAGCAATCTTTCATGGTGTATATCTCAATAAGTCAATTTTGATAATCTTTAGACACTGATCTAATTGTTGTTTTATGAATAAAGGTTTGGCTAACATTAAAAGAAATGCATATAGCATTGATGTTTGTCCTTGGGTTGGGTCTCCCTAATTGATAACTTAATTAACTCCTAGAACTCTAACAAAACCTTCACATAGTTTAATAGGGTCTACCTCCCTTGGCTTCCCTAGGAGTGAGCCTAGAAGGAAGGAGTCTAGATCGAGGTGACAGTGGGTCTAGACTTAGGTTTGTGCCTCCAAGGACACACCAAGTGGGTTGGAGACTTCTCCACAATTGTAGGTGTGTATTAGGACGGCAACACAACCTATACTTCAAGGTTGAAGCGAATCATCCACTGATTCTAGTCTTGTACGTTGATGACTTGTTCCTTACAGGTGAGAAACACTTGATAGCTCAGTGCAAGAGGGAGCTTGCTTCCAAATTTGAGAGGAAAGATCTTGGACTTAAGCATTATTTCCTTGGTCCGGAAGTGTGGCAGAAGCCACATGGTGTCTTCCTATCTCAAGGGAAGTAGATTGTGGATGTACTTAAAAGGTTTGGCATGTTAGACTGTAAATCCATGAACACTCCCATGGTGTCTAACTTGAAGAAGTTGCATGAGACAGATAGTGGTTCAGACTTAATGGATCCCACTACGTATAGGCAGTTGATTGGATCATTGATCCCTTATTCAATAAATGCTTTAAACCATCACCCAATTGCCTATAAAGAGAACTTGCTGCGTCAAGATGGAATAACCAAGGATGACGTCAGCTTTTTAGGGTTAGTAGTTAGTTAGGGTTTCAATTTATAAGAGTTTGAGAGTTGTTTTAATCACTGCTGTAAATGTCGGCGAAATAACGGAAATTTCGCGACATTTTCAGAAAGTTTCAGAGTGCCGAAATATTCGGCTCAAAATTTCGCGAAATTTCCGACACATTGAAAGTGTCGCGACACAATGATTAACCCGCGAAACTTTCTCATTAACCCGCGGGTCGATGGAAAGTTTCGGCCTGCTCATTTTTTTTACCAAAATT
>ML779878.1:1001042-1034743 GCA_009831015.1 Picea engelmannii | reverse complement strand
CACATTTCATCATTAATATTATCAAACATATGCATAAAAACCCTGATATATCATTCAATAGCTCAAAGACTCTACAAAAACCTACAATACAAGGTTGAGAAAAAGGACAAGACACCCTATTGGGCAAGTATCCATAAGGAAAAAAAAGTTTCCAAGGGGTTTCATCCAAGCCATGTAAATGAGGTGATGTGGCTAAGGGACGTCCAGACATACGGGTAGAGTGAGAGCCAGGGATGCATGATATTACCTGTGGGTGCCTTTGTAGAAGGCAAGCTATACCCGTCATGGATGCAATTTTTTCCAAGCCCTTTCTTGCATTTATTTTTTTCTTTATTTGCCTTTTCTTCCTCTTTTTCTTTTTATTCAAGGGCTAACCAGAGGACACTGCCTTGGCGTGGTGACCAGAGATGATAGTGTTACCCACAAGTACTTTCACAGATATGATAAGGTTGGCTCGTGATGAGACCCCCTTTCCCTTGGCCATGCAACCAAAGGTCACTGCCTTGGCGTGGTAACCAGATGGTGGCAATGTGATGTTGTTAGGTACCCATGAACATAATAGGCTGGCTCGTGATTAGGTCTTGTTTGTTATTTTTTCGGGTCCCTCTTGTTTCTTGCTGAGAGGCATTTTATTGCCTCCTCAGGGATCCCTGGGCGAAGCATCTCAAGGTTTTATTTCTAGGCTTTTATCTTTTACCAGCTGCTTTTACCTTCTGGGCCTTTAGCCCCTTCTTCCCACGAGGTAAGGTGCAACCCCACAAACAGATCATCCTAATGCCCAGACAAGGGGAATGGGATAGATGAGCGGGAGATAAGATGGAAAAGTGGTGGTATGATGGGAGCGGACGATGGCTCTTCAGAAATCCCCCAATGGCAAACCAAAACCTATGGGTACAGGCTTGCTAGGGCATCCAGTCAATCTCCCCAAGCATGGTCAAGTGGACCAATGTAAGATCCAAGCAGTTGTCAAAGATAAAAGGGATCAGATGCATACATTTAAAGGTTATAATGATCAAAAGTGACACATACCATGATACCTGGACCAATTACCTCATGGAGCAGGAGCCTTCTCCGATACAAGACCAAGCCGATGGTGATGGATGCTGCTACTGCTGACAAGACGAATCTCATGAAAGAAGAAAAGGATGGGCCCTCCAGGGCCATGCTCAGGTCATTCCTGCTCTCGGTACTCCATGTCTAGGACCTGTGGGCCTCGAGACATGATCTCCTAGTTATCCCTAGAAATTGGGGATAACACTAACTACAACGAATCTCTTCTTGGAGGTTGAGTCTTTGGTAATAAAATGAACCTCTGGGTAAAGCGTAAAGTGTTGTTTATACTGAGAGGAAGAGAAGAGTTTCATTGTAATAGGGTTTAGCGTGGGAAGAAGGAAGAAACCTTCTGCAGCTTTCACAAGCTACCATTGCATGTGTTCGAGGTCGCTTATTCTACAAAGATCAACTTGGATCTAGCACAGCGTATTAGTGAGTTCATCAAGCATACCTTCTTGGTCTGTATAAAGCCAGAAAGGCTATTGTATCTACTCCTAGCTCATATATTTGCAGATAAGAAAGATCACTTGTTGCTAGGGGTTTGTCAGATTAATGAACAAGGCATTCCTCAAACAAGCAATTATGTAGATCAGCCCAGAAATACCAACCACATCAATAATTTTGGTGAAACTCATCCTCTATCTATGGATTATTGGCTTCAAATGCAAGAGAGGAGTGAGCATGCAAATAAAGTGGTTGAGGAATATGATAATGTGACTAAGTTATATGGTCACAAACCTACAGATGAGGAGATCTTAGAAATAGCAAGGCACGGAGGAATAGTCTACCAGAGGAAGGGAAAAGAAGGAACTAGCAACTCTCAACCCAACTTTCCAAATGTAACTACTCCTACACAAACTCCAATTGCTAATCTAAGTGTTGATTTAGGTAGTTGGATAGCAAATGCAAAGGTATTGGTTTCAATGTCAAATCTCCTCAAAATTCCTTCACAGAAAGAAAAGCTTCTGCAAGCTATAGATCCTCCAAGCAATAAAGTTATTTCAAGTAATAAAGTTGTTCCAAGTAAAGTTTCTCCAAAATAACAAGAAAAGGTTAAGGAACAACATGAAGTTCCTCCAGTGGTCTTAACTAGCAGAGATAGGACTAAGGGAGAAAATCCTCCTTTCCTTGTTTCACATGAAATAAACGATCAGTGGCTACACAACTGCATGTATGATTCAGGGGCTTCACCAAACATTATCACAAAAGGGATTATGCAAAGGTTAGGTCTAAAAATCACAAGGCCTTATCAGAATGTGTGTGCCATGGACTCAAGAGAAATAGAAACACAGAATAATCATAGATCTCCCAGTTAAGCTAGCCTTCCATCCTAACTTTGCATTCAAAATGGATGTCCTTGTTATAGATGTGCCAGATGCATGGGGGATGCTATTGTCTAGGAAATGGGGAGCACATATGGGTGGTTGTTTGAATATGGATTTGACATTCGCTACTATTCCATACCCTCCTCCTTCAACTGAAAGTTTCAGACTCTTTAGGGAAACCGAAAGGGAGTATCACATATAAGACCCTAAAGAGCAGTTTAATGAGTTTCTTTGCCAAGTGTCTGATATGGGTGCCTTCTCCATATGCTCTAATTTCTTAGCTCCAGCTCAAGAGAAATTCAAAGACTAAAAAGTTAGCAATAAAGCTTTGAAAATGAATTTTGATGGAGCTCACTCTAGATCAGGCAAAGGGGCAGGTATTGTGTTAAAATCTCCAACAGAAAAGACTTACAATTTTGCATTCAGACTTGAGTTTGATGCAACTAATAATGTGGCAGAGTATGAGGCACTTTTGCTAGGCTTAGAAATCGCTAAGGACATGGGTATCAAAATTCTCAATGTAAAGGGTGACTCAGACTTAGTGATTCTCCAAGTAAAGAACAACTATGCATGCAAAAGTGAGAGGCTTAGAAGATATATAAATGCTATATGGGATACCATGGAATTCTTTGATGCCATGGACCTCATTGCTATCCCTAGAGAACAAAACAGCTTAGTTGATAGTCTAGTTGTAGCAGATTCTACCCTCCAGCCCTCAGAAAATTTAATGAAAGGTGAAGGTAAGTTGGAGATACTATTTAGGTCATCCGTCCCAGATAATCTTGACCATTGGCAGGTTTTCAAGGATGATGAACAAGTTCTAAGGTTCATACATAGTGTCGATGAGTTCTCAGATTTTAATGTCAGCTACAAAGAGGAAGGCAAGGAATATGTTGAAGAGGATAATCCCATCAAAAATCCAGTCCCCAGAGGTATAGCTGCCCTAGAAGAAATTTTCGACAGACATGACATGTACAAAAAGAAAAAAGAAACAATAAAGCCTAATAAATATATTGAAATCAACATTGGGACTGTGGAAGTCCCAAGAATGATAAAAATTGGAAAAGGAACCATAGAAAAAGAAAGAAAGGAATTGATCAGCTTAGTCCGAGAGTATAGGGATGTGTTTGCTTTCACCTATGATGAACTCAAAGCATACAAAGAAGATGTGTTTCAACATACTATCCCCCTCAAGGAAGACACAAGACCTTTCAGACAAAAACTTAGGTGAATAAATCCTAAGTTGGCACCTCTAGTTCAAGCCGAGTTAAAAAAGATGTTGGATGCTGGAATCATTGCTCCAACCAGACATTCATCGTGGTGTTCCAATTTAGTGGTTGTCAAGAAAAAGAATGGGGGGATAAGAATATGTATTGACCTTAGAAACTTAAATCTTGCATGTATTAAAGACAACTATCCCCTACCCAACATGGAGACCCTACTTCAAAGGGTAACTGGTTCCAAGATTATGTCCATGTTGGATGGCTTCTCGGGCTATAACCAAGTTTTGGTGAGGAAGGAAGATCAAAACAAAACTACCTTCACCACACCTTGGGGCAATTTTGAATATCTAAGGATGCCTTTTGGCCTACTTAATGGAGGTGCCACTTTTCAGAGAGCCATGGATTTTGCCTTTCATGAACTAATGGGCAAAATCATAGAAATCTATCAAGATGACTTAACAATATTTTCCAAGAAAAGATCAGATCACATAAGTCATCTCAGACAGGTTTTTGAAAGATGTTGAAAATATGGTATCTCCTTGAACCCAGCTAAGTCCATCTTGGGTGTTGACGAAGGCAAGTTGCTAGGTCACATCATAGCAGAAAACGAGGTAAAAATGGATCCTGAAAGGGTCAAAGCCATACAAAAGGTTCCTTTACCCCCAACCAAGAAAGCCCTTCAATCCTTTCTTGGACAAATAAACTTCGTCAAACGGTTCATACCTAACTTAGTTGAGTTAATGAAACCACTCCTTAAGTTATTAAAGAAAGATGCTAAGTATGAGTGGACAGAAGAAGGAAAGATTGGTTTCAAAACTATTAAGGATGCAATTGGCAAAACACCTGTGCTAATTAGTCCTGATTATTCAAAAGATTTTCAAATCTTTTCCTTTGCTTCTGAGGACACTATTGCAGGGGTTTTGCTCCAAAAGAATAATGAGGGTCAGGAGCAACCCATTGCTTTTATGACTAAGGCATTACAGAATTCAAAGCTTAACTATACTAGTATGGAAAAGCAAGCATATGCCTTAGTCAAATCTCTCAAACATTTCTGAGTCTACATAGGATACTCAAAGATTGTGGGGTATGTCCCTCACGCAGCAGTGAAAGACATCCTTGGACAGCAGGATTTCTTGGGAGATAGAGGAAAGTGGGTTTCAAATATTCAAGAATATGACTTAGAGATTAAACCCACTAAGTTGATTAAAGGTCAAGGTTTAGCTCAAATGCTCACTAAAGGAAATGAACAAGTGTTGGACTTAGTATGCCAAAATAATCAAACTAGGCCAACCTTGTCATCAGAGCTTCAAAAGTTAGAACAACACCAATGGTATGCAGATATTATCTACTTTCTCTCAAACCTTACTTGCCCAAGTCATTTGATCGGTCACAAGAGGAGGACTTTAAGGTTGAAAGCAACAAAGTATTGTATCATTCAAGACAGCTTGGGGTGGAAAAACCTCGATGGAGTGATACTCAGGTGTGTTGATGAGCTAGAGTCCAAGAGACTTTTGGTTGACTTCCATTCAGGATTTTGTGGTGGACACTTTGCGGCTAAAACTACCGCCCACAAAATCCTCAGAGCAAGCTATTATTGGCCGACCATTTTCTCAGATGTAGACAAAATGGTCAGGGGTTGTCAACAGTGTCAGCTATTTTCACGGAAGCAAAAGCTAGCAACCTTGCCTCTTCAACATGTGGTTGTTGAAGCTCCTTTTCAGCAGTGGGGGCTTGATTTTATAGGTCAGTTCAAAGACAATTTAAGTAATGGTTATACTTGGATAATTACAGCCACTAACTATTTCACTAAGTGGGTAGAAGCAATACCCACTAAGCATGCAACCGACAAAGTGGTCATGGATTTCCTTGAAGATAGGATAATCACTCGGTTCGGTGTGCCCGCCAAGATTACAACAGATAATGCCAAGGCCTTCAGTTCTACAGATTTATCTTGTTTCTGTTTTAAGTATGGCATTGTGTTGTCCCACTCTTCAAACTATTATCCCCAAGGTAATGGTCTTGCTGAATCCAGCAATAAGAACTTAATGAATATTCTCAAGAAAACGATAGGGGATAATAAGAGGTCATGGGACAACAAAATAAAGTTTGCATTATGGGCGGACAGAATAACCAAAAAGAGTTCCACCGGTAAAAGCCCCTTTGAGCTTGTCTACGGGCTTGATGCTACTTTGCCAATTCACCTAAAGCTTCGAGTGTATCAGTTTGTTCAAAAGTATGGTCTAGATGAAGACTTCCAACAGAACAGGATTGATCAATTGATAGAGTTAGACGAAATCAGACGGAAAGCATTGGATTCGAGCATAAAGAATCAAAGCAAGGTAAAGAGGACTTTTGACAAGTCTTCACGACAGAGGGTTTTTCAGGAAGGGGACACAGTCCTCCTTTGAGACAAAAGAAGGGAAAAGCCAGGGAATCACGGGAAGTTTGATAGCTTATGGACAGGTCCATATATCATAAAAGGTTCAGCTGGCAAAAATTCATTTTATCTGAACAGGTTGAATGGTGAGAATTTGGCCCTACTAGTCAACAGCCAACTTCTCAAGCTTTTCTTCACAGAGGTCATCTAATGCCCATGGGGGCATCTACTGTATCATACTCTCTAACCCTTATCTCTTGTACATTATGCTTTATTTTGCTGTACATTATTTATTTTCTGTACTATATGCACATGTATACTAACACTTTTCTTGTATTATATGTATTTGTACTTTATCATTTGCAAATTGTGTTTAATGTTGGTTTTACATATGGATTGATTGCTAACATGCGTCCATGATGCAGGTAGCGTGATTCTGGATTCTCGCATGGTCTCCTACAGATTCATAGATCAACCACACGTCCCCATATGGAGCCAATGTTATCCACCAGTTTGCACAAGTTGGATTTCCTAAAGAGCCGCCAAAGAATGAGCAATCAGTGCTCATATGACAAAGTTCAAATTTCAGCCGATCTTGCAAAAGACCCATTTTTTCCGCATTTCCACCATTGTAATGAATGTCCTAAGTATGAGATATTGTAAAAGGCTATTGACCACCTAAGACCTAGGAGTGAGCATGTACTCTGGAGTGTTTTTTTTACTTTTTAATTATTTTTTTTGCTTGTCTTTGTGAGAGATTAAATAATTTCTAAATTTTTTCACTTTAAAGACCGACTCCAAAGCCGGAGTATGTGTTGGCGATCAGGTCTTGGCATGGAAAATCAAATGTCTAGTGTCTAAATGTATATGAGCTCATACTAGAACATATTGATTGAGTCATTTGAAAATTGCAGCTAGGTTTGATAGGTTTTTTTTTAAGTTTTAGTGAATTAATTAAATTCCCGCAAAAATGGATTTTTTTTAATTCTGAGTCAGTAAATTGTACAAATATGGCATCAAACATTGTCAGATGCCATATTTATGGTCGTTTTCTAGTCCAGAGTATCATGTAAACCCCTATTTCCCATCTTTCGAGACAAAAAAGTGATTATTGTCACTTAAAAATCAAAATTACTCGAAAATTACGAAAAAGGGGTAATTAAATTCATTTCCTAAATTTTAGAAGAACTGGGGAACATGTCAAAAACATGTTTTTTCATGTCCCCAGTTGACTGGAGGCCTAAGGCAAGTTAGCTAAAGGGGAGGTCAACTTAATTGAGATGACATGGCCTTGGGGGAGATCCCAATGTGGGAACTCGACCCCACTTTCCTAGTTGGTGCAATCTACATGAGGGGTGTGCATCCCAATGTCCTCACGTCATCCCTAACTACCCCTTCACTCCCCATCACTCCACTCTCACCTCACATCACTCACCCTCCACTCCATATCACTCCCTATCCACTACTCCACCCCACATATCTCCTATCTACTCCACTCATCTCCCACGCATCTCTACCTTCACTCATGCGCCACTCCCTCATCACCCACGCATTCCTAAACCCTAACCCTAGCGCACATCCTCTTTAGAATTGTCATCCCAATTGCTATATAAGCAAGGTCGACCTCTCCTCAAACTATTTCGTCTTGGGCAAGCATTGTACTATTGTGTAATCTTTCATTGGAATAATAAAGACTTTGGAGTTCAATTGTTGTGGACGCTATGTGTGGATGCTTTGATTTAGTGCCATTATCTTCATGAGGTAACATGTATCTTGTATTTCAATTTTGTATTTAACTTGAAAGGCTTTGAAGGTATGCTATCATACAGTAGGATAAGATTAATCTAGTTTGATTTATCTTGTTTCTTCCTTATCTAATAGACTTTTACATTGCATGCTTCGTTTTCGGTTAAACTGACATGCATGTTTGAGCGTTGTTGTGCAGGGAAGACCTTTAAAAAGTTTGTTGTAGGATTGAAGTATATAGTTGCAGGTTCCTCAAGATTGGAGGATTGACAGGTTGTTGTTTCAACCGTCGTTATCCAAGAGATTCAAAGATCAAGCTCCCTCTACTCTTCATCAAGAGAACCCCATAGCCCAAGTGTTCCATGCTCAAGCAGAAACTCCAAAATTCGATAAACTTCTTTCCCCTCTTGTTTTTCTTTGGTTGCATGCTGCTTAGAATAGTTCTAAAGTTCATTTTTAACATCTAAAGGCTGCATGCATTTACTTTCTAGATCTAGTTATAATTTGTCAATTTCAAAGAGTAGATCTAGTCAATTTTAAGCAATTTTTTGGTCTATTTTCACCTAGATCTTAGATCGAGTTATTGTTTTGTTTTAATTTCAATATCAAGCTATCTAGATCTCCTTTGTTTTCTGTTTTAAAACAGCAAACAGAAGCAACTAGAAGAGCCTAGGTTAGGTTTGTAAAAGGTGTCTAAAAGTCCCAAAATTTTCCAGTTTTGCCTTCGAATTTTTTCCGAAAATTTGATAAAAAAATTTATTATTTAAAACTTTTTTTCATCGCTTTCTAACTTAATTTGCTTGTTGTTTTCTTGCAGAAGTAACAGGTCCAAGGGGAGATTCTTCCAAATTTTGGCGAAATCAAGGCTCCCGAGGCACCCTGGGGAGTTTTAACTTCATCAAGCGAAGTTTTCCTTTCTTCCTCGTATTTCCTTAGATGATCCAGTTATAAGGATCCTTCTTCTTTCTAAAGAGCTAAAAGATCAAAGAGAACCTTTGTTCTCTGTTGTAATAGTGCAATAAAAGCTTGCCCTTTGTGCCCAGTTTTCTCCATCCCCATTAGAGGGATTTGTGTCTTTGGTTTGGTTTCCTTTTCTTGTGATTGATGCATGCTTAAATCTCCTAATAAAACACACAAGTCAAGTACATCGAACACAATAAACACTCGTAATTTCATGCATGTTAACTGAATTCTAAATCTATCATGAATGCTTAGTTTAGTTTTGCTTCAAGTCTCCTTTTAGCAACAAATCTTGCAACTTTGTTTAATTTCTAAAAAGTATCTTGTGATCTATCTCTCAACAACAAAGCAGGGTATTTAAATCTAAAGTGCTGCAAATCTTTTCTTTTTCTTCAAGTATTTGTGCAAGTCCTTCAATCACAAAGCAGGGTGTATGATTTATATTTTTCAAGCATTTACAAAATAGTTGAACCTTGCTAGTATAACTAGGACAATCTCTGAAGTAGTTAGTTTGATGTAAGGAAAACGCCTAAAAGTGACCTGCGAAGTAAGGCGGGCCCTCTTGGGACCTGGTTTTCCCACTCGTTTTGGACATCCAGCACTTTTAGTGAGTTTATTGGTGAGACCATTTGGGTTTCGGTAAACTCTCCGCAAGTTCCACGCAAAGAGCTAGCCTCCAAAGAGGCCAAACATTCTTTACTAACTGAACATCAATTTACCTTAATAAAATTTTCGATCTACACTGCCCACGACTCCATTTAAGGCACTGGTAAAACGTATATCTATTTATCTCATGTGAGCAATATTTACATTTATGCATCTTGTCTAACTTTTATCCTATAAATCTTGCAGATATTGTATCCTTTGATTTATGCATGTTTATGAGCAAGTACTTTATGATTATGATGATGACGATGAATGCTAAATGTTAATTGATCAAGTTTTATTTCAAGCAATAAACTCCTAGACTTAAGTGCTTTTACTTTCTTAGTTACAAAGCCTTAGATTATTTTTATAGGGACTAACCCCCTTGGCTTTGCTAGGAGTTGGCCTAGACGGAGGAGTTGAAGATCAGGTGTCAGCACTTTGACTCGAGACTTGCCCCCAAGTACACACCAAGTGGATTGAAGGTTTCTTCCACGTTACCCCAGGTGTGTATAAGGACGCCAACAGACCACTTGCTATTTCGGGAGGTTGGTTATAGAGAAATCTCCTAGGAGGAATATTTTATTGTTTTATCTCTCATGTACCTTGGAAGGTGCACTTTGTGAGCTCTTCTAGGTGGACCCTTGAGCACATCCTCCTCGGGTTTGACATTATTTTATTTTATTTTGCATGCATCCATTCTTGGAGAGTGAATTCTTATGGACATCTTGCATCTTGACCTAGTTATCATGTCTATTCTTAGTAGTATGCCCTCTCTTGGAGACTCTTGATGTAATCCCTTTCCTGTTTTAAGATGAGAGCGAGTTCTCTTTGAGAGGCTTGTGTCCACTTGTCATGACATAGTCAACCATGGGTTGTGGAAGGATCCAACTACTCCAATTTTATATTATTTCTTTGACTTGTTATGGAGTTACTTAGCAAAAAATGATTTTTTATTGTAGGAGAGAAAAGACTCACTCCATAAAAAGGAGCTTTCTCTCCATTGTAATGGTTGTTGAGACTTTGGGGATTGAGGAGCTCTCACCTTAGACTTCATTTGTACATCATATGCTTGGAGCTTGAATGGAATATTGGAGATATAATTTCTCGTTTATGTGAGGCTTTAATGTGTGTAATTTACTTTTCATGTGCTCATTTTTATTGTACGAAACCCTTTTTATGTATATATGAAGGCCTTGTAATGAACCATGTTTCATTTGGACAATGTAATGTGAGGAGCTAATCCCTCTTATGGTTGTTGTTGTCATGTTAAGCTTACACCTAATAAACCCAATTGTTGCTAGCATGATATGGCATCACCTTCATGCCAACATTTTCAATAGCACATCTAGGTTTCCAAGGTAATTTTCTGCAATAGAAACTAACAAGCTAAGGCTGATTTGTGGCATGCATTGCAGCCCTATTGCCTTACATTTTCCACTCACCCTCTTTGATCTATTCTTCCTTGACTCCATTTGCCCAAGGTGTGATTAAGCACTTGGTCTTGGGGTTTTCCTTCATTTTTCCTTCTCACACCATTCATACTTCCATTATACTACATCCACTTGTTTTGTAAGGCTTACTCTTCACTAAGTCACCTTGTGACTCCACTCTATAGCCTTAGCAATCCTAACTTTTAGGGAAGCCCCCCTTGAGTTGAAGAAGATCCAACCAAAAGTGAGAGGAAGAGCTATTGTGGTGACAGAGGGTCGCCTTCCTAAGTTGCACAAGACTAGCCTGTTAATGCTTTGGACTTTACATCCTATCGGGGTGCTAGATTTTTTTGTAATAGATCGCAACTTGGGACCCAAAACGTCAGAGGCCTAGAGAACAATAGGTTTAATAATCATGTCAATGAGGTGCATCTTTTAAGGGATAACTTAAAAGTTTGTATGAAATCACTAGCGCTTCAACATGAGTAAAGGTGCATACCCTTTTCATAGCTCAGAATGCGATGCAAGCCTCAAGTTGAATGTAGGACCAATGAACTATACTCCCAAGTAAGTGTAGGTCAAAGTAATCCCAAAGGAATCCTCCTTGCAAAATAAATGACACTAATATAAAGCGCCCTTAGAAGTGTTCAAGACAATAACCTTAGTCTTGGTAAGGTTAACCATAAGTTGGAGATGGTCAAAAAAGAAAGTTAGTGCATCTAGTTGTCTTTGTAAACCTTTGGGAGAAAAATCTAGGAGGACCATATCATTAGCAAAGGAAAGCAATGAGATCAAACCATGGTGTACAACCATCATCCATGTTTGTTCTCTCTAATGAATTCCTCAATCTCATTAATGTAGATCTTAAATAAAGTCAACCTTGGGGAGCATCCCCGCTTAACTCCAGTAGTACTCTTGATAAAGCCAAAAAGGCCATGGACTCATCAAAATTGACCCATCACTATCCCTTAGAGACTCATGACAGATAGTCAATTGGGTCTAGCCCGACTGGTTGTGGGATGGAGTGTTATCCTCCCCACCCATGTTCTATTCCTATAAGTGACATGCTGAGATCATGATGAGTATTTTATTGTAACGGTTTTGAGCCCTATTGTTGACCTGGCCTTATGCCCTGAAGAATCTAGGGTTTACCCTGGGTACCATCCTTGAAATGAGGGGAAGTACCCAGGGGTTTTATCCAAGCGTTGTAACCTAGGAAAAAAAGAGACTCGTGACAGCAATAATAAAAGACTCGGACTTGTCAATATCAAACAGCCTCTGTAACAATAAGTGCCTAGGCACCAAATCAAAGGCCTTCCCAAAGTACACAAATCAATAAAAGACTCTAGAATACAGCTGCATAGATTTTTCAATGAAAACTCTAGAAGTGATGATGCAATCAATGGCTTTGTTATCTCTCTTGAAACCTGCTTGATCTCTGGCACCAATCTTACCACTTTCCAACAGTTCAGAAAGAAGCATGTCCAGGACCATAGCATAGAGCGTGGAAAAAGTGTGCCCAATCATAACAGTCCTATAATTGTTTGGATCAGTGTTGTCAACTAACTGGTAAATAGGATGATTAATATGCTGCAACCAAGATGAAGAAAAACACGAGCAAACTACATAACTGAAGATATCAGCAAATGAAAAGGCAAGAGAGTCCAAACTCCACACCATACTTGAGGAACTCAGCTTGGAGACCTTCACCATCTGCAGCTTTGCTGGTGATCAACGACAGGCCACACGCACATTCAAATTTCCATAAATTATCCTGATGAAGTCCTTGTTTCATTAAGAAAGAGCAACATGTCATCTGCCCCAGCTCCACCTATAAGAAATTGGTAAAAGGAGCCAATCATTTTAGTTCAGATATTTTCTGACCACTGCAAGAAAGGAAAGATAATTTGTATCTACTTTGCAACATAGAAAGGGATGCACGAATATGCCCTGAACTAGGGATCAAACCATTGTAGAATTCTTAACCAATAATGCAAACATTTGTGACCAGGCAATGAAATCACAAATGAAAGCCTAAAGCGAAGAAATTATATCATTGCTTTTCATATTGATACATGAATATAGTAGTTTCACATTAGAAAAAAATGGCATTAAGGAATAAGCAACACAGAGTTATAATGAGTATATTAGTTAAGGTAAGCCAGGAAGGAATGCAAGAGCATCAGTAAATATTTTATCTATGTAAGAGCTGCAACTACTACTAATGTATAAACAACCTGACAAGTAATAAGAGATGCAACCTACAAGAATGAGCTCCGGAACATCGAGAAAAGATTAAACAAAAAAGACAAATCAATTTCCAAGGACTGCCATCCTTCAAAAATGCAATTCATCATTCCAATGCCCACTGCACTCTAACAGATAAATAATGCTGATAACTTTCCCAACTGACTTTAATCTGTCCTTGTTCAATTATCCAGTGCTGAATGACATAAGCTATCAGAACTCAACCTGGATCTGACTCTTATAATGATGCCAGCAACAGTGTAGCGAGCTTACAAATCACACAAGACAAGAATCAATTCCTCAACTGCCCTGAAGTTCATTGAAAAGACATACCTATTCCGCACAAAGATTAACTCTACAGTCTTGTCAAGTGCATCTTGCTTTGTAAAAGAAAGCAAGCAGTTAATATAGCCCCCAGCAGGATTCAAGTCCTGCCAGATATATGCTAGTGCTTGTGCTCGCACTTGTGGATGCACGCCAGCACATGCAACAGCTGGATAAATTTAACGGAATAGATACTCCCCACTCATGGCTTCTTAGAAAGTTAGCTGAAGAGGGACCAAATTGAATCATGCTAGTAGATACCTCGTACTGCTAAATCTGGGCATGTTAGACTCAATCGTCATAAGAGGAAGCTTGTTCAAAAAAAAAAAAACTCTACAATCAAATCTGTACATACTACAGAATATACTTTGCTCCTGTGTTAACCAAAAGTTATTTCCCTTCTTCAAATTTATGTGACTTGCAAATACATATTCATAACCTTCTTTCTTAGTATCTTTTAGGAGTCCATACTTTATTAGATTCCTGGCAAATATGAAATGCTTTAAGAATATGTTATTTTCAAAAAATAATATGGATAGTCATACAATGCTTAACTAAGCTTTTGAAGGGACCAATAACTGTTTAATTATGTGCCATATGGAATTCTTATTGTTTAAATCCATAAGCATAAAAAAATGGGCACAATTCACTAAGTGTTTTAACCAGGGTCTTATTATTCCAATTCCCAAGACTGCTGCAAGAGACTCCATATGGGGTGTGTTATCGCACAAGTTGTAGGTTGGGCAAAGCCCGACCCAACCACAAAAGCAAGTGCTACAACTTGGGAATCCTACACCCAATGTCACCTCAATGTAGGTCCCGCGCTTCAAGGGTGACTAGGTAACTCTAGGGAGGCGATCCCGGTGACCCTAGGGGGAATGAGATGTATATAAACGGATATGGAAGTGGAACCCCTAGAAGTCCAGTCTAAGTGGAGTGAGATGTGGAAAGAGATGCCTTGTAAGTCAAGTGATTGTTGTCCCAAAGGTATAGTACTTCTCCGGATGATTGTACCTGCCCGAGACACAAGAAAATCCAACTTGCAATGATATATGTTATTATGGATCAGCAAGTTAAGCTTGTTGTCCCTAATTTGCAGCAGCAGATAACAGTTTATATCACCAAATAAAGCATTCTAAATCAGCATGTAAAGCATAAGATCAATCATCAATAAATATGGCAATCAATTATGACTGAAAATGGCACTTTGAGGCTAAATAAAGCAAGTTGTCGTAACATGTATTTTCTACAGAAAATTGCAGCCTTATGGCTGTAGCTTTCAATGGCATGCAGCAACAAAATCAACCACAGAAAAGTGCCAACAATTAGTCCAAAAGATGTGCCCTAGTTAGTAGAGTTAGTGAGCAAAATTTAAGAGCTAGTCTAAGGTTAGTTTAAGAGTTAAAATAGAGTTAGTAGCTAGGGTTATGCAGTCCTAATGGCTGTAGGTTAAAGTTTGTAACAACAATTTAAGTTGTGGAAGAGAGGGGACGCCCTACTAGGGGAAGAGTCCTCTCGATGTAACAAACCAACTCCAAGCGAGAGATCTTTCAAAAGACAAAATTTCACGTCTACCAAGGCAATGATTTTATATCTCCAATGCAAAAAATAGATGACTAGTGCCTTTAATATTGGGTTAATGGAGTCAAATAAATGAACTAGAGATGCTACTTCCTTGGGGGTGTACACTATAAATCCTCTTACTTCCCAAGGCAAGTATCTATAGTTAGGGTTTGAAAATGAGGGGTGTAAATCCTCTTACTTCCTCAAAAAAACCCTTGCAACATCAATAAAATTTAAACAATAAATGATGGAGACTAGAGTGGGGGTGTAAATACGCTTACTTCACACTTAGCTCCTAGCACAACAATCCTTGACTTGAAAAAATGATAACATAAGAGTAGAAGACCATACCAAAATCAAGAAAGATGCTAAGATAATCCACCATAAAAGCTAGAAAGCATTCATCCAAGGCTAGCACCTCACTCCTCCATCAACCATTCATTAAGATAGCCATAAACAAGTGCACAACAGACAAAAGAAGCCAAGTGTAGCGAAAATTTCAGATCAAGTCTTCCCACAAGAGGGAGAGTTATATCCAAATGAGATCTTATGATCTCTTATTTATACAAACTGTCACCAAGGTGACTTCTCCATATATTAAGGGGTAAACCACAAGACTAGGGGTCAACAACCCTAATCTTGCCCCCTTTAACAAAGTAATCTTAAAAAATTCATTTAAAATTTCACTTTTGCACAAATAAAACCCTAATTTTACATGGATGTCACCCCTTTAGGGGACGTTTTGCCACTTGGGACAAGTCGTTGGTGTTGGAGAAGCTATGGTAGGCCTCCAAAGGCCACATGTCAAACATCTATGCAATCTCCTCATGGCCAAGGCCTCATCCTCCTCAATACGTCCATGTGTCAATGTGTGGCAACACCACCACCAAACCCTAGCCCCCAAGTATGACGTCAAGTTCAAGAAGAAGACGTTATGCCCTTCTTGGGCAAATCGTTTGGCATGTGAGGGTTGGGCTAGGTCTTCCACATCATCTTCTAGGTCTTCAATTCTTCATCTCTGTGATCTGGTATGTGGACCCTTGGCATCCAACCTATGGGCTTGTAGCCCCATGGAAGCCCAAGCCAGGCTTGTTCTCCCAAAACTTTCCACCAACTAGGTCCTGCAAAGACAAATGAGCACGCCCTCCAAGGATCTCAAGTCATAACATCATGATAAGTGAATCCAATCAATAAATGAGCCACCGAAGCATGTGCATCAAAGACTACTATATCAAATAATTAATTTCTCAAAGACACTATGCGACTTGTCAAGCCTGAATATGGGAGGGTTTACGAGGTGTCCTATTGGGTAGATCTTGCCCTAGGTCAAGGAGAGTTTCCAAGAGATCCCTCTCTAAGCCATGTAAAGTGGGTGAAGTGGTTGGGGTCAAGACTCAATGGGCATAGGGCTCATGACATACAAGGGGTCGTAGTGTCTCATTCATGGGTGCCTTTGTAGAGGGTGTGTGGTACCTTCGTCCGCAATGCACTTTTCCAAGCCCATTATTTTCCATTCTTTTATTCTTTCATATTTTCAAGGAAAGGTTGAAGGTCACTGCCCTGGCGTGGTGTCCAGATAATGGCAKTGTCACCCCCAAATACCTAGTGGAAATGAGAAGGTTGACTCGTGATGAGACCCCCTTTCTCTCAGCCATGCAACTGAGAGCCATTACCCTGGTTTGGTGACCAAATGATGGTAATGTCATACCACTAGATATTCATGGACGTGATAGGTTAGCTCGTGATGAGACCTTTTATCCTTCAACTAACCTTTTAAGCATTCTTTATTATATTGTGGGTCCCCTTTACTCAAAGATAAGCATTTCACTGCTTTTGTGGGTGATCGCTGGGCGAAGCATCTAGAAGGTTCATACAAGGCTTTTATCTTTTACCCAACATCAATCCCTCTGGGCCTTCAGCCCCTTCTTCCCATAGAAAGAGGGACAACCCCTTCTTGGGTCAATACACCCTAAAATCCCAAGAGATAAGGAAATGGAGGGAAATAATGATGGAAAGTGGTAAGTATGGTTGGGAACAGTACGATGGCTCTTTAAGGGAGTTCCTAGTAGCAAACCCATCCCTAAGGAAGACCACTTACTAGGGCACAATGTCAACCACCAAGATGAAGCAGGGAAAAAGTCATAATGCCCAAGCATATATCATGGAATCTAGAGCAATCTAAGATACAACATACTCAACTGGCTTAAATATTGAAATGATGCTCACCATAATACTGACTTATACCTCATGGAGCAAGGCCCACTGCCTTCCAGAAGCCAGCTAATGTGGTGGATGCCATCTGGAAATCCGTGACCATCTGTGGTGGTGAGAGGAGTTTCCAACTGTGCAAAAGGGTACTGTTGGCCATGTAGTCTTCTCGGCACTCCATATCTGCAACCTGAGGGCCTTGAGACATAATCTCCTTAGTTATCCACAAAATGGGGATAACAAGGTGGAGACTTATCACTTTGCTTGCAATGGCCTACAAGTTTTTGGCCAAGGCAATAGCTCTTTGGGTTCATAATGTTGCCAGAAAGATTGTTCGGAGAGAACAGACAACTTTTGTGCAGGGGCAGTTTCTCTTTAATACAGTGATCTTAGCATGGGAGGCCATGGAGTGGGCTAGGGAGTCTTACCAGCAGGTGCTCTTTTTGAAGATTGACTTTGACAAGGCCTATGATTCGATTGACTGGAGTTTTATCATTGAGATGTTGACTTGTTTAGGATTTGGCCCACGAAATGTTTATATGGTGAACACGCTATTTTCCAATGCCTCAGCTTTTATCTTAGTGAACAACTCCCCGTCCCTGCGTATTGTGTTGCATAAGTCTATTCAGCAAGGGCATCCTCTAGCCTCTTATCTTTATATGTTGACAGCAGGTGCTTTGGGCTATCTCCTGGAAGCCACTCGCATCTAGGGGCACATATAGGGTATCTCTCCCAGACAGTTTGGAGATGGTTAACAACCATTTTGCAAATGATTCTCTTTTATCTGTGCATGTGGATTAGAAGTCAATTGATGGAGCAGGGATTGTTTGACTATCTTTTGTGAGGCCTCAAGGGCGGTAGTTAGTGTTCACAAAACTGACTATTGGTTGGTTCATTTGAACTTTGAATAACCCCCTTGACCAGGTTGCCCCAGCTTGGACTTTTGTTCGTCCAGGTGTCATGTGTGATATCTTGGCATTCCCTTTGGCATGGATCTTTCTCTGGTTTCCATGTGGGATTGGTGTCTCCAGCATTTGCAGAGTAAGCTTCTTTTTTGGCAAAATAAGGACCTCCCATTTTCTAGGAAATTTGTTGTTTTGGGAAGGGTCCTTCAGGGTTCTCACGTTTATTATGTGTCATGTTGGTTGCGAGCAAAGCACAGTTTTTGTTGTTGGATCAGATGTTGAGGTCATATCTATGGTCCAAATATGGTGGGGAGAAGAGCCTTTCGATGTTGTCGTGGGATGTTTGTATTATGCCCAAGGATAGGGGGGCTTGGTTTGCTTGATGTGGCTACTTGAGGGAGCATTCTTGCCGCCAAGTCGGTGGTTTGTTGTCTAGAGAAATCTTTCCAATGGCAGGTTTTGTTGAGACACAATTACTTACAACTTGGCATATTGGTAGGATACAAGGGTCCTTTGGTTTGTGTGATATCATTTATGTACCACCCCAGTTTCAGATTTTCAGCACATTTATCTTCAAGAGTATTTGGTCTACCTAGAAGAAGGTAGAAGGTTTGGTTAGGTGGAAAATGGATGGCACATGTGCAGGTTGGGATTTAACTAGATGCCCCATTTGGAGCTAGGGGATTCAAGACACCTGTCTTGTTGATCTATTGTGCTTTCAGGCACATCGATTGACCAAGAAGGGTATCTTTCTTTGGTGTGACCTTTGGGATACAAATGCGCATTCCTGAAAGCACTAGTGCAGCTTGGCGCATTAGTATGCTTTTCTCTCCACAGAACAACCCACCATCATGGAGATTGTTCAGCGCACTTCACGGGAGGATGTTCTCAAGATGAACATCGTTATTCCAGTACCAATATTGTGTGATTGGGGCTTGAGTTTTGGGTGTCCACTCATTTAGTATGATTCATGTAAGTTGTACTCCATCCTGGGTGTCTTCACTGTCACCTTAATAGGAAACCCCTTTCTATTTAGGAGTATATCAAAGTTACCCCAGGGGAGACATCCCCAGTGACCTAAAGCACTGATAAGACTAAGGCAAGGATGCAAGAAAACCCCCCTCTCACTGGTCACTTAAGTCAAAAGGTTCTTAAGGTCTTTAAGAGATGAAGCAACAGTAAAAATGGAGTGTACCTGCCCAGAACAAGACAACAAAGAAAACATGGCATCTTTCAAGTACAAAATATGATGTTAGTGCTTCTTAAGACCATGAACCTTCAAAAAATAGGCTAGCTGATATAAAGTTGCAGCAATGTAACAGTTTACAACAGCAATAAGTATTTTGTAACAGCCGCAAAAAATATGCCTTGAAATTGCTTGAAAAAGACAAGAAAATGTAGCTTTAACTAGGCTGAATGATAATTACTTGTCACAAGCAAATTTGGCAATATCTAGCTAGCATTTAATGTCACTTATGCAAAGAACTTGCTGCAGTTAGATGGTTGTAGCAATCTTTTGTAACAGCAGCAAATTAGAGTGTTCAAAATTGCAAGGAAACACCATGTAAACTTGCATTTATCTAGTAGATTGGTTGGCAATTGTCACAAGCAATTTCCGAGTGAGCTAGGTGCAAGTTATGTAAGTGAATGCAGCAAATTAGCATGAATTAGTATGGCTGTAGCAGTGATTTGCAATAGCAGCAAGTTAGCTAAGGAATTAGTCTAGTTTACGGTTAGTAGAAGTTAGCAAAAGCTTCAAGGAAGAGAGTTTGAGTGTTTAATCAATCCTTCAATAAGAGAGAGGCTAGAACTAGTGCCTTCTAGGGCTCATGGAGTCAAGTGGACGGCTTCTTCTAAGGCTACAAATCAATTTTGATAGTGCACAAAAGTCAAAGAGGAATGCATAGGAGAAGTAGTAACTTAAGTCTCCCTATACATTTTCCTCAAGAAAACAAGATACTAGGGTGTAAGCAATTCTAGGCCCTATCACCTTGCTCTCCTTAGACTTCTTATGGGAAAAGAACTTAGGCAAAGATAACTAGGTCAAAACCTTAGAGTGATAGGAAACTAGGGCTCTAGGGTTTCACTAGTTACTAGATCAATTCCATGAAAAGCTTGGCAAATAGAAAGTAAGAAAGTAGCAATTTAAGTTCCTTACTTCAAGCATTAAGAATATCATGCAATTTCATAATCTTGTATGAGCAAATAAAACCATACATAAACCATTCAATAAATGACAAAAAAAAACAGATTTTACCTACTTGCACCAAGAATAATCATGAAATACCATGCAACATTACCATAAAAGCTTCCAAGATTCATCCAACTTGCAAAAAATTAGCCTTGTACAAGAGTGTGCCTCACAATTTCAGCCAATAGCCCTTCTAGGGCGCAAATTTCAGACCTCTCCTCTTGTGTGAGGAGTTGTGATGATAAAAATTAATGTACTTTATGTTTATTTATACAAAACTGGTGACCTTTAATTAATTCCAGGTCAAATAAAGGCCGACCTGGCCAATTTACAAATAAATTCAAATTAGACATAAATAAAATTAATTAGCATCTAAAAACACTTCCAAGGGTGACATCATGCCCTTCTAGGGTGACGTTGAGCCCCTAAGGTGGAACATTGGGCTCCAAATGCTGAACGTTTGGCCTCCAAAGGCCCTAGATGATGCCCACACGTGCCAACTAGCTCACAACTGCCCTCAAAATGCAAACCCTAGCTCTGGATGACATGCAGGGTCATGATGGTGACATCATGGGCTCTCAAAGATCAACGTCCAGGTGGAAAAGCAAGATCCCGCTAGGTGTAGATCTGCCAGGGTGCCTCCAAGTTGACGTCCTTCTTTCTTCCTGGTGCAAATCTCTGATGACTTCTTTCCCCTAGATGGAGTTACAGCATCCATCTGTGGGCTTTCATCCCCATGAAGGTCTGAGCTAATCATTCCCCCATGTGTACCTGTCCACCCGGCAAGGTCCTACAGCAACAACAAACACGCCCTCCAAGGGTTCATAAGTCACAGGGATAATAACATGTAAATTACATCCAATAATTAAATTACCCAAACATGTGCATCAAACCCCCTTTACCCAGACAAATGCTCAAAGACGTTATTCAATCTAACAAGTTAGGTTTGGAGAAGGTCACAGGGTGTCCTATTGGGCTAATCCTCCTTAAGTTTGGGGTGTTTCCCAGGTGAGAACCAATTCAGGTCATGTAAGTGTATGAGGTGGCATGGGGTAGTGTTTGGGCATGGGGTGCAGTGATAACAGGGAAATGTAAATCTTACCTGTGGGTGCCTTTGTAGAGGGCGAGTTGCACCTTGTCGTAGATGTCATTGTTTCCTAGCCCGTTCATTGCCTTTTATTCTTAACTTCATTTCTTTTGATCTTTTGTTTTTATGCTTCAAAGGAAGAGTTGAGGGACACTGTCCTAGCTTGGTGACCAGAAGTGACAGCGTTATCCACAAGCATTTCACGGAGATGAAAAGGTTGGCTCGTGATGAGACCCCCTTTCTCTTGGCTATGCCACAAAGAGCCACTACCCTGGTTTGGTGACCAGATAGATGGCTTAGGTGACAAGAATTGACCTATGCATGGGGTTTAGGGACATCCACAAATAACCAGGTCGAGGCCTATGCCCTCCTTTAGGGCCTAATAGCAGTAAATGCAAACAGAGTAAGGACTTTGATTGTCATCCATGATCCAAGTATAATCATCAGTCTAATGAATTCTAAGAAGACTCCTTCTAACAGCAAGCTAGCATCACTCATAGCAAGGATTCAAAAGCAGACTCTCAGATTTCAGGTTGTTTCCTTCCTCCAGGTCCTAATGGACATGTTATCACTCTGATTTGCACCAAGAAAACCTAAGAAACAACTATGAGTAACTAACCCAAGGTCACCACTAATTACTCCTCCATTCATACTGGTGTTTTTCCAATCATAGGGGGGCATCCCTAGTGTTAATGCACTATCAATCACTTAGAAAAATCTATGTGGTTAGTATGAAAGATCAGCACACAAAATAATTGTCCTTGATATGTGAGCAAGCAACCAAGGACAAAAGAAAGCTTATAATTAAATAAGATGAGAATTCCAATTCACAACAGCTAAATATGAAAGACAGAAAGAAGATGAATGTGTGCTTTAAGTGATCGATACAATCAAAGTAAAGGCACTTAGGCCACCCACACCACTGCACAAAACAAAACTATTCAACCACAGACTTCGAAGAATTGTAAAAAAACTGCATACTAAAACTCTATCACTATATTAGTCAAAAGATTGTTTGCATCATAGAGACAAAATACAAGACTGGCTGCAATAGTATACACTGCACAGAGTGTAAGGCAGCAAAAAAAGAGAGAGAAGATGGAAGAGAAAAGGCTGGCTGCTCACAAAAAAACTCTACTGAAATAAGGCCGATTGCCCCTCTTATATTGCCCCTCTTATAACACTCCAATTTCCCAAAAGTGGGCAGCTTGCTCATGCAATATGTGACTGCTATTAAGTGGTTGTTTTAAATAAAGAAAGCTGCTGTAAATGCTTAAATAACAGCCAAAAACAATGCTCCAACTCTCACTAAAAAGGGGGTCGACCTTCTCTATAAATAAACTCACTCATGCAATCCCCCTGAATTCTATTATTAATTCATGAGATGTTGACTTACCTCAAGCTAATTAGGCTACCTCCATAAATAAAATATTCTAAAATAATAAATTTCAGTCTCCCATGCAAACTAATCCATGAAGTCGCCCTGGCAAAAAATGATCATCTCCCAGTTTTCGAAAGTTAGTAAAAAGTAATCAATTGACCTAGGCACCCTCCTTTTCCAAAAATAAATGAAGAGCCATCCACTGAAAATAGAACTGGAGCCATGAGAAATCAATTTTAGCAAACTTGCCAAATATACTCAAGGAAGGCACCTAGTGTTTTCCTGAAGAGAAAAAGTTGGAATGGTTGCCACGTGTCACACTGAAAATCTCCCACTTGCTCAATCCATACTAGTTCCCAACTGCTCAATGGAACCAAGAGTATGGTGCCCCCACCTGCTAAATAGCACTACTAAATATAGACATGCCAAAAATAGTAGTCCAACTCCTAAAAAATAAGAAAGACAAAAAATGAAGGAAACAACTATGAGATCACTACCAAATATAGCATGCCTAGATATAGGCATTGCTAAAAATAGCAGCATCTCGCATGCCAATGAAATCAGACTCATTGAACTCGATTTTCCACAAGGAATCCAAATATATGCCCAGAATTTTCATAAGAGCCTTGAAACCCCAACTGCTAAAAATAGCAGTGTCTCGCATGTCACCTAGAAAAAGTTCATTAGCATCATGAGCTCGCAAGGATCCCAAATATGTGATCATCTCTAACCTATGGACTTCCAAACTCTGGCTCCTAAAAACCAGGAAAATTGAGCCGCAAGTTTTGGCATTTTCTCTCAGTCGTGTGTCTGACCCGCAGGTTCAAGCTGAATACGTGACCAGCCAGCTGAGGATTTAAGCACGTGGCTTGTGGATTGAATGACCTATCACCGCAAGTTTGAGCCGAACTCTCCAAATTCCACAAACATAACCCATTTGCGACAATTTCGTGACCATTAGGATCTGAATCCACAACCAGAATCCATCCACAACTATCCAAGTCGAGCCATCACATGTTCACCTTCGAGCCATGAGTCTAAGTCGTGGGTTTCAGCGTTTCATCTTAGCTATATATCTGAGTTGTGGGTTCGAGTTGAATACGCAACCAGTCAGCCAGGAATTTAAGCTCATGGCTTGTGGATTGAACCCCCACACCACAACTTCAGCTCCAGCTCCAATTCATGGCCGACCACAGTCCAACTCGCGACCCCTGTGCAACGGTAATTTGAGTGGTATTTCACTGGTGTCTTCCTACACAACAAATTTTGAGGTTTGTCTAACCTAATTCACGTGAGTGTCAGTTACGGTGTTGACTTGATACCCCTCCCTCCTCGCCTGTGCCCCTTCCTCATCCTCTCTATGTCACCCACTACATGTTCAGATTTGCAGGTTTACTAAACGTTTTGAGCAACTACAAGGAAAAGTGAGAACAATGTCATCTAGAGTCGTGGAGGTGAAATTAGAGAACCTACCTCTCCTAAAATTGCTAAATGAAAACCAAGTATAGGATACCTACAACCACCAAATGGCACTCTACATGCAAAAATTATCGATCTCAAAAATAAACAAGAAGATATCCGAAATCGGTAGGCCACTTTAAAAAAGGAAACAGAAATGAATATTAAATCATGGGCACAGGTGGTTAAGGGTAAGGACAACCCCCCCCTTCTTACCGAGGTTGAGGAAGTCGTTCAGGCCAAGCTAAGAGAAGAGCACATTAGAAGGGCCCGGGAACTAAATTTAAAGGTTAGGGGGCTTCCCTTGCCATCTCCTTCCCCATACCCCATGCAGATTGGCACTATGTTCCTCAGGGATAACTTTGAGCTTCTGAACCTTCCTCTTGAGAGTGCCTGGTTCAGACTTGATTCTACATTATTCATCCAATCAAGTTAGTTGGTGATCAGCTTCGGGTACTTCATGCTAAGCGTAGACTTTTCTACCTTCCCAACAGGATGTTTTTAGACAAGGATCTCACTCGATCCCAAGCTGTGAAGCTAAAGCACTCCAGGGAGTTGGTCATAGCAGCATGACAAGCATGGAAATGGGTGGTCAATCGTAACCTTTGAGCCATCATCTGAGATTCCCCTCCCCCTGGCTACTCTCGGCCTGGGGTTTCTAAATGAAGGTCTCATTGGGGGAGGCAACAAGGTCTGAACATCTCAATAGGTTGCTACAACAGCAATGGATCTTTCTAGTCATCTTCGGGCATGATCTCCAAGGCTCTTGGTACATTCGATATCCTCTTTATTACTGAGACTCACGCAAGCCCTGTCCGGCCACTCCTATATATATAAGGTTATCATTGGTTTTCGGCATGTCAACACGAGACCAAATCTTCAGGTGGTGTAAGAAGCTCAAGCAGAGTTACCTGCTTGAGCAAGGACTCCCTCTAGGATAGGGTTTCTCTAGTTACTTCAGACGAGTTTGCTAGGTTCATGTGGATTCGGCTCAGTGGATTTACCTCCCTTCCAAGAGACATCTACGTGGCCTATACGTCGGCATCATTGAGTACTCAACGATGGGAGATGTCATCTTATTGGGTGACTTCAATGCTTGTACAAGATATCTTTAGAGCCCTCTTCATGATCGCTCAAAGAATGTGTTTTGCATTCAAGAAACAGATCTGAATTTAGTAGGACTCCAGCGAGTACCTAATGATGTCTCTGGGCCTCTTACAAGTTATGGCAAGCACCTCTTGCAACTCAATGAATCCCATGATCTATTGATCTTTAACGACTTCCCTAATTCTCAGGGTCTCGCTTCTTCACTTGTAGGCCTCACAATGGAGGGGCAAGTGTAGTAGATTATATCATGTCCAGTCAGGCTTTACTCCCCTTCGTCCACCATTTCTCAGTAACTCCCATCACATTAGTCAACCACGCTCTTCTTTCTTTCTTCCTTCAAGCTAATACCCCCCCTTTGTTGACCCCCTCCCCCTTACTGGCCCACCCCAGACCACCTTTTTCTTTGAAGAGGATAATCCTGACATATTAACTTCATGTCTCCGCCAAATGCTCCCATTTGAGTCCCATTTCTCATGCCTCGATTATGCCATTGCCAAGTACACATGTCTTTTGTCCACCATTTGGGAAGATGCTCTTCAGTCCTACTCCCATCACAATAGACCCACATTACCTTCCCGAAAAACTCGATCTTGTCCCATGACCAAATGGTATGATAACAAATGTAAACTCCTCCAAAGTCAGCTTCGTCATGCCTACACTCACACTCACACTCATCCTTCGTACCCCCATCTTAAGGCTTCCTATCACCACCTTCTCTGCCATAAGAAGTGACTCTTCATTTCCCAAAGGAGACGTGCATTGAGTGCTTCCTTTTCCATTCCCCCAAAATTTTCGGCGCACCTTCTTCCCTCACCACTCTCCTCTCCTTGCCAATCCACAATCCATGTTTACCCATACCTCCCTTTACGATGTCCTTGGGCAACCCTTAATCCAGGTTACCTCTCGCCCCCCTTCTTGCTACCTTTTCTCATACCAAGACATCTGAGAGGTCGTTTGGATGATGAACACTAGCAAAGCAATAGATGAGGAAGGGTTCCAGGAATAACTCTTCAAGCAGGGTCCTCACACTATGGATAACCACCTACCCAACTTGTTCAACAATGTGGTTTGCACGGGTTTTCCACAATCTTGGTCACATCACATTATTCACCAGATCCATAAATCAGGCTCTTGTACAGATCCCAACAACTATAGGACGATCATGGTAGGCCACACATTTTCTAAACTCTATGCTACGGTCCTCAATTTGGAGCTCTCTGGGGAGCTTGAGAGGAGGCAACTTAGAGCTAGAGGGCGGGTTGGATTCCGACTTGACCATCAAACCATCGATCATATCCATACACTCCAAGCCATCATTGAGGAGGTACAGCATTGCTCTTCGAAAGTTTATTGTTGTTTTGTGGACTTTCGGAAAGCTTTTGACTCCGCCCCCAAGGAGGCTTTGTTTCAAAGATTCATAGGCATTGGTATCTCAAAGACCTTACTAACCACCATCATGCGCCTATACAAGATGGTCCTTAGCTGTCTACACACAACAGGTGGGATATCTAATTTTATTAGGAGTACCATTGGGGTCAAACAAGGTTGCCCCCTATCCCCCACATTGTTTAGGATAAACATTAAAGAGCTAGAATCCTTCTTGAATGAGCACATCCAGGACAAAGATGGGTGCTTTCTCCACCAAGTCTTGATTTCTATCTTGCTTTTTGCAGATGATGTGATCCTTTTAGCTTCATCCCCCGAAGGGTTGCTGAGACAGCTAGATGCCCTATCCCTCTTTTCTGACCTTCACCAGTTGATAGTCAACCTGGCTAAAACCAAGTTCATGATCTTCAATGAGTCGAAGAAGATCCTCTTTGATCATCATTTCTCTTTCATAGAAGAGGAGATTGAGATCACCAACACGTATACTTATTTGGGGGTATTATTCATAGGACCTCGCTTTAGTTTGCAACACATGCTTCATCCCCAAGTCAGCAAGGGCTACGGTTCCTTGGCCCTTGTTGAGAGGCAATGTTTCTTGAACCATTTTTAGGACATGTAGTCCAAGATGTTGCTCATGGACACTCTTGTTCGGCCCATAATTTTATACGGTTCTGAGGTTTGGGGACCTGGTTTACTAGAGTTTGATTGGTCTTTAGCAGAGAGAGTATAGATCATGCTCTTCCTCTGCATCATAAGATGCAAGCAGACAATCCCTCAATCCATTGTCCTTGCACAGTTTGGTGCTTGGCCCTTTCAGCTTGAGACAATGTTTGGTCTCATCTCACCGCATTCAGAGTTTTGTTGATACCGTGAAGGGATAGGACATGTATTCATACTTGGTCGACTGCTCATCAGAGTCCATTACATCAACTAGTACTTTGGCTCGTTCTCAATGTTGGTATGCCGAGATCTCATATCTCCTAGCATCTATTGGTATTACTATGGACCGACTCCCTCCGCTTAGATATTCCTTTGATGCACCCAGCCACCTCTTACCTACCAGATAGGAGATGAACACAATCATCAAAGAGGATATCTACAGGCAGTTCATTTAGGTCACTTGGATAAACCCTCAAGGGGGATTACGTCTAAAGATGGCCTTCTATGATGAGCACTTCATGGTTATGAGAGATGGACTCATTGTTTGACCCCATTACACACTTCGTCTTTGGATGCACGCTCTTCGGATCCCCCCTGGGCCAATTCAGAGTCATCTCTCATAGACTACGGATTGAGGCAAACCATCAGATTGACCAATCAAATAGGATCTGCTAGTCGTGCCATCTTCGATAGGTTGAGACCAAGGAGCACTTCATCTTTCATCACTCGATTTACTATGAGATTCGAGGTCGGTTCCACTGTCTTTTAAAAGAGCTACAGACACTTAGCAATTTCTTCAGGTACCCTAACCAAAGAGGCCCACCATCTCCGCTCTACTATCATCTAGCCACATCCACACCTTGGACCAGCTCCCACCCAGCAGATCACTTCCTTTTTTACGGTGCTCTTGACAAGGGGCACCAAGCGGCAGATAGATAGGGATGACCCCATATCTCTACATGGGGCACATAGAGCGAGGACATAGATAGGGATAGAGCGAGGACATGGGGCACTATCTCTACTTCCATGAGACCCCAGCAGCATCGCCAAACCAGACCTCATATTAGCAAACAGACCAGTGATCAGATGTTATCTCCAGACCACAACAATAAATTCTCCCTTGTAGACAGTATCACAACACTTATACCAACTCCTCTTTCGATTCTTCTTCTAGACAAAGAACTATTTTGAGTTTTCTCCATTCGGCCTCAGATGTTAGGAGAGATGGTTCCAATGGACCAATGTAGCCTAGTACCACTGGTGCCACGGACTCTATATCCATTCACCTTGTACATCTCTCTCCTAGATCGCCTCTTCATCTTTGGAGTTGGCTTTCTAGGGTTTAGATTAGACTTCTATTCTATTTTATTTTCTACTCCCTTTTATATAGGAGCCACTATAGTGCTCCCGCTTTGTATCGACATCATTGTACCTAACAGTCCCATTGACCTACTTCAATGGTCATTTGTTGAATAATAATACATTTATATTATCTTATCTTATCTATGAAACTTGATGTCCTGTCACTGAATACCAGCTTAATAAAAGTTGGTTGTCCCTTAATGTTAATGTATCTTAACCTAGCACGCGGCTAATAATTCCAATAAAATCATTTTATTAATTAAAAGCACAGCTAGGTTATTAATGAAAATCATCGTAAGCATAAAAAAATGAAACCAATCACATTGCACAAGATGTTTTGGCTAAACACCCTTGGAAAAACCCCGAAGGGAAAACCAGATCTGAGTTTGATTTTATTAATAAAAATCTTGGACTCTTGTCCTAGGATAATGGCCCATCTGAGAAATATAATGCAGTAATAGCCTATCCCAGCTAGTTGTTATCTCCCTTGCTACCCCTTTGCACCTTTCCTCAACCCTGCCCACTCACTCCTGGATGAACTGGTCTTCACCCACTCAATGAGATCTCCTCATTGTCCACTCAGTGTTTCATTCTCTCACCTAGGCTGCCTTTTATTACATTGAGTTAACCCTAGATATCCTCCAAAGTGATCAACAGCTGAGATCTAATCTCATGTTCACTTTACATCTAACGGCTAGGACTTAATCAACTCACTTAAGTTAATAATGCCAAATAACTTGCACATTTAACTTAATTAATCTCACATTAATCTAAAAGATCATTCACTTTAATAATTAACACATAAAGTGAACTCATAACGTTCTGAGAGGTTACAAAGACGATTTCCACATGCTAGACACCGAGCCTATGTGGAAGTACCTATCCGATGCTAATACATCAACACTCCCTCTTAGCGAGGAAGGTACTTCTACCACTTGGAGGTGGCTCTATCTTCGCTATCAGATATGCTACCATGCTTTCTCTCCAATCCACTTGATTGGTTGCTCCCTCTAACATGAAAGTTATCTCTTCCATCTCGCTCGGGCCAGTCTACAAAGACTTCCCTCTGATCATGCTCCTAGAAGCCTCCTGCACCTAAGCATCCTGCATGGTCATCTCGTACCATGACTTCTTCTGGACAAACTTGGAAGGTTGCCCCTTCCCACTTGAACCTGAAGGCTGACTCCCTCTGATTTGTTCAACCTTCGGAGCTACCTGCTCCTTGTCCTCTATCACTCTATTGCTTGCCATAGCTCGCATAGGCTTTCCCTTTAGCCTATACAAGTAGATCTCTCTAACTCCAAAAACAGTTGATGTGTCTAAGCTAGATCCTCGTGGATTGATCAGTGTCTGTCCATCCTGGAACGCTATGTCAAATCCCTTCTTCTCAATCGTTGAGACTGAGAGCACACTCCTCCTGAGTTCCGGCACCCATAGCACATTCGTCACTCTCAATATGCCTCCTGACTCCATCCGGAATGGCACTGTTCCAGATCCCTTTACTCTATGCTTGGTCCCCATACCAAGTTCCACATACATATCTGAGTCAGACTCTATGAAGCTCTCAAACAACTCTCGTGCTCCTGTCATATGACATGTGGCTCCACTATCTATTAGCCATGCACCAGCTCATATCGTGCCCAAGGAAGTCTGGGAAACGAGTAAGAACTTTGTTTGTTCAAACTTCTCGACAAGCTCATCCATTTGAGCCTTTGCCAACACAACTACCTCTAGTTGCATCTCGTTTCCACCCCTCTTCTTGTTCGTACATTGACTTGCATAGTTCCCAAACTTACAACATGCATAGCACTTGACTTTGCTTATGTCCTTCTTGTCGGTAGACTCTCCACTGGCAAACTTTGTGAACTTGCCCTTCTTTACCTAGCTGGAAAGAGCAAGGTTCTCATCATCATTCTTGTGCACGTCTCCATTCAGCTCTTCATCTTGAAGTTCCTCCTGAACAAAGTCATCCCACAACCTTTGGTTTACATTTTCAAAATCATTTTTTCCACCTATGCTTTGACAGGCTCGGTTATGGCTGCTAGGAATCCCTACTATAAGGTGATTCCTCTTTAGGTCTTTATTGGTGACCGAGGTAGGTTAGTGACTTTTCAAAGAAAGAGCTCTTCGTTGCCCTTTGCTTGATGCAGAATGGGAAGTCCCCGAATATGGATGGGTTGCCTTGAGAGTTCTACATGGCGATGTGGGATTCGGTGGAAGATGAGTTTTGATACTTGGCATGTAATGCCTTCTCCGCAAATCAATTGACTGAGTCTTTTAACCATGGGTTGATTAAGTTGATTCCCAAGAATACATCGAGAGACCCCATTGGGGGGTGGAGACCTATCATAATGTTGGAAGTGGCCTATAAGATCTTGGCCAAGGTAGTAGCTCTTTGAGTTCATAATGTTGCTACAAAGATTGTTTGAAGGGAAAAAATAGGTTTTGTGCCTAGGCAATTTATCTTTGATACATTGATCTCAACATGGTAGTCTATAGAATGGACTAAGGAGTTTGACTAGCAAGCGATCTTCTTGAAGATGGCTTTGACAAGGCCTATGATCGCATCGATTGATCTTTTATCGTTGATCGGATTGATAGGTCTTATAGGATTTGATTTTGCCCACGCTATGTCGATATCATGAACACACTTTTTTCAGTGCTTCAACTTTTGTCTCAATAGCAACTCCTTGTCCCTTGTATTATATTACATCGATCTATATGGCAAGGATGGCCTCTAGCCCCTTATCTTTATTTGTTGACAACAAATGCGTTGGGCTATCTCCTAGAAGTTGCTCGCATCCAAGGGCGCATTTAAGGTATTTCTCTCCTAGATAGTTCAGAGATGGTTAACAACCGTTTTGCAGATGATTCTCTTATTTTTGTGTTGGCAGATCCGGGATCGGTTGATGGAGCCAGAAATTTTTTCACTATCTTTTGTGGGGCCTTAGGAGCGGTAGTTAGTGACCACAAAATTGACTCCCTAATTGGATCCCCCCAACTTGGACTTTTGTTCGCCCAAGTGTTATTGTGTGATATCTCAGCATTCCCTTTGGTGTGGGGCTCTCTCTAGTTTCCATGTGGGATTGGTGTCTTCAGCATTTGCAAAGTAAGCTTCTCTTCTCAAAAAATAAGGACCTCTCATTTTTTGGGAAATTCATTGTTGTGCGAAGGATCCTTCAAGCTTCTCCCATTTATTATGTGTCATGTCAATTTCCCAACGGGCACAATTTCGACAATTGGACCAGATGTTGAGAATCGAGATCGTATCTATGATCCAAATATGATGGGTAGCAGGGCCTTTTGATGGTGCCTTGGGATGTTTGTATCATGCCCAAGGATGACGTAGGGCTTGGTTTGATTAGTGTGCCTACTCAAGGGAGCATTCTTGTAGCCAAGTGGGTGAATAATTTTTGGGAGGAGTCATATCTATTATTGGTTCTATTGAGACGCGAATTGCTTACAACTCAGTATATTGGTAGGATACGAGGATCTTTTGGTATGTGTAATATCATTTCAGCACCACAACAATTTTAGATCACCGACACATCTATCTTCAAGAGTTTTTGGTCTACTTAGAGAAAGGTGGCAGCATTGGTCAGGTGGCATATGGTTGAAAATCGTGTAGGGTGGGATTTAGCTAGATATACTATTTGGAGTTGGAGGATTCAAGACACCTATATTGCTAATCTTTTGTGGTTTTAAGCACAGCAGTTGAACAAGACGGAAATCTTTCTTTGGTGTGACATGTGGGATTAAAATGCATGATCTCAAAAGGATTGGCAAACCTTGATGCATGAGTATGCCCTGTTCTTTGCAAACAGACCCACCATCATGAAGACTATCATGCTCATTCTGAAGGAGAATGTGTTTAAGATGAGCATTGATATTGATATACAGGGACCAATATGGTGTCCACTTGTTCAGTATGATTTGCATAAGTTGTACTCCATCTTCCATCAAGACCGTGAGGTTGGCCCTATATTGAATGCACGATGGGTGTCTTTTGATGCTAAGGGTCGGTGGATTCAAAGGTTGCACAGTGTCTAGTTAGTGTGGGTGTCATATAAGCTACATGTGTTTGCGTGGTTGGTTATTTATCAAGGCCTTGTTCATATTATGGTAGCCGCAGGAGGTATTTACCTCCACATGTAACCCTGACAAGAATAGAATACTCCGAGAAGCAAGAAGAAACCCTAAAGCATTAATCTTAACCCTAGAAGACAAGTTGGTTCAAGGAAATAATTAATATTAAGTATTTAGCCTCCAGAATGAGAAGTCGGCCCAGATAGCTCAGGAAACAGTATAAATACAAGTAGCCAGACCTCATTTTGTACACAGCTCAGAATTTCAGCTAGGAAGAGGTGCGCACTGCAGAAACTAAGCAAGTGTGCAAGTCTGCAGAGCAGCTACAGCCTGCAGTTGTCACAATCGGTATTCCTGGTTTAGGCTCGGACTTCCTGTTGGTTATGGTTGGACTTTCTAACCAATCTTGGTTATCTTTGATTGGTGCATTAGCCTTGGTTGGCTATTGGTTTGCTTCCGAAATCATTCTCTGTCAAGATTAAGGTGCTCGAGGGTGGCTTCGACCTATGGTTGGGTGATAATATTGTTATATTGTCTATGGTTAAATGAGCACATCCATTACTTTCTAACAGGTTATGGGCCAACACTATCTTCGGACAGTCTAACCGCTGGAAGATAAATTGGGAGAATTTGCTCAGTTACAGTTGCAGTTGCAGCCAGTCTTTGCAGCAACAACGAAACCCTAACCCTCTTGTTGAGGCACCTTAAGTGAAGAGATTGACCTAATTTCTAGATAGCCTAGTGCGCCCTAGCCTAGCGCATCTCCTGGTACTCTCAGCAAGCTAAGACGTCAAGTTTGAGTTTTTGGTCAAAATCAAGGGTTGACCAAGCCAAAGCAATTATGACTTACTCTATGAAGTCAGAAAACAAGTTAGAAGGGGCTTCTAACTTCAGAGCATGGAAGACAAGGATTGACCTCATCCTTGCCAAGAATAAAGTGTTGGATATCGTGAAAGGAAAGATCGTGGAACCAC
>ML779878.1:989436-1000992 GCA_009831015.1 Picea engelmannii | reverse complement strand
GGAACCTCAGAACGTTGCAGTTATGGAGAAGTTCAAAGACAGTGACATCAATGCCATGAGTATCATAGTGGACTCTATAAAAGACCACTTGATACCCTACATCTCCCATCTTGACTCATCTAAGAAGATGTACGATGCCCTAAGAAACCTCTTCTCAGTCAGAAACATTGGACAAGTAATGAGTTTGAAGAATCAGCTCTGTGACATGAAAATGAATGATGATGACAACATAACATCATACTTTGTAAGAATCTCTCAGTTAAGAGATCAACTACAAGCTATTGAAGAGATCATTTCAGAGAAGGAACTGGTAAATATAGTACTCAATGCTCTTCCCAAGACATGGGATGCATTTGTCGCAAGTATGAACACAAGGAAGGAGTATACCACATTTGAAGAATTTTCGACTTGTTGTGCACAAGAAGAATCAAGGATTAGTGCAAAAGAGAAACCCCAAAAGAAATATGATGATGAAGCTTTCACAGCAAGGTTCAAGAATTTCAGGAATAAAAAGAAGTTTGGCTCAAGGAAGAAATCGAATCAAGAGAAAGATATGTCAAAAATACAATGCTTCAACTCTCGAAAATATGGTCACTACAAGAATCATTGTCCCAAGTTAAAGAAAAGGAAGGAAACACACAAAGCATCAGTTGTCAAAGAAAGGGAACCCTCAAAGAAGGCCAAGCAGGATAAAACAGACTTCTTCTTCTAAGACAAGGTAACAACATTCTTCATAGTTCTTGTACATACCATGTTTACATAGTTTCTATACATATCTTGCATATCTATTTCTTAAAAGATAAGATGCTCAAAGAGAAACAATACCTATGGAAGAATAACAAGATAAGGATTGCTATCACAATGACTACAAGTCAAGCAATACACATGAAAAGATGAAGTACATTGACAATACTTGGTAATAATTCATGTGGAAGCTATTACAACTGTAAGATAAGCCGAAATCCGAATCAAACTTGAAGAAACCTGGAAGAAGTAAAAACCAAAAGAAGTCAGCAATCAAAAGGAAAAGAATTGTGACACTTTACAGAAGGCAATAAGGATGCAGACGGAAGCGTGGACTCTCTTAGATGGAGGGAGTCGATTATATAATTCCAAAAGAAGAGCATGCATTCATGCATGAAGCAAGGATTAGGAGGGAGCTAATCCTAAACAATATGATCCATTGAAGATTATGAAGTATCTATCCATGTTCCCATCAATGGTAGCAGCACATGTTCAGTTTGACTTTAGAAGAAGTCTTCTTTGAAAAGAAGCCTTAAAGTATCCCTAGTTGTCCATCCACATCCATGATCCTATGATGAAAGGAAGAAGTTGGAATCTTCAGGACATGGAATCTATAGAAAACCCCATGGACCCAAGAGCTAAAAAGAAATATGAGGAAGAACGTGAAGATTCCAAGAGAGAAAGAAAAGCTAGAACAACCAGTCATTATATCGAGAATCACAAGACTACCAGCTTGGTCTGAACCCACTAGAAGCAATCAAGCAAAAGAAATGGAAGTTGTGATGAAGAACGGTTTATGGAAGACTTATGAATTGAAGCATTGAAATATCCAGAACTAAAGGTTCTCCCAACTGGAGGGAGAAGACTATGATGATAGCTTATTCCATTAAGCAGACATACCTCTACCTGAGCCATTATATCGTCTGCAATATCCGTGGGTTGGAGTTTACATCAAATGAATGTACAGATTGTTCTCCTCAGGAGAGTAATTGAACAAGAAGCGTATGTAGAGCAACCTCAAGGTTTTGAGGTATACCATAAAGAGACCCTTGTATGCAGATGGAAGAAGATCTTGTATGGATTCAAACTACTTGGTGCAAAGCCTCTCATGCACAGCAGAACCGTGGTGAAAACTTTCTATAACAGAGATATTGTATCACAATGGTTACTCAGAAGTCCAGGATGATGGATTGCTAATCCATGACAAACTCTCATGATGACAGAAGAAGTGACACTTGGATATGTTCCAATTTGAGCCTTGCCACGATGTCATGAGCTAGCAGAAAACAAAAGTGTTGAACTCAACCATGATATATTATAATGATCAGAGGTAAATGAAGCCTTCAGATAAAACTAGTGTTCCAGAAAGACCGAAGCACATTGAGATCAAGCATTACATTCTCCATGATGAAGTCCAGAAAAGAGAAGTGGTTCTCCAATATATCTTCACAGATGAGCAGATAGCAGATATTTTGGTAAAGCCTCTGTCCAAGATGAAAAAGTTTGTGTACTCAAGAAACAAGTTGGAGCTCGTGGAGACAACTTCCTTATTGAAAAGGGAAGAGATGACTCCCAGGTTGGGAGGGAGCACTGATGTGTTATTGATTTATGGACAGCCATTTTTTAGTTCGAAAAATGGTCCAGGATGAGCAGTTCCTTTCCAGTTCGGAAAGTAGTTTGAGATTTATGACGGATAGGCATTTTCCAGTTCGGAAAATGGTCCAGATCGAACGGTCATTTTCATAATGAAAATGGTTCGATAGATTGTTGATGTACCATAGACAGCGATTCCCCTTGTGGCCAATGTGGGGGAATGGTCTAGGACAGTCTTTCTTCTTGACAGTCACTCTCAGTGGTGGTCAAGAAGAATGGTCTGCCTCGCCAGGCAATCATTTTTTCGAAGCTCACAGTTGTGAACAGTTTCGAAGAATGGTCCATTTTGGAGGTTGGTGCAGGACAGTCGTTTCCTTAGGAAATGGTCCGAACAGTCATTCCCTAGGGCAGACTCATTCTCTCCAGGTTGCACTTTGTTTAGTGCCGGAAGAATGGCCCAGTTAGGTGAGTCCTCCCACACTCTCTTAAACGGTAGCAAAATCCACAATCTTCAAGTTGGAGAGTCTTGTTTCAAGTCTATTGACTGCAGTGGTGTTCACTACATCAAATAAGTTGCAGAAGGAATCCCAAATCTGTTTTGCACTCTTGTTTCCCTTGTTGTGATGAACAAGATCTAGTTCCAAATACAGAGTGATTAACCAAAGGGCTTCATTTTTCTTTAGACATACAAGAACATAATTGTCTTCATCTACAGGCAGAAGTGGTTTCTCCAGATACACGCATAAACCTTTGCTACAAAGAATGGTTGTCATCTAATAAACCCACAAGTGGTAGTTATCCCTATTGGATGAGGCTTTGCACTTGTGATTTTCATCATAACATTTTGTGTTTTTTTATCATAGGGATCGAGCTTGCAAGATGACATTATGGGATCATTTGATTGACTGGAGGTACATGTGTGCTTTAGCTTAGGAATGTTGCGATTTTCTGGTTGAGTTGATACTTCGACAGTTAACTAGTAAGTGTTGGATGAGATGCCCTCGTGGTGTTTTGATTGATGAGTCGGCATGATCCTTGTTGTCGTCCTAATACACACCTGGGTTAACGTGGAAGAAACCTTCAATCCACTTGGTGTGTCCTTGGGGGCAAGTATCGAGTCAAAGTGTTGTCACTTGAYCCTCAACTCCTCCATCTAGGCCAACTCCTAGTGAAGCCAAGGGGGTTAGTCCCTATAAAAATAAATCTAAGGCTTTTCTAAACTAAGAAAGAAAAAACACTTAATCTAGGAGTTTATTGCTTGAAATAAAATTAGATCATTTAACACTTAGCATTTATCATCATCATAAAAATACTTTGCTCATAAGACATTCATAAATCAAAGGATACAATATCTGCAAGAATTAAGAGCATAAAAGAAAGTTAGACAAGATGCGTAAGTGTAACTGCTCACATAAGATAAATAAATATACTTTTTAACCTGTGCCTTAAATGGAGTCGTGAGCAGTGTAGATCGAAGATTTTATTAAGGTAGATTTTGTATTTAATTTGTGAAGAGTGTTTGGCCCCTTAGAAAGCTTGTTCTTTGCTTGGAATTGTTGAGAGTTTACTGAAACCCAAATGGTCTCACCAGTAAACTCACTAAAGGTGTTGGATGTCCAAAACGGGTGGGAAGTCAGGGCCCGAGAGGGATCGCCTTACTTCACAGGTCACTTTTAGGATTTTTCCTCCCAATGAACTAACAACTTAAGATATTGTCCTATTAGGCTAGCAAGGTTCAATTACTTGATAAAAGCTTGAAAGAGATAAATCACACACCCTGCTTTGTAACTGATGTATTTGCACAAACACTTGAAAATAGAAAGATAGATTTGCAACAATTAGATTTAAGTACCCTCCTTTGTAGTTGAGAAAAAGATTTACAAGATACTTTTAGAAATTTAAACACTATTGCAATGAAAGAAACCTGAAGCAGAAGAATAACTAAACATCCATGATAGATTTTAAGACTTAGTTGACATGCATGAAAAATTAGAGTGTTGTATTGTGTTCGATGTACTTGACTTGTGTGTTTGATGAATAGATTTTAAGCAAGAATTAACCACAAGAAAAGAAACCAAACCGACAACACAAATCCCTCTAACGGGGATGAAGAAACTGGGCACAAAGGGCCCGCTTTTATTGCACTATTACAATAGAAAACCAATGTTCTCTTTAAGCTTTTAGCCTTTTTAGAAAGAAAGGGATCCTTATAATTGGATCATTTAGAGGAATACAAGAAAGAGATAGAAAACAGAAACACTTCGTTTGACGAAGTTAAAAAACCCCAGGGTGCCCCGGGAGCCTTGATTTTGCCCAAAACTGGCAGAATCTCCTCTTGGACCTATATTTGCTGCAAGAAAATAGCAAGTAAACAAAGTTAGAAAATGATGAGAAAGAGTTTTAAACAATAAATAAATTTATCAAAATTTTGGAAAATTTTCTAAGGCAAAACTGCAGAATTTTTAGGCCTTTTGGGCAATTTGCATGGACCTTACTTAGGCTCCTTTGATTGCTTCTCTTTGCTATTTTATAAGAGTAAACATAAGGCAGCCAACTAGCTTGATAAGAGGTTTAAAACCAAGCAATAACTTTGATCTAAGTTCTAGGTGAAAAGATCAAAAAATTGCTTAAAACTTGCCTAGATCTATCCTTTGAAATTGACAGATTATATCTTAGATCTTGAAAACAATGCATGTAGCCTTTAGATGTTTAAAACTGAAATTTAGAATTATTCTAAGCAACATGCAATCAAAGAAAAAGATGGGGAAAAGAAGTTTATCGATTTTTCCGGAGTTTCCACCTGAGCCTGGAACTTTTGGGCTATGGGGTTCTCTTGATGTGAAGAAGAGGGAGCTTGATCTTTGAATCTCTTGGACGATGACGGTTGAAACAACCACCTGTAGATCCTCCAAGCTTGAGAAACCTGCAACTATACACTTCAATCCTGCAACAAAATTGTTAAAGGTCTTCCCTACACAACACAGCTCACACACGCATGTTAATTTAACCGAAAATAAAGCATGCAATGTAAAAGCCTATGAAATAAAGAAGCAATAAGATAAATCAAGCTAGATTAATCTTACCCTATTATATGATAGCATACCTTCAAGGCTTTACCAATTAATCACAAAACTGAAATGTAAGATACATATTACCTCATGAGAAAAATTGCATTTAGATCAAAGCATCCACACATTTGAGTCCACACCAAAATAGCTCGAAAGTCTTTATTATTCCAAAATGATTACAACAATAGTACAATAGCTTGCCCAAGACTGAACTAGGTTGAGGAGAGGTCGACCCTGCTTAAATAGCAAATGGGATGACAATTCCTAAGTAGGCATGCGCTAGGGTTAGGGTTCGGTTTAGGGTTTAGGAAATGCGTGGGTGATGAGAGAGTGGCGCACTAGTGAATGGGTAGATGTGCAGGGGATGAGGGGAGATGAGTGTAGTAGATGTGGAGTGATGGGAGATAGGTGGAGTGGAAGAGTAGCAGATAGGGAGTGAAGTGAGGTAGGAGTGGAGTGAGGGGGGAGTGAAGTGGGAGTTAGGGATGACGTGAGGACATTAGGATGCGTGCCCCTGATGTAGATTGCGCCAACTAGGAAAGTGGGGTCGAGTTCCCACATTGGGATCTCCCCCAAGGCCATGTCATCTTAGTTAAGTTGACCTCCCCTTTAGCTAACTCGCCTTAGGCCTCCAGTCAACTGGGGACATGAAAAAACATGTCTAAAACATGTTCCCCAATTCTCCTAAAATCTAGAAGATTAATTTAATTACCCATTTTCCGTAAATTTCGAGTAATTTTGATTTTTTAGTGATAATAATCACTTTTTTGCCTCGAAAGATGGGAAATAGGGGTTTACTTGATACTCTGGACTGGAAAACGACTGTAAATATGGCATCTGACAATGTTTGATGCCATATTTTTACATTTTATTGACTTACAATTAATAAATTCCATTTTTGCAGGAATTTAATTAATTCACTGAAAACTTTAAAAAAACCTATCAAACCTAGCCGCAATTTCCAAATGACTCAATCAATATGTCCTAGTATGAGCTCATATACATCTAGACACTAGACATTGGATTTTCCATGCCAAGACCTGCTCGCCAGCACATACTCTGGCTCTCGAGCTAGTCTTCTGAGTGAAAAAACTTAGAAATTATTTAATCGCTCACAAAGGCAAGCAGAAAAATAATTAACAAGTAGAAAAAAACACTCCAAAGTATGTGCTCGCTCCTGGTCTAAGGTGGCCAATAGCCTTTTACAATATCTCATACTCGGGACATTTATTACAATGGTGGAAATGCAGAAAAAGGGGGTCTTTTGCAAGACCGGTTGAACTCTGAACTCTGCATATATGAGCACTGATTGCTCATTCTCTGGCGGCTCTTCAAGAAATCCAGCTTGTGCAAACTGGTGGATAACAATCCTAATGGTCGATATCTTGATGACATAGTGTGCTCCCCTTCTTTAACATTGTTGACATGTTTGGAGTTTCATGAAGGGTTTTACTTCGCATTGATACATTTGGTTAACCCTTGATGCATATTATGGAGTGGGAACCCATTAAATTAAGGTCTCCCCAAGTTCCAACTGTTAATAATTGCTCCTTGGTGTGATGATTAGATTAAAGAGTGCTTTGCCATGGTTTTCTAAGGTTCACAAGATTATGATAATGAAGTGTAGATCTTCATTGAGGTGGAGTGCCCTAGCACTTTGGATGTCATATTACCTATGGTTTGCACCTTCGAAGGGTTGAAATTACTCCCTTGTGAATCCCTTGGCATAATTATCCCTTTCCACATGGTTCCAGACATTTTAGTGGTTATTGTGATGTGATTAGAGGCTACTAGTGTGAGCACCCTAGCTCATATGGGTTGCGTTCACACTTGGACGGGTGCATTATGATATAAAACATGAATATTAACCCCTAGATGGAGTTATCACCTTGATGCACACATGTTGAGGCAAGTCACATTATTTCCTTGAGAGGGGCCATCCCCTTGGTCTGGGAATTCATTGGGTTGATTTGGTCAGACTTAACAGGATGGAATGGTGAAGGTTTATATTCATTGGATATATCCATTTGCACAAGTTTTGAGGAGTTTTAACCACCTTGGAGCATATTTTTCTTATTATTTGGAGGAGTTGAATTTGTCAAACTTAACAAGATGATTGCACATTCAAGGGAGCACTTTTCTATCTTTGGGAAGTTATTGAAGGTCCCAAGAACATTGACCTATCATACATGTGAAGTGCTCCACCTAATTGGCACTTTGCACACTTCTCTAGGTCGCCCTCCTCTTGTGCACATTGTTTAGGAAAATCAACAGATGGTTTGAAGGTTATTTATGAAATAAACCACCTTGCACATTCTTCTAGTACAAGTTGGTTACAGCATGTGGAGGATTCATGAAAGTGTACACATGGATCTAACCCCTTTGGCACATTTCTTTAACGCACATCCCTACTCAAGGAATATTATATTATTTGCCTTGTCAAAGAGGTTATTCACGAACATTCTTCAAAGGTTGCTCAAAGATTATTTTATTGGTTCACTCCTTTGCACACACGTGGAAGGTTGTTACACATTGGAGAGCATGCTATTAGGTTGGTTAAGAAGGTGTTCTAGTTTTGAAGGCTTTGTTGCACATTTATTAAGGACGTGTTACTATTTTATTGGTGTCAAAACCCTAATTCGCCCACAATCGGAATCTATGTTCACGCGTGGGAGATCATTCTTCAAGGGAGAACATGTAAAGGCATTTATTTATCATTTCATGGAGGTGGTTACATGGTCAACCATTTAGAGGATGCATCCCACCTTCTTTTGCTATTCTTGGAGGGTGTTGCTTAACCAACTTCATTATTATTGACTTGTCTCATGGATTTGGTACAGGAGAAAATTATTATATTGTTTTCCTTGTAGATAAGGATTTTTATTTCATTAATTCTTCTTGGAGAAGAAAGTGGATCTCAATAACTCATTGCCACTTTTAGTAAGGAAGTTGTTGAGAAGGTTTGAATGTAATATTCTATTGTTATTCCTTGGAGAACTAAAAGATCTAGGAAAACAATTACTCTTCTATTGTAAGGGTCGTTGAGCATGTTGATGTTTGGTAGCTACGGGAGGTACTTTCCCTCCTAGACGACCTTTCTTAGACAAGAAGAATATTCCAGAAGCAAGAGAAACATTGAACAAATGTGGAAATACCCCAGAAGAGAAGTCGACCCAGAAGGATAAATAATAAATGAAGTGACACCATCCCAGAGGATAAGTCGGCCCAGTAAGGAGGACATGAAGACTATATATACAAGGCGCCTTGGCTCATTTAAGACAAACTCACACTCTCTCATCCACAGAAAAGTGAGGCGCAAGTCTGAGGAAGGTGACACAACAGCTACAGTAGCAGAAGATTCTTATTGTTCAGTCTTTGTAGTAACTCTCTCTTGTGCGCTACCCTTAGTAGAGGTGCGCTACTCTTGTATGGTGTTGTCGCTGCAGCTGGGGTGGTATTTCTGGTTGTATCTTTAGTGAGCCATTGTGCTAGGGTTTATCTGTTAATTCATGGTTCGACTTGTTTGAACGGAATCTCTCTAAGAAAGGTTGGTTGGGTTTTTCCCCCATTTGGGGTTTTCCCAAGATAAACTCTTGTGTCTTCTTGTGCTTGTTACTACTGCTCTTATTCTCAATACATGATATAAATGTTAATGTGAAAGAAGATCTAAATATATTGGTAAACCTAATTGCTCTGTAAAAGTGAATAAAATCTAACATGGGATCAAAGTTGGTTACCTTTAGAACAGTCTAACCACTGGAAAGAAGATCGTATTTGTCGTAGTAACTTGTCGCTGCAGCTGCAGTGACCTTGCCGCTACAACACACTCTCTTTGTCAAGCTCATTGAGCACACCCTGAAACCTTCAGTTTGCAGTTTGGTGAAGTTCAAAAATTTGAAATTTCTCAGATCTAGGGTTTCTACCGGCGAAAATGAGTACCAGTATGAGAGTTGAAGATAGACTAGATGAAGTAGATAACTTCAGATCCTAGAAGCATAGGGTACTCCTCATTCTAGAAGAGAATGAGTTATTGGATCAGTCAAGCAGGTACTTCCAGAGCCAGAAGAAGATGAAGCCAAAGCAAAGACCAGGAAGAATGAAGTCAATGCCAAAAGGATCTTGACAGACTCGATTAAGGATCATCTGATACCAAATGTATCAGAACTGAAGACACCGAAAGAAATGTTTGATGCCCTAACCAGACTTATGAAAGCGAGAATACTAGCCAGAAGCTTACTCTAAGGCATCAACTCAAAAACGTGACAATGAACAAGTCATAAACAGTCTCCAACTATTTCATGAGAATCTCGTTGATTAAGGACCAATTAGCAGCTATTGGAGACTCAGTAGACAATGCAGAACTTGTGACCACTACACTCAATGGATTTCCCTCCTCTTAGGACCCATTTGTTCAAGGGATTTGCACAAGGAGTAAGTTGCCCAAATTTGACAAGTTGTGGATAGACTATACGCAAGAAGAGTCTAGATTGATATCCAAAACACAAAAGACAAATGATGACGAAAATCAAGCTCTTGCCGCCCATGTGAAGAAAAGGAAGGATAGAAGAGAAGCCAGTCCGAAGAGAGCTAAAAGACCATGTTACAAGAAGGATGCGTCAAAGGTCAGATGCTACAGTGGCCAAAAGCTTGGACATTATTCCTTTCAATGTCCTCATAGGAAGGAGAAAGGAAAGCATCATGTACATGCAGCAAATACAGACACAAAGGAGTCAAAAGATGAAGAATTTGTATTTGTCTCGGCACTCATAGGTACTATCACTCAGGGGAGTGATACTTGGCTCGTGGGTAGCAATGCTTCCAAGCACATGACCGGATTCAGAAGTTCCCTTACAAACTTGACAGAAAAGAGTTCATCCCTTCAAGTGGAGCTTGGGGACTGTTATCGCGCAGTTTGTAGTTTAGGTCAAAGGCTAAAGGATACAGACCAAACTGGCGTAACAGAAACCTTCCCCACCCAATGTCACCTCAATGGGGAGGTTCTTTTTGTTTAGGGAGGTTAGCCCAGGGGAGACGTCCCCGGCAACCTGGGGTTTTGAAGAGGCTAAGGTATAAAGTCAAGATCAAAGTTTCCCCCTCACAGGTTACCACCAAAGTCAGACAGTCCGGCTAATCAGCCAATAAAGAAATGTATGCCCAAATGAAAACACCTGCCCAGAACAAGACAACAATAATACAATATATATGCAGGCTATAACTCAATGGGTTAGTACTTCAATGACTATCTGATATCAATTAATAAGCAATGTAAGACAATAGATACCAATGAAGTCAACGTTTTATCAATTAGCTATGGCAAAGCATCAATTCATCAATAACTATCAAGATGATTAAGCTAACAATGTATCCAATCAACACTTTACTCAATAAATGCTTCAAATCTTCATTTAATTGCTTATATTCAACACTTGCTGCGTCAAGATGAGATAACCAACTATGACGTCAGCCCTAATTAGGTTAGTTTGTTAGTTAGGGTTTCAAAATTTAGAGTTTTTGAGAGTGGTTTTGTACACTAAAACTTCAACGTTGGAGGTCAGAGATCAGTGCCTTAGGGTATATGGAGTCAAACAAGGTAAGGGCACAAGGTCTTGAAAGGATGAAGACTTAAAGACAAGAGGGAAGGGTTCTAGAGTGTTGCAAAGGCGGGGCCCTAGAATCAAAACCCTAGGGGAAAGAAGCTCACTCCGGTGTTGCTTAAGCAAGGCCTCGTGCTCTTTCCTCCTTCTTTAGGTCAACTTGGCAAAACGGCTAGCATAAATGACAAATTTAAGGGATGAAGTGAGAGAAAGTGTTGTAAAGACAAGGCTTTCAAACCCTAGAAGATGATGGCCCTAGGTGTAGATAACCTAGGCCTAGGACGTCACCCTCTTTCAACCTATAAACTTCAACGCTAGCTTAAGGGAAGAATCAAGATAAGTGTAGCAAAGGCTAGGCTCAATCCCTCTTCTTCAATGGCTGGAAAAATTCTCTCTAAGGGGACATGTAACAAGGACCTACTTGTGTGCTTGTTACCTAGGGTTTCAAATCAGCAATTTAATAAGCAAATGCAAGAAATTAGACCTACAACCATTCAATTAAGAAGTTTTGCAAAAAAATCACTTACATATCATGAAGAAAGCATGTGCAAACCCTA
>ML779878.1:949481-987576 GCA_009831015.1 Picea engelmannii | reverse complement strand
TGATCAAATATGACACATACCATGATACCTAGACCAATTACCTCATGGAGCAAGAGTCTTCTCCGATACAAGTCCAAGCCGAAGGTGATGGATGCTGTTGCTGCTGACAGGACAAGTCTGATGAAGAAGAAGAAAGATGGGCCTCCAGGGACATGCTCAGGTCAATCCTGCTCTTGGTACTCCATGTCTAGGACCTGTGGGCCTCGAGACATGATCTCCTAGTTATCCCTAGAAATCGGGGATAACATGGACGATTCCAGGCATGCAGTCAAAGGAGTAGGAGAAGCCTCACTTCAACTTGACTCGGGTAAGCACATTTCAATTAAAGATGTGTTGTTTGTACAAGGCTTGAAGAAGAATCTTCTTTCCATTTCTGCTTTAGAAGATAAAGGTTTTAGGGTAGCATTTGTGGATGGGCAAGTTCTACTGTGGCCCAAGAATTCAAACATAGATTCAACTATCGTGATTGGTGTCCAAGAGGGAGGACTATATAAATTGAAGGGACACCAAGGACAAGCCCTTGTACACAATGATGTTAACCACAGTGGCCTATGGCACTGGAGACTTGCTCACCTAAACTACAGAGCACTACCAGTATTGAGCGAGATGGTTACAGGTCTACCAGACATGCAGGTAGAACATGATGGGGTTTGCAAAGGATACGCACTTGGCAAGAATGCCAAGAAAAGTTTTCAAACAGCGACAGTAGATCCCAAGGTATCTTGGACATCATACATTCAGATGTATGCGAACAGATGACAGTGCCCTCCGTAGGAAATTTTGTATGCTATGTCATTTTCATAAATGACTACTCACGGAAGACATGGATCTACTTCTTGAAAGCAAAGGATGAAGTCTTCAGTAAGTTTCAAGAATTCAAGGATTTGGTTGAGAATTTATCTAGAAGAAAGATTAAAATCTTGAGATATGATAATGGAGGTCAGTACACTTCAAATGAGTTCAAGGACTTCCGCGAAGAAGCACAGATTAAGAGGGAGTTGACAACTCCCTACAATCCCCAACAGAATGGGGTTGCAAAAAGGAAGAACAGATCTATTGTGGAAGTTGCCAAAGCGATGATCCATGACCAGAACCTACCCATGAACTTATGGGCAGAAGCATCCAGTACAGTCGTGTACGTTCAGAATAGAAGTCCTCACAAGATATTGGGGAACAAGACACCTGAAGAGGTATTCACTGGAAAGAAACTAGAAGTCAAACAATTGAGGATATTTTGTTGTCCAGTGTATATGCATGTTCTGAAGGAAAAGAGAACGAAGTTGGACCCTTCAGGAAGGAAGGGCATATTCGTTGGATACAGTGAGAGTTCGAAGGCTTACAGAATATATGTTCCCAGTCAGAGACAGATTGAGATCAGTCGAGATGTGACATTTGATGAAGATGAAGCCTTCAGAAGATCTAGGGAGTCTCACTTAGATGAGGACAGAGAGGAGCAGGAGGCTCCAAGGGATGTTGTCATGGTTGACTCTAATTAAAGGGAACCTGTTCCAAAGGTTCATAATGAAGTGGAAGAGTCAAAAAGATCAATAGATCCACCCAAAGAAACTATTGTTACCAGAAAGAGACAAGCTTGGCTACGGGACACTTTGGAGGAAGTTGAAGGACATACAACTCCAAATGGCTCTTTCAGAGAGAGCAAGGGACCACACAGGTTTTCCAGCGATGTGGCATTGATGAGCAAAATCATTGATGCAGAACCTTCCACTTTTGAAGAGGCTATCAAGAATCAAGAATGGAAGGATGCCATGATGGAGGAGTATTAGTCCATCATGAAGAATGATGTGTGGGAAGTGGTCCCGAGACCAGAAGGGAATTCAGTGGTAACTTCCAAGTGGATCTACAAGATCAAGCATGTAGCAGATGGCAACATAGAGAAGTACAAAGCAAAATTTGTGGCTAGAGGTTTCTCCCAGAAAGAGGGAGAAGATTATGACGAAATGTTTGCTCCGATAGCAAAGTACACGTCCATCAAATCAATTATTGTGATTGCTTTTGTGATGGGATGGAAATTACACCAGATGGATGTCAAGACAGCCTTCTTGAATGGTGTAATTGAAGAAGAAGTGTACATAGAGCAGCCACAAGGATTTTTAATCCATGGGAAGGAGTCCCATGTGTGCAAATTGAAGAAGGATTTGTACGGGCTCAAGCAGGCACCCAGGGCATGGTATGCCAGAATAGACAGCTATCCGATGAGCTTGGGGTTTACCAAGAGTGATGCAGATCCCAACCTTTACTACAAGGTTGAGAATGGTGGCCTGTTGATCTTGGTATTGTATGTGGATGACCTGTTTCTAACAGGAGATGAGAAGCTCATAGTTGGGTGCAAGAGGGAGCTCACCTCAGAGTTCGAGATGAAGGATCTAGGTCTGATGCACTATTTCTTGGGATTGGAGGTGTGGCAAAGGCCAGATGAGATTTTCCTTAGCCAAGGAAAATACACTGTTGAGATCCTGTAGAGATTCGGGATGATGGACTGCAAGTCCATGGCCACTTCTATGATGACAAATCTGAAGCTCTTAAGTGATTCATCTTCAGATTTGGTGGATCCCACGATGTACAGATAGTTGATCAGATCCTTGATGTACCTGGTTAACACCAGGGAGGACATATGTTTTGTAATGAATGCTCTGAGTCAGTACATGGTTGAACCTAGACATGTACATTGGATAGCAGCGAAACATGTGTTGAGGTACCTACGTGGTACGATTGGATATGGATTAAGATATGTCTCAGATGGAAAAATGAAGTTGTAGGGTTATACAGACTCTAACTGGGCAGGGAGTGCAGTGGACCGGAAAAGCACCTCAGGGTGTTGCTTCAGTTTGGGATCAAGCGTGAGCTCATGGTTGAGCAGGAAGCAGACGTCAGTGGCACTTAGTACAGCAGAGGCAGAGTATATTGCAGCCAATGTTGCAAGTCGTGAATCAATGTGGCTCCGGAAATTGCTTGCAGGGTTATTTGATCTAGAGTTGGAGCCAACTTTGATCCATTGTGACAATCAAAGTTGTGTAAAGTTGTCAGAGAATCATGTGTTTCATCACAACTCAAAGCATATAGAGATCAAATACCACTACATCTGACACATGGTGCAGAGAGGAGCTATGGAGCTCCGTTACATATCCACTGATGAGCAGACAGAGGACATTCTCACCAAGTCTCTATCTAGAGTGAAGTATGAGTACTTCAGAGACAAGCTTGGCATGATGCAGAATGTCCACCCCCGTTGAGAGGGAGGCTTGATGTTTCTCCTACAATGGGCTCTCCCTTTGGCCAAGGGTTTCCCAGATCTATCATGTGAAGTGATTGAGGGAGTAATGAATAGCCTAGTACAATTCTTTCCTATGCCATGCGAAGTGGCTAAGTGTGATTGGGACTTGTAGCATGGTCTTGCCTACGCCATGCGAAGTGGATAGGTGTGATTGGGACCATGGCATAGCCTTGCCTAAGCCATGTGAAGTGGCTAGGTGTGATTGGGGCTATGGTCGTAGTCTTGCCTACACCATGTGAGGTGGGTAGGTGCGAATAAGACTATTGGGAGAGGAGAAACATCACAACCCGGTACAAGTCTTGACTACGCCATACGAAGTGGCTAGGTGCGAATAAGACTTGGAGCATGGTCTTGGATCATGAGATAGCCTTGCCTAAGCCATGAGAAGTGGCTAGGTGTGATTGGGGCTATGGAGGCAGTCTTGCCCATACCATGCGAAGTGGATGGGTGTGAATAAGACTGCAAGAAAAGAAGAAGGAACATCATAGCAAAGTCAAGAGGACTGTGGAAGTAGTTGTGTACTACTGGATTACAACAGTAGTTGTGTACTACTGGACAGTATGGGTAGTTGTGTACTACTGGATTACAACAGTAGTTGTGTACTACTGGACAGTATGGGTAGTTGTGTGGTACTGGATGATCACAGCATAGTCCTGGAAACTGTGATGGATGATTCGAGCTACTGATGGCATGGTAGTAGTTGTGTGCTACTAGTTGATTGCAGAGTAGCCAGTGGACTACCAGAAGAAGACATCATGAAAGATACCTCCCTAGCTAAGAGGGAGTGTTGATGTTTGGTAGCTACGAGAGGTACTTTCCCTCCTAGACGAGAAGAAGATTCTGGAAGCAAGACAACCATTGAACAAATGTGGAAATACACCAGAAGAGAAGTCGGCCCAGAAGGATAGATAATAAATGAAGTGACACCATCCCAGAGGAGAAGTCGACCCAGTAAGGAGGACAAGAAGATTATAAATACAAAGCGCATTGGCTCATTTGAGACACACTCACACTCTCTCATCCACAGAAAAGTGAGGCACAAGTCTGAGGAAGGTGACGCAGCAGCTGCAGTAGCAGAAGATTCTTATTGTTCAGTCTTTGTGGTAACTATCTCTTGTGCGCTACCCTTAGTAGAGGCACGCTACTCTTGTATGGTGTTGTTGCTGCAACTGGGGTGGTATTTTTGGTTGTATCTTTAGCGAGCCATTGTGCTAGGGTTTATCTGTTAGTTCATGGTTGGACTTGTTTGGACGAAATCTCTCTAAGAAAGGTTGGTTGGGTTTTTCCCCCATTTGGGGTTTTCCCAGGATAAACTCTTGTGTCTTCTTGTGCTTGTTACTGCTATTCTTATTCTTAGTACATGATATAAATGCTAATGTGAAAGATCTAAAAATACTGGTAAACCTAATTGCTCTGTAAAAGTGAATAAAATCTAACAAAGAAAGACTACATAAAGAGCAGCTCCTCCCATTTGATGTATGGGTGGATTTGGGGCTAAACCCCCTTGGAGCTTAGTTGACAATCTGTTGGATGTTTGTGGATGATTGAGTAAAGTGCTTTATGGATGAGAAAATCTTCTAGACCTTAATGCTATCCTTCTTGCTGGAATTATCTTGAAATATGCTTATAGAGTAACTCTATTCCCTTTTCCTTTATGTTGCCAATGGGATGCTATTTATGATTGCATATTTCTCTACTCTAGGATGGATGCACATGCATATTATTCTTGATAGCCATAATCTTTATGAGTATTGGAGTTTATCTACACTAGTAATCTCCTTAGTTATATTTCTGCATTTTGGGACAGCAAGGAAATGGATGTTGTAGCTTGTATGTTTCAGCCTCAATGGTCATTATTCCTTATTAGGATAGCTTCCCATTGAGCCTTGATTTGACCCCATTTTCCCAATTGATAAGACAATAGTCTCCGATCCACTCATCCATTTAACTTCTTAAACTGTATCAACGTGTTCTACTAGAGCCATCTCTTCATGTTCACCTTGGACTTTATTGCATGAGCTCTAGCAATCCTAGTCTAGGGAAGCCCCCTTGTGCCAAAGGAGAGTCGGCCTAAAGTGTGAAGAGGACTTATGAGGTGACATTGGGAATCCCTCTTAGTCCCTCCAAGGTCTCACTTGAGCTTTAGGAAATTATCTCAAAGGCGAGGGTTTGAGAAGTAACAAACACCATTAAACAGGGAAAAAGCCATTTTGCATCCATGGATGACATAGTACCAATGCAAATTGTAGTAACTTCTGGCTGAAACAAGGAAAAAATGAGTGTGTTGCCCTTAAAGAGGGAAATGAACCACAGCAACAACCTTAAGTTTTGACAAAAACCAACAGAGAACATCAAAGAAGGGTGTGATGGTGAAGAAAAGGATATGGAAACCCTAAAAAAACAGTTTGCTCTCCCAAAAAACAGTGCGGAAAAACCTAATTTCAGATCTGAAACAACCTTAAGAAGCTGAAAAACCCTAATTTAAGGTCTGAAACAGCCCTAAAAAGTGTTGGACAGAGGAATCAAAATCCACACTAGCTCCGATACCATGTTGAAATCATGAGGTACAGGCTCTGCAGTGAACTCTCCAACAAACCCTAATCGAACCAACAAGAAACACGCATAAATATAACAGTGCTTCAAGAGAGTGTGCAATAGGTAAGATGCCCTTAGGCCTTTGACCAATAAAAAACTTGAATGAATGATTTACAAAAGAATTGAGTGGTTTATTAAATATTTATATAACTCAAGTAGGGTTTAGGCACTAGCCCCAAGAGGTGACTAGGTTGGCCTTATAGCCCAAATAGACTAAAACACAATTAAGTGTAAAAAATGGGTTAACTACCCAAAAGTAAGCCCATTAAGGGCCTCAATATCCCAGATAGTGGTATGGCACGTGGCCACTTGTGTAGATTAGACATAAAACCTCAACAAATGAAGCGCGAAAATTGAAGGAACCCTGTTTAAAAAAAAAAAACTGCAATGGGAATAAATCAAAAAAAATTGGAAAATTGCCAATTTATCAGAGATTTTTTCCACACACTTTGATCTGTGCCCAACAGTTGTTCTGACACTCTTTTAGGCCCAGTAGGTGTTTTTGTGCTATGATGTGTGATTAGTAGTTCTTCGAAGGTGTGATCTATCCACAACAATTATTACAAAGATAAATTAATGAAGTGCAAATTTCAAAACAGATTGTCAAATCTAGAAAACAACGGTCAAACACATAGCATGATTCAATTTTCAAAGTGCAAAATAAATATGGAGGAAGGTCACAAAATAATGGGTCACCTTCTCTATACTTTCTTCAGTGAATGTAAATGGGAAATCATGTAAGATGCTTATGCCTTTCATTTGTTCTTCCATTCGCTTACATTCTTCTTTGTGCTCATTCCAATGAACTTTCTGCACATCCAAGAGAATAACTGTTCATATCGCACAAATCAAATTTCTTACAAATACTTTGAACTAATCCAAGATGTCTTTTAAAGAAACTTCTTCCAAGTTAAGTTGTGAACAAATTTAGCTCGAATGTGCATTAAATTTTTACAATATTGGATGAGTCTTCAATTCAAACTATATATCAAACAATGTATTCAAATAAAGTAGAATGCCAAAAGTACAATGAACTTCATTAAACAAGAGAGGAGTTACATCTTAAAATATAATATAATCCTATAACATCCTCTCCTAAATCACATGTTTGTAATCTAACCTCAAACAAGTGACTTAATGAAGGTTATCAACAAAAATTCAACCTTAATGGAAACTATTTGATGTAGTAAGATCATAAATGACAATTGTACTCACATATGCTTCAAAATCGTCCAGGATCATCAACTCAAAAATCAGCAAAATAGGGGAAAATTGACAAAAAATCGTCAAAACTCAAGCATAAACTCAGACCTGAAAAGCTTGAAAAAACTTGGAAAACTTGGTGACCTGAAAAATTTGGAAAATTTGAAAAAATGGGAGAAATCAGAGATTTTTGTAACATTGTTCTAATACAACAAAGAGATATTTTGGTATGCAAAGTATAATTCTAGATACTCTAATAGTTGAATAAGATAAACCATCCAATCATACTACAACTAACAATAGTGAATTAGTAATTACGTAAGTTGCACAAAACTTGGAAATGAGCACAATTCCGGAAATAGGAATGGCATAGAAACAATACCTCCAAAAAGTACTAGTCCCAACCACCCACCTTATCATGACATTGCTACAATTAGGCGCTGATTTCTGCTAAAATATGCAGCTTGATATCCTTGTATGCAATCCATGGCGGTAGTTATGTGTAATATAAATTAAAATATAAGAAAAACATGAACATGGTAGATTAAGACATCAAAATATCATCAAATAGAATCGGCATATTCCAAAGGGCACTACCATTCAATGTAATGGCCTACTTGTATAGCCCTGGTGTGTGTGAGAGAGTGAGGTAAGGTGTTTGACGGTCGACCTCCCAAAGTTGGTTTTCCACTGTCATCAAAGGCACTTAACACATGTCCGACAAGCCAAATTGGTTTAAGTGGACGTTAATAGGATACTTTATACTTTTATATTTATACATACGTTGAGTCCCTATGTATCATTCAACCATACTTCATACAATACATCATTTATTCACAGAACCTTATGTTCTGTCAAGATGCATTAATACATGTGTATTATAGTGTTATAAGAGCCTAACCTGGGCTGGTTTTTCATGGTGGGTCCATCACCCATCAGCAAGCACCAAAATTCCATGGGGAAATTCTGATGTGGACATTCATTGGCAACCGCCAAAATTCCATGGGGATATTCCGATGTGGACATTCTACAACAGTTGCCATTCATAGGTTGCTCTAATTCCAAATGGGTATACCAAATCAACCCTACCACTTCGCTATACTAATACGTCATATTCGGTCGCAGCCATATTCACCATATCTGCATTCAATAACCACTATTACAGGATCTGAATATTCGCAACAGACCAGTCCTTCCAAAACAATCAAGATGGTTAACAATGCTAACTTGGCTTCCAAACTGGAAAAACAACGAAGTCCAACGAGAAATGAGTAAAACGAGAGATGAAGACAAAGTAAAAATGGAAAAAGTCACTAATTCACTCAAAGAAGTGGTTTCTGCCAAACCCCTTACCAACTTTTACCTCACCTATTACTCTACCACCTAATTTTACTCAACCATCTAATTTTACTTCATTGCCAACTTTACTCCACTACTATTTTTATTCTACCGCCTAATATTATTCCACAACCTAATTATAATCTGCCCTGAATGCCAACAGTCAATCATCATCATAGAGTTAAAATCCAAGTGTCAAAATTTGATGGGCAAAACACAAGTAAAAGCATCGGATGAATAAAAAAGGCCAAAGCATACTTCACCATACTCAAAACAATGTTAAAACAATAAAAATCATATAAATGCATTTGATGGGCCTACGTATGATTGGTTTATGTGGTAGAAAACCCAGACAATCAATGTAACCATAAATTGGGATACATTCAAAACAATTTTTTAAGGAGATTCTAGGACATAGAAGAAAAGGATATTTTTGCAAAAATCATCCAACTACAACAAAAAGGTGACTTGGAAGAATACACATGGGCATGGGAGGTACTTGCAACATGCATGCCAAGGCTATCTCCAAATCAACTAAATCAAACCTATGTCACTAGGATGAAGCATAATATAAAGAACCAAATAAAGATGCACAATATTGAGTCCTTTGACAAGGGAAAACATTAGGCGAAAATGGCAAAAAAGAAGCTTGTGAGTTAACCCCAATCCTACTATACACCTAATGAACGAAGTTATGCTAGTCGACGCCAAGCTTTCCACTATTCGAATGAAGAAAAAACAAGATATATTCCACCACATCAGCATGAGGACAACAAGTGACAAAATCCATAAACAATAAAGAAAAAAGAGAGTAAATGTAATAAATGCAGTGAAAAGTGGACCCTGGACATAAATGCAATATAAAGAAACTATATAATTATGAAGCTGAAAAAGAAAATCAGTTAGAAATATATATCAACAACTCATATGGAGAGGGTGAAAGGATAATTAGTAGAGACCAGAATGAGAAATTAAACATGTGATTGAAGTAAAACAAGATTTGCTGCCGAATATCAGTAAATCGTACTAATATTCACATCACCATAAGATAGAAATTGAAAGGCCAATTCAAGACCTCTTAAGATGTGGATTCATTGCTGAAATTTCCAAAAAAAATGTCAATTAATGCAAAACAGAAATTTCACCACTTAACTAGAGGTTTCCCAAATCTTAACCTTGTGAATTTTCAGCCTCGGGGCTGCTATGAAATATAATACTGAACAGCAGCAAAAGTGAACAATATTTCAATCCTTAACAACCCCTGCCTCCCAGGCAATCCAAAAGAAAAGATACCAAATTTTTCTAATAAGTTTCGTCCCTTTAGGGCAATCTTATCATGCATAAACCAGATCTGAAAACTCTTGTTTACAGCAGTAAAACAGCCCTGTTAACACAATTTTTCACCCTCCAATTGAGCTGATATAACAGAAAAAAAAAAGCAATGAAAGAGCCACTAATTAAAGGAGAAAAGCCCAAAATTGTCACGGGCTGTAGCCCTCTCCTTTTGGGCTGGTGCTTGCCAGCCTCAAGGGGGAGTCCCTAGGGTGATTTGTTGCTGTCTTAAGGTCTGATTTTCTGCAAATTATGACAAAAACAGCAGCTGTAATGTCTTGGACAGCGTGTTAAAACTGCCCAAGACATGGGGGAAAAGATAGTTTTATAGTTTGAAGGGATCCTGCAGGGTTAGCACAAGAGAAATAGAAGAGAATAGGAAAAGAAACTATAAAAAAGATAGCTAAGTTACAATGAATAGTAATGAACCACTTAATCAATTTGCAAGAATTAATCAAAACACCAACAAGAAGGAAGGTTCAGAAAACAAACTCAAAACTTCTTTATTATAGGCTTGTCAAAGGGTTGATTGCGCCACAATCAACAAGTCCACAACCGGTACAACGAATACCCTTGCTCAAGAGAGAGTAGCTAGACTAGAGAATGAGAGAGAGAGAGAGAGAGAGAAGAACAATAGTATGCCGCTGCTGCAAAAATCCAACCAATAACCAACGTCAACCATCCAACATATAGTGTGTGAGGCGCAAATCCCAAGGAAGAGAAAGACTATGGCGCATAGGAGATGGGAGAAGGAATAGGAATAGGGGAGTATGTGCATAAGGATGTGAGGAAGGCATGTGCAAGTGTAAGGAAGAGATAAGTGAGAGAAGGTAAGGACAGATGCGCATGGAAAGTGGAGTAAACCTCTCACGTGTGAGAAAAAAGAAGAGGATGCACACTAAATCTTGAAGCATGCGCATGGGGTTTGTGAGAAAGGAAGAGTGTGAGAGAAATAAAAGTTAGGAAATGAGAAAATAGAGTTTAGGAAGGGGAGATATGCACATCCTAGGAAATGGGAGGATGAGTGTGAGAGAATGAGTGAATACATACCCATAGGTATGAGAGAATGTGCCCTTGAAACTAGGAGAATGTGCACTTGACATGAGGAGTTGTGGAATAAAGGGATGTGTGTGATAAAGAAGGAATAGATTAGGCGTCTTAGTGGATAAGACTCATAAGAGGGCTAGGAAGTAGGAAAGAAGGTATGAGGTGGCACATGTAAAGAAAGAGGAGAGAGTAAACATGAGATAATGCGCCACACATGTGAGGGAGAGAGGAAATAGAGAGGGCGCATTCTAGGAAAAGAAGAGGATATAATGAGGGATAAAACATGTGCTTAGGTGCTTAAGAAGGATTCGGATGCATGGAGGATAAAATTAGCAACCCAATGCATGTTTAAACCCCTGATTTGACCAAGTAAATCATGAGTTAGCCAAGGAGGAAATTCGCCCTATTTTTTAGAGATTTTCCTATTTTTTAGGAAATTAGTGTTTAAAATCAAATTAAGGGGAATTTTGGGAAATTGATGATGGAAAGTGAAGTTATGGTGAATGAGGAAAAGTTAATGAGAAAATTAAGCCTTGATTGGCTCAATCATCTCATGGGAGTGCCACCTCATCCTATGCGCCACCTCTTCACTTTATCTAATTCTCTATTGACTTTATTGTTTTTGCCTTGGAAAGTGCACCCCTCTCTAATTAATGCCATGTAGATGCCACATCACACTGAAACTCTGCCAAATGTCAGAATCTGACCTTACCACTTGTCAACTCTAGAGCCAACCACCCCTGCTATAAATAGAAACTGTGAAAAATAGGGTCCAACTCCTAAAATTTAGGAAACTGTCAAAAACATCCAGGATGACTAGGAGAACACTGCCATGTGTCATGCGTCTAAAAATAGACACTGCTAAAAATAGAATGTGCTCACATGTCAATGATATCATACTCATCGGAATCGATTTTCCGAGAGGGATCTAGATATGTGATCAGAAAATCGACATGCGAGCCATGGTGCTCCACTTGCTAAAAATAGACATCTCATGCATGTCACCTAGAAAAGGCCCAAAAGACTCAAATTGACTCGGGGATCAATATTGCACACTCAGAATCTCAATCTGAGGCCTAAAGATCAACCTGCTAAAAATAGAAAGTTCTTGCATGCCGCCCGGAAAAGTGTAATCATGCCTAGAATCATGCAAGGACCAACCCTGTATGCTCAAAACTGTCAACTAAGTCTCTCAAACACTATCTCCTAAAAAGTAGGGACACTTGATGTATGTAGACAACTCTCTCAAATGCATGAGAAACCAAGCTAGTTCTAACTTTGAAACAAAAACAACCATTTATCGATCCTGTACCTATCTCTGATGGGACCAACCTCTGACTCAACACAAGTGCTAAGCTCTAGGAGAATCTCAGAATGCCAGCGAAAATAGTGCATGTTGGCTCTTAACCCTAAATATTTTCAAGGGTGAAAATCCAGGGGTTAACAAGCCCTTATCTTCTTTCAATTATAATGTTAAGTCACTTAACATAATCATCCTTAACTTGTGTCAAATCAGCAAGACATATATAGTTGAAAATTACAAACCATGAAGAATATAGATGGCTAAAAGTCAAATCGGCAATTTACACAGGTATTGGACAACTGAAAACTTCATTAATATGCATAAGATGAAATTCATGTCCATACCATAGCCTTATCACAAGGCTAATACAATCCACTAGCTCTCCAAAACCCTAGCTAGGGAAAACAATGAAAAACCCTAGTTCAACCAAGGAGATCCAACGAGCATGAATCAGTCAAGCTAGTCTTCCAAGGCAAGACATCTCCTCCTCTTCTTCTTCACCAAATACAACCTAGGGTTTCATCTCTAAACCCTAATCTCCAAATCTCCAAGGGATGAAACCCTAACCCTAGACTTCAAGATGCTCAACAAAGATCAAGAAACGCTAAAGACTCCAAGAGAGAGAGAGACACCACAAGGAGCCTTCCTCACCACACCAAACAGCAACATACTTAGCCATTTTAGGCCATTTTTACTCTTAGGATACATTCATCCATATTATTGACTATTTAGGGAAGCCCATGTGGTTGCAAAAGCATCAATTCGAAGTGAAACAAGTTTAGAGTGAGGCTCTTTACCTTGTAGTTAGACAAACTCCTTCCTAGTCTTGCAAGAGGAATTTCTAGGTGCTAACATTTTGACGTCATTGCCAGCGAGCTAGCCAATTCCTTCCAATTTGTAGTATAGTTGCGTACACTGAGGTCAATAGTTTATTTGTGCATTCTTTGATCATCTCACTTGGCAACTCCACTTTTGTAGATATGATACTACAAGGAAGTCTTCACACTTGGACCCAAGTCAAGCAATTACTCTAGCTTTGGATGACCCTTAGAAGCTTCTTAGACAAGCAAGAATCAAAACTTTCGGTAAGAAAGTACTTACTACTTTTTTCTTCAGTTTCAACTCCTCCTAACTCTCTAGTTTCTCCTAGATCTCTAACCGAAACTTTGATAGTCACACCCTTGAGAGTTATTTTAACAACTATTGTTCCTAATAAGTCAAACCCAGTTCTTCCAATAGTCGTTTCGATAGCTTATGCACCACTTGACTGAATGACTTCACTACCATGGCAAGGAAAACTCATCACTTTCCGACTAAGTTTCATAAGTGTTTCCCCATAATTGAACGTAATAATGCCATTATGATTGAGTCACATTTGAAGAAATTTTCCCAATTCGTTGATCATTTTGGTGTTGAACATGAAGATGTTCGTGTTGGATTTTTAGTACCTCAAAAATTGTATAGTAGAGTGCCATTAAGCACATGATCGAGTAGAGGAGACCTGGGTGCATACAGATAAGGCATGGGTGATTGGCATGCAGGTCCTTGTTGAAATATTGTAACTACAAAGAGTATTCTACTTAAAATTGAGTTATTATTAATTACATCAATCCCCTTTTGTGGATTGATCATGTCGAGCTTTGTAAATGACCAAATCCCCTTTTGTGGATTGGTCAAACACTAATTATATGTTGCTAATTAAGAAGTCGGCCCCCGAGCCTAATTAAAGTGGTTTTAGCCACTAAGAGAATAAGTCGGCCCTGCTTGATGAAGAGACACCTCGCTAGCACCTGCCAACCAGTATAAATAAGAGAGGCTAGCGCCTCATTAGCTCACTCACTCAAGTCACTCAACAAGTGCGCAAGTTTGGAGATAGCTACAGTTGGGAGAAGAAGGAAGAGAGAGGCGCATTGCTCAGTCTTGGTTATTCTCTAGTGTTTGGTCTTTTATCTTGGCATTGTATTGGCAATCTATATCAAGGAAGTTTTTGCTAGGTTTTCTCCCCCATGAGGGTTTCCCAGAATAAATTTTTTTGTATCTTGTGATTGTGTTTCTCTCAGTGATCCTACCTATGCTATTTTTATCTAGTAAATTGAAAAGAAACTTAATCGCTGCTCTAAAATTAACATGGATTCAGAGCTAAGCTGAAGAGAGCACCTTTCACTGGATAAGCAAAAACGTCATTGTTGTCGTAAAAGAAAATTAGGTCTTTTGTTGGAGAAGAATTTGAGCCTAAACACCACCTAGGGAAGTGCACCCTAGCCTAGCAAACTCATTGGCAGCTTGAGCGCACCTTTTCAATGGACAGAACTCCCAGAAAGTGAAACCCTACTTTTCTACCAGAAAACCAAGAAACCGGATCCAGTACCAGAAGTACCAGTCCAGATTTGCGCATGCCCAGTTTCAAGGGGTAAAATTTGGATTTTCATAAAACTGACTGCACCAAGCTACTCGCCTCAGCCAAGCGCACCTCCTAGTAAGTTCAGATTTAATTTATGAGCATTTTCAATTTTTGGTCCTTTTCCCAGCTCTAGGTCAAGATGTCTGCAAGCACCAAGCTTGTTGACAAGTTAGAAGGTGTGGATAACTTTTGTGCCTGGAAGTATAGGATTGCACTCATTCTTGAAGAGAATGACCTTGCAAGATTCATCAAAGAAAATGTACCAGAACCTGCAGATGCTACAGCGAAAGCAAAGTACCAAAAGGACATGGTTAGGGCCAAAAGAATCATTGCAGACTCTATCAAAGATCACTTGATCCCTCAAGTGGCATCTAAAATACCCCAAAAGAAATGTTTAATGCCCTAACCAGATTGTATGAAGGAAGAAACATTAACCGGAAGATGAACTTGAGAACTCAACTCAAGAAGACAAAGATGCAGAAAGGAGGAACAGTTCATGACTATTTCTCTAGGATCTCTTAATTCAAGGAACAGCTAGAAGCAATTGGAGATACGCTAGATGAAGATGAACTCATAATGACAACTCTTAATGGTCTCACAAGACCTTGGGATGCATTCATCAAAACCATTTGTGCCAGAAAGGAAAAACTACAATTTGACAGTCTTTGGGAAGAACGTGTTCAAGAAGAAGCAAGAGTAGCTAACCGAGAAGCAGTACTATTAAGGGATGAAAATCAAGCTCTAGTTGCTCATACTGAAGGAGGAAAGAGAAGGTCTCACCTCAAGAAGGAGACCCACCCACATAAGGAGTCTCACTCCCCAAATAAATTCATCCATAAAGAATCTCACCCTCCAAGGAGATTCCAGAAGTTTCGGAAAGGTCAAAGAAGAGAAAAAGATTTCTCATCTTATCAATGTTACCTTGTCATCATGAAATATAATGCCCAAATTTATCTTTCCAAGTGTACTTGGCCGCCTCTTTGCTTAGGTGTTGCTTCCTAAAGGTCATTCATTGCCTCTTTCTTGTATCCATAATTCCAATGAAGCAGACTTTGACCATGGAAATGCTTTCAAGTGCCATATGGTACCATTTCAAGTTGAAGGTTCCTCCTTTAGCTCCTCTTTTTCCACCTATCATGCTCTGGGCCTCCTCCAAGGTAGGGCATTTTGCTCCTTTGGGTTGTCTTGCCACATGTCATGCTTCGAAGCTCCAATGAGGTAGGGTGTTTTGCTTCTAGGACTTTGTTTGACCTTTACCTTGCCATGAACCATGCCTTGGCCACCTCTTGAAGTAGAGCATCCCTCTTCTAGATGTTACCTCTTGCTGACATCCTCCATCCGCTTGGTCCTGAGCCCCAAGTTTCACCTAGGAACAAGGCTCTCCATCAATGATGTAACAAAATGTAAGATAAGCCATCTAACCCTGCCTCAAATTTGTGCCAAGTGGAACGTCATGGTGAAGTGTCTCCAACAAAGCCTCCATCATCAATATTCCTCCACACCTTTGTCTTTGCACGCTAGGACAAGGTGTACGACCTCCAAATCCCTCCCTTGCAACCTAACTGCCACTGAACTCCAAGGATCTCTTGTTGTGTTGATGAGAAGAAAGCTCATGAAAATGTGAAAATGACCCTTGCATTTTCAGAGGGTAACAACCCCAAAAGCTAACAGGTGGCAAATTGGATTTTTTGAAAATACTCCTCGAAAGAAAGGTAGCATCTCCTTGCTTATCAAAGCCCTTGGTTTAGTCTCTTTGTTATCACCATCAAACATGGGAATGGGAATTTTCTCAAGGAGTTGATTGAACAATTTCCTTCTTGATTATCTTGATTACCATGATTCCCATGATTGACCCTCTTGCCATCAATGTTCCCTGCAAAAGGGTTTTGACTATAATCATGTCAATTGCGTCCCTTCTCCAATCTCAGGGTCTTTGTTGGCCTTCTTCATTGTCTCTCCATCCCTTTCTCTCCATTGCCACAATCAATGTACATAAGGTTTGATTCATTTGTTTCATGGTGTCCATTTTCCCATCCAAGGGAGTGTCCTTACAATGTCTTCCACCAATAATGCAATTTCTGATTTCCAGTTGTCTTCACCAGGAGTAGCTGAGAATGAAGCAAATGTTAGTGTCCAGCCAAAAGGCCATGGAAGTGGCTCCTGTACCAATATTATGAACCTAATTTGAAATCTGATTTATTTTCTTACACAGAGAGAGACAGCAGAAAACCTATAACTTGGAAAGTTGAAACTTATATGAAATCTGAAACTAATGGGATACTAACAGTAGTAAACAACAGAAAAAACAGTGGTAACAGCAGAAAATTCAGCCTTACAGCAGTAAGTTCAGTAATAACATCTGTAATTCCTTCAATAATCAACAGCTGGAAATTACCTAATCAACATGAACAATAAAAGTTGGAAACTACCCAATCAAGAAGAAAATGAAAGCTGAAAAATCAAATCTGCAATTACACAAGTATTGGACAACCGAGAACTTCATATATGTGTATAGGAATGAAAGATATGTACATACCACAGCTTTATCACAAAGCTGGTACAATCTTCAAGCTCTCCAAAAACCCTAGCTAGTGAAAACAATGAAAACTCTAGCCATCACCAAAGACCTCCAACAAGCAAGCATCAGCACCGGCAAGTCCTCCTTGGCTTCTATAACAAACTTGTATCACATAAGCTGCCTGGTTGTCTTCCTTAAGGTTTGCAATCCGTAGCCATGTTGCATCACAAAAGTACATGGCAAGACAAATCTAGTGCTAGCCTCCAAATCTACTTGTCCATCCTAGGGTTTCAGTCCTCTAACCCTAAGTCTTCCACTATTGCATCATCACAAGCACCAAGACCTCCATGGAACATCAAGAATATAATAACTCCATGACATTGCACTAGCCTTACAGCCCAAAACAACAAGGCTCCAAAACCATGCAAGGCGATCGCTCCAGTCCATGTCTTCTACTAGGGTAGAAACCCTAGTGCTACAACAAGAACCACAACAACCATCATCATCTTCAACATCATGTTCTTCTCTAGGGTCTACATGTATAGCACAAACCCTAGTCATCACAAGAGCAAACCCTAGCATCACAGAAGAGCAATCTCTCCAAGAACATCCAAGATGTCTCTCTTTCCCCTTATCTTCTCCTAGAGTTCCTCATGAAACCTAGCATATAGCTCCCAGGGTTTCCTCATGAACCCTGGCATCTAGCTCCCAAGGTTTCCTCATGAACCCTGACATCTCCAAGACAAGTACAAAGAATAAGACAATGAGGATAATGAATATAAGAGCTCTCTCCTCCCTTATATATACAAGTAGGTGAAAGAGGTTAACATAAAATAAGGACATGTATCCATATAAGTAACCAACAAGGCAACGATATGGAGCACTCTACAATACAAGAAGGCACATGTGTCAAACTAGGGTTTATCCAACCCCCAAAATGAAACACCCTCCAAGTCATGATCTTGGGCTCAACACCCCTCCTCCGAGATGGTGCGCTCTCCAACAAGATGTTAGTCTAATGCTCCCTCTTTCACTGTGGTCTGCTATCCAAGTGTCCACTCCTCCTATAATTTTGTGCCACATGCCCTCTCATGTGCCCAATGCTACTCTCATGTATGCCAATTGGTCACAAAGCTCCAATGTTCCTCCTCAACATATGTGTTCGGGTCCATTACCAACCTCCATGAGATATGCTCCTCAACCCAAGTGTCCTCGAGTCAACTATCCAACCCCCAAGGTGTGTATCATTGGTCCCAAGCTCCAAGGGCTAAGTTCCCAATGCTCCTCCTCCTAGGTAGGTACCTCTGTTGATTAAGCAACAAACTCCCCCATTGTGTGCACCCAATGGATTAGTCAATTGTCGATCAAAGTAACAGCCTCCTAGGTAAGGGCGCCATGCCAACACTCTATCCACGATCAAGCATCCACCCAAACTGAGTCATCCATATGTCCATGAAGCATTGCCAAGGGGCTAGGAGACATAGCGTTCTCCTAGCAAGGTGAAAACACTTTTGGAGTAACCTCGAAAGCTAACACACATCAAATAGCAAATTATAGAGTACTAACAACAAAGATCAGTAGTAATTATTAGTAACAGCACCTCAATCCTCGAAAACTACAGCACAAAAGATCAAAATCTTTCCTGAAAAGGCATGGACTCCAACTCAAGCCCAAATCCCAAGGCAATGTGGATGTTGCACCTAGCCAAGAATAGTCTCTTAGACCTAAGAACCTATTGATCTAATGTTCCCACTTTGGCTTCTTTGTCTTTTGTATGTGGGATGACTAGGCTTTACATAAACTCTGATAACTAACACAAAAAGTACAACTTAATGACATAAAATTTATCTTAACATAAAGTCCATTATCTAACAAAAACTTATAAATGACTATCAAAAAAGATAATGACCACACAAAGTACCAATAAATAAAACTGAAGCAGGTTAGCTTTAGACATCGTAACACTTGGGATGCAAATGCTAAGGATGAATGACAACTCAATGAAGAGGATGAGGATGAGAAAAACAGAGATGGATTGTTTGACATTGTTCAACCGCTGCTAGAAGAGGCAGCACACAATGTAGAAATTTAATGACAAAATCAACATGCACTAAATTCTATCATACACTTAGCAACCTAAAGATAACTGTCATCTATGAACTCTGAAATGTATAAACCCACATTCAGAAAATATTATGAGCAAAAATACACATTGCCAAGCACTTTTGCAGCAGAATAAACACAATGAACAGCGATTACACATCCATGTAAAACTCAAAAATTTAGGCAACCAGCCAAGGAAAACCCCAATGTGGGGAAACCCAAAGAGAGAGAGAGAGAGGTTTTATTAGCTTCAGGAAAGTTATATTAGCAGTAAGATTACATTTACAGCCAAGAGAAAACCACTTACAGCACCCAAACTGTCCCTCCAAATTTTATGCCTTGGAAAACATGTCAAATCCGTACTGTTGTACGGCCCACCCAAAAAAACAACACCTCGAAATCTGTGCCCACAATCTGTTGTACAGCCTGATCTGTACAGCCCTTTCTACAGCAAGGAATGCTCAAAACAGCCTCGATATTTGTGCCCACAAACTGCCTTGAAAACCATGCCCCTCCTCCATGTTGTACGGATTGTATGGATCCGTACAGTACGGCCTCCCACACAGCAATAAATATCAGCAACTTCAAAACAGAAAATTTCCTTGGGAAATGTGTCCAGCTTGTTGCCCTTTCCTCTCTCAAGCTCTCTCGGAAATCTCTCAATCTCTTCTTCTCATTGTTGTGTCTTGCACACTACCCAATGCATTCTCTTATAATTCGAAAATGACCTTTCACCTTCCAAGTGTCTTTTCACCTTCCCCATCCCTAAATCCAAAGGCCAAGATCTAATCTTGCCTTTACATGATCGAGGGACATGATTCATTCCCTCCAAAATATATCACTTAAAATATTAAAGTACAATTTCACTTTATAACATAAGTGCAGTTTATGAAATAAAGTCACTTTAATATTAGAAGGTACACTTCATTAAAAAGACACTTACATAAAAGAACCACTTTATTACAACTTTATAAAAACCCATTACAAAGTCAATTGTCTAGTAGTGCAAATATAAGGCTACTTCCGCATACAAGACAAGCATGCAGAGTACCTCCCGAGCTATAAAAGCTAACACACAAGTCACTACAAACAGATGGTGGTAATCATGGCCATAGTCATGGTGCACCACTTGAGAGCAGCCACGTCATTGATAATGGAGACAAGACGTTGCCACGAGGCACTTTCCATTTTGACATATATAAATATGTTCCTTAAACATATTTATGAAGAATTGTGAGCATTGAGTATTGAGTTCAAATTTCAATTTGGCAATGAAAAAGTTTTTTAGTGTAGCATTGAGATTCAAGTTAGAAATTTTGTTTTATAATTTTATTGCTCTATGGTTGGACTATTTTGTGAATTTGATCGATACACGATAAATTTTACTATAGGCAGCCAAGGTGCAAAGGTTCAGGTGCAAGTGTGTCAACTTTGAAATTTGAGAGCAAGAAGGGGCATGCGCGGAGGGTGTGTCGCTTCTGTGTGTGTAAGTTTAAAAAGTTAAAAATTACAAAATAGTAAAATACAGAACTAACAACATAGAAACGTAAATTTAGAATTAAAATGTAAAACAATATTAACTATTATAATGGCAATGACACAATCACAGATCCAATGTGACATTCATGATTTAATTTTCAAAATTCAGATTCATTGATTCAAACTTTATTACTCTAGTCATAATTTTAGATTTATAGATATCTGCAATACATGCTCAATGGCATTTTACTCATTAGACAAAAACCACTAGTGGCTGGCTAGTTGCTAACTAGTAATGCCGACAGCTGAGTCGTCTTTATCTTCTGCATCCTCTAGATCTTCAGTCAAGATGCTCTGCAGGTAATAGTCTCTCTCAAGATGAGGCTTGTCCGTTGGGTTTGTGACCATAGGTAGATCTTCCGTCAAGATGCTCTACAGGTAATAGTCTCTCTCAAGATGAGGCTTGTCCGTTGGGTTTGTGACCATAGGTATTGCCACAAGACCATCTCATTGAATTTCATTGTCCACACATATAGCATCATCTGTAAATTGGTCCCATTTCCTATGACTTTCATTGTACCCTAGGTCTTTCCAAGCAAGAAGACAAAGGGTATTGTTAATGTAAAGCAATCTTTCTGCCTTCTTAGATCCCCACCAGTTTCTCTTCACTAGGTGAATAAAACTGTAAGTACTCCAATTCCTCTCACAGGCCAAGGCACTTGCTACTCGTGAGAATAACCCTATAGCAAACGCTTGTATCTCTTGCACATGCGCACCATAAATTTGCCACCAATTCTATTTGGACCTTCGCTTCATCCCACACTCTAGTGCAAAATAGATGCACCTCGTTGTGAACCTGGTGCAGGATGCGAGCACCAAACCTGAGTGCCTGCGGCTATACAAATTTTACTTTGAAATTTGTGCGCTTGCTTTTGCAACCTGGTGCGGGATGCGAGCACCAAACCTGAGTATCTCTGCGGCTATACAAATTTTACTTGAAAATTTGGGCACTTGCTTCTGAAAACTGTTTCTTAGTATTTCCCGTGTGTCCTGCAATGTCCTAAGAAATCTACCGCAAGTTTCCTATCCATATGGAACGTTTCCCATATCCGTTTGTGGAAGTTCGTTTCCTGCCATTTCCGATTTCAGATATTTGAGGACACGCAGGTTTTCAGTGAATGCCATAACTAAAAGCAACCATAGCTTCTCATATCTGTTTCAGTAATGGCATCGATAATTTCATTGAATTTGTGAATTGAAAGGGCCAATTGGATAAAGTTTGCAAAGACCTCATAGTGTGTAGTGTGTTCACATAGTAAATCATTTGCCGACCACTCCCAGATTGGTCAAGCATAGTTTTATAGTTTGTTATATTCTCTGTTGATACTCAAAGGGCATAATGCGTATCTGATCAGATAAACTCTAAGGAAGCCATTGACATTTAAGAATTTATGCAGAAATGATACAGAAAACACTATCGCACAGATCCATGGACAGGGTTTTTAGCAGGGTTTATGATTGAAGAACCTGGTGGGAGGTCGAACAATAGTTTACAGCCCCGCACAATCCACAACGGATGGTGGCAGGGCCTACGCATGGCCCTCCCATGCCTTTCCCTGCACACTCCTTCGTCGCTTTCTTCATTGCCATTAATGCATTCGTTCGTTCCACTCTCCCACCATCGACTTCCAGCATCGACTTCCAGAAGTTCGAAGTGCAATACCTGTGTTTATGAATGGCATCTATGGTTAAGAGTCGAATGGCATATCAGTGTTAACTCTCTATTCCTTTGAACCTATTTGCTGTTGCTCGCAGTCAGAGAATCGAATTATTTGGAGTTTGCCCTTCGGAATGTTTTTAGTGGTAAATTCTATTGAAGTATACATACCGTATATCGTATACCCTCTCGTATTTATAAAGTTAAATACCTGTAAACTAATACTTGTAAACTTTAATGAGTCTGAGTGCAAAATCTTTGCTATTGCTATAAATTGAACATGTGGTAATTGATGGATACGAAATGTATTTTAGATTTAAATGTAATAAGTTTTTTATTGTTATAATGATAAATTATAATGGTTTTTTTAGTTTAATGGGTTAGCTAAATTAATTTGAATAAATCATTTCAAGGTAAAGTGTATTGTGCGGTTTTTAATTTTGATTCAATTGAAATTTAAATTTCACTAAGTATTATTAAGTTATTGGTTATTATTATCATAGGTGGTTGAGTCATCTTCCATCCAAGAATTCCAAGGAAGAGGGGGAGATCGAGCAAGGTTTTCCTTAGAAAAAAACATCGTAGTGGTCTTTAATGACCTCAAAATACTTCTTGAAATGTCTAGTATATAAGATAACATTTATGAGAAAGATCCATGAAAAAATATAGAATGTGTGAAGTAGTATGTTGAGTCGTGGCCCAACAATAAATTTGTGGGAGTTTATTTTCATTGATCGAAGCTTAATTCTTAGCATGTTGATTCTTGTACCCTCTCTTGTTTACCTACAAATCTTCAAAATCACATCTCATAAGATTGACCCAGTAAGTCAAAAACAAATAATTGAATGCCATAAAAGTGGTGAGAGTAGAGAATAAATGGCTAATGTCTACACCCAACAACAACTACATTTCCTTCTTAGTTTAGGGATCATTCTTTCAAGGATGACATAATATGGTGCTAGAACAATGCAAATGATAAGCACAATTGACCTTAATGGTCAAGGATAAAAAAGGGATAACACGTTGTCACACAAGTTAAGAACATGTGTTTCCTCCTTGGAGGTCACCGGTTCAAATCCATAGGGGGGTAGGGTATGTATACCTCTGTAAACTTTAGAAATAAAATCGTTGCACGAAGTGGGTCACTTGGAGCATCGTATCTTTATTACATTGAGAGAAATTATATGCTCTATAGTTTAGGTGGGGCAAATATATGTGTAAGACTTCAAACAAAAAAAAATTGATAAAAAGAGTCAATGTCTAAATATGACGTATTATTTATCTTACTTACCATACTTAAACAACAATTATAAATAAACTTGCATAGATCAATCTCAACCTTAAATATCTTGCATGTGAAGAATATTCAAAAAATTACATGTTTCAAACCTCTATGTTATTAAATATTATGTGAGTGTGCAAAATGTTAAGGTTGCACCACGAGTTTTTAAATCTCTTGAGTGATGCTTAGTAAATTCGAGAATAAGATGGATGTATGCTAGTTAAATAGACACAACAATTGATCTATAAAATAAGTTGGAGAGCAGTGCCTAACCTTAGTCCATGCCCTTGAGATGCTAAAAATGAAGATCCCAAGCAACATATGTCATGTCAAATTAAATTATAGAGGGGAGAGGCTGATTTATGGTGATAACTCTTTTTTATATGAGAGGCCAAAACCTATGAGGCCCTACAACATCATGTTACTGTGTTCTAAGGTAATGGAGGGGAGCTCAAGAAACAAGTATAATGGAGGTTGCTTATTTCAAGTGACTGCAACGAGAGGTCAAAAATGTCACTATGGATGATCCATTGTTGCAAACTCGAAAATGTATAGGTGATTGTGGAGAGCTAAGATAGATTCAGACATTGCATACATAAAGGATGTTTTTCTACAATGAATTCTAAGTTTTTCATTTAGACTCGATAGTTGTTTCAAATTTGAAGTGTTACTTTATGATCAATAGATGTTATACAATAAATCAAGGGGGTGCTTGTAGAGGAGGAAGCACGTTTGCCTTTTAATGGACCTATATATCTCATTAGATGGTGTTTCCATCAACATAGAGTATGAAGATTAACATAATAAGTCCAACAAAAAAATAAACAATAAGTCAAAAACAAATAATACGAATGTCATAAAAGCAGTAAGAGTATAGAATAAATGGTTAATGTCTACACCAAACAACTATTATGTTTCCCTCTTAATTTGGGGATCACTCTTTCGAGGATGGCTTGATATGGTGCAAGGGATTTATGATATCCTAGGTGTCCAACGTAGCGTACATTATGCATTTCCCACATCATTGTATTTATTAGTTCAATAGAGTTTGGCACTTACACCTTGCCTCTGTATATGAGAACGACATCTTCCTTTAGTTTAAAATCTTTAAATTTATGTTGCAACTCGCCCAACTGCAATGTACCTCTTATTTGCAAGTAACCCTGATCTGAGTTTGTTGCCTCTAAAATGTTATCTTTTAAATCGGTCTTGTATATGTCGATGGTTACAATTGTTGATTTTTCAATAGACAAGATGAAGCACGAAGTTCATTCCATTTTAGCATTTAACTTACCATAACTAATAATGTTGCAGTAACCAAGATCACAAGAAGAAACACCATGCACAATAACACAAGAAGTATCCTGGGAAACCCTTCTCAACAAGGGAAGAAAACCCAGCCAAATCCTTTGTTATATTCTTCAAGAGAAAGACCTTCACCACCAAGAAAACCTAACACACAAGAGGGTGCTTGCAAACCCTAGAAGACTAGCGCCCAAGAGAGGTGTGCACTTTTTCCCAAGAAGATGTACTTGCTGAAATTTCCAAACTCACACAAAATATATGATTCCTCAATGGGGAATTTACCTTTACTTATATTAGACTTGACCTGTCAACAAAAGTGTCTATTAGCACAATAGGGCCAACCTCTCTATCTCATAATATAATTAATATTAACCAGATTAATTATCTTTTACATTAATTATTAATTACATTAAGGTGGGGTCGACATGTACCCTTTACATTACAATTAGGGTTACAGACAGGTCTGACTCTTGAACAATATAGCAAGGGATCTCATACACCCACTAGTGCTCAGCCACTTGGGGCACATCCATAGGGATGTCCATATCTCTGGCTCACTGCATTACACAAAAGAACCACTTCTTCTCTAGTGCTCGGCCACTAGGATCACGTTCACCTATGCTCGTCCACAGACACGTCCACTCAACAGATCTTCTTTCCCACTGCATTACACAGGAGAGTCATCTGGAGTTTCATCATCAACTCTTTGCTCAGAGGAGGCTAATACATCATCTTCATCTCTGTCTCATGACGATGCACCCAACACCTTGGGATTTCACACATTCACGTTGTGCTCAGCCATAAGCACGTCCAACTCTGCAGATCTCCTTTCTCATTGCGTTACACAGAAGAATCATCTGGAGTTCTTCTCGACTCTCTGTAAGGAGGAGGCCATCTCTACGTTCCAGTTCTGTCTCATATAGGAACCACACACCCTTCTCAGGGGCTCTCTCTCAGGTTTGTGTCTCGGAGAATGTCTCACATAGTTGCAATCATCAACACTCCCTCTCAACTAGGGAGGCATTCTTCATCAGGCCAAGTCTCATACGGAAGTACTTCGAACTTTGTCTTGGTTGTAGTCATCAACACTCCCTCTTAACTAGGGAGGTATCCTTCACCAAGCTAATTTGGTGAAGATATCTGCAATCTGCTCATGTGTAGGAAGGTATTGCATGTGTACTATATTCCTTTGCATCATGTCTTTGATATAATGATATTTTATTTCAACGTGTTTCGATCTATCATGAAACATCGGGTTCTCAAAGAGATTTACACACAACTCTGTTTATCATCGTAGAATCCATCTCATGATCAAATAAATCTGTCATAAGCTTGTGAAGCCACACTGCTTCGCACACTCAATGCTATATACTCTGCTTTTGTGGTACTCAAGGTCATGGAGCTTTGTTTCTTGTTGCACCAGGAAACCATGGCAAACTTCTCTACATTCCAGTTCTGTCTCAGATAGGAACCATACACCCTTCTCAGGGGCTCTCTCTCAGGTTTGTGTCCTGGAGAATGTCTCACATCGCTGCAATCATCAACAACAATATGCATCTCATGCTCTCTTCTACTGAGTGCATCTGCCACCTAATTTTCTTTGCCTTGATATGCTTAATTTCAAAATAATATTCACTAAGAAATTCAATCCATCTAGTTTGTATGGCATTTAATGTGGGCTGCCAAACAAATGTTTCAGACCATAGTGGTATGTCCTTAACTCAAATTTCTTCCCCGTTAGGTATTGTCTCCAAATTTTTAGTGCATGAATAGTGGTTGCTAATTCCAAGTCATGTGTGGCATAATTATCCCATGGTCTTTAAATTTTTGGGACTCATAGCATACCACATGATCCTTTTGTGTGAGGACTCCATCAAACCCTTCTTTTCAAGCATCAATACACACAACAAAATCTTCATCCGCATCTGCAATCTTTAACATTGGCGCACTTGTCAAAATGTCCTTCATCTATTGAAAGCTTTCTTCACATTCGGAAGTCCATTCAAATTTCACTCCCTTCTTTTGCAAAGAAGTAATGGGGCTTGCAATCTTTGAAAAACCTTTTATAAATCTTCGGTAACAACCTGTAAGACCCGTGAATGATCTGACCTCTATAACATTTCTTGGCACTGGCCATCCTTTGATGGTCTCTATCTTCTCAGGATCAACTTCTATCTCATCTACCAAAATAATATGCCCCAAGTAGTCAATTTTTTTTTGATAAAGATGCACTTACTTAGTTTGGCATACAACTTGTTCTCTCTTAAAACTTGCAACACCATTCATAAATACTACTCATGTTCCTTTTTTTAGTAGATGACCATATCATCTAGGAACACAAACACAAACTTGTCCAGGTATTCCCTAAACACTCCATTTATCAAGCACGTGAAAACAACTGGGGTATTTGATAGCCCAAATGACACTACCGTAAATTCATGACGCTTGTATCTTGTTCTTAACGTTGTCTTGTTGATATCTTCTTCATTTATCCTCACTTAATGATAACCTAATCTCAAGTCAATATTGGAAAAGATCTATGCACCTTTCAGCGGATCAAATATATCAACAATCCTTGGTAAAGGATATTTATTCTTTATGGTGACCTTATTTAGCTATATGAAATCAATACATATCCTCAAGGTTCTATCTTTCTTCTTCAAAAAAAAAATTGGGGTAGCCCAAGGTGACACACTTGGGCATATATACCCCTTCTTTAACAGCTCTTCAAGTTGCATTTGCAACTCTTTCAATTTTGGTGTGCCCATTCTGTAAGGTGTCTTGGACATTAGGGTAGCTCTTGGCACCAAATCAATAGAAAACTCAATGTCTCTCTTTGGAAACAGTCCTAGTATTTCCCCAAAAAAATCATCAAAATCCCTCAAGATTGGATGGTATTCAATGCTTGCCATTTTATCTATGGTTGCCTCTTCCATATGGGTTGCAAAAATATGACATTCCTTCTTAAAACTCTTCTTTAGCTGCATGGTTGAAATCTCTCTAACAACTACAACTACAACTCTTTGAATGCCTTGAACCTTTCCTTACTTCCCTTCCTCATCAAGACAAGTGATTGTCTTATTGTAAAAGTCTAGGACAACATGGTGTTTTTCCAACCAATCCCCGCAAAATAGACAGTCATATGAACCCAATGGTATGATGTTCACATCTACCTTTGTGGTAATTCCATTCATGTCTATTGGGCAATCTTTAACCAACCCACTGATTTTTCTCTTAGCCCCCATGGCTACCTGAACTAACCAAGATTTCTTATGCTTACTCCTTTGAAGTGAAATATTTCAACAATGTTAGAGTTTATGTAACTATGGCTAGCTCCAGAATCAATTAAATTTATTATGGGATGGTTGTTGATCTTACCCTCCACTTCAATCATGGGGGATTGATATTATGCTTGCTTGTTATCCAAGGATGTAGATAACAAGGCTTGCTTGATATTCTGGCATGTTTCCTCCTATGTCTTCCATTGTTTCAGCCTCCTGAATATTGTGGACAATCCTCATCATTTCTCCTTTCTGAGGGTAGTCCCTATCTAAGTGATACCCCTGACATCCCCAACACTTCATGGGCTGCTATCTCGGCCTTTTCCCAAATGAATCTACCATCCTGGGTTCATTTTGGGTTGATTGTCCCTGCTAATTTGCTTGGGAGTTATTTATGAAAAAGGTGGCTTAAAACCTTTATGTCTTTACTCCTCCTTACCTTGCATCTTGTCATTCCAAGCTTTTTGGAAGACTGACATCCCTCTACTATGCTCATAAAGATGCTTTGCCCTCCTTATGGCCTCCTCTAAAGTCCTAGGGTTATTATAATGTATCTTGTCACTATAGAAGGAAGGTAACCCACCCAAAAACCTTTGGATTTTGACCTTCTCATCCTTTATGAATCCCACATACTTCAACTATTCAAAGAACCTCTTCTCATATTCATCCATCATCATGCTTCCCAACTTGAGTTCAAAGAACTCTTTCATCTTCCTTTCATAGTAATGATCTGACAAATATTTCTCTTGGAAATATCCTTTGAACTGCCTACACGAGACCTTGTTCTCATTAACTTGTTTGGCTTGCTTAAGTTGACCCCACCACATTCCTACCGTTCCTTGCAGGTGGTAGGTTTCAATGCTCGTTTCCACCCTAGAGGGGTAATTATGCAGCAGGAAATACTTATTCATTTCCAACAACCATGCTTCAATCTCTTCTCCCTTTCTATGCTCACCATTGAAAGTTGGTGGATTGGTCTTCTTGAGTTCACCCTACAAAATGTCTAACTCGAGCCTTCTTCTTTGCCTCCTTACATGAGACATACTTGGATTGTTCCCTAACCCTGAACTTGCATGAGCTCTTCTAGTTGATTGCCTTAGAGAATGATGGTGCCTACTCATGCTTCTTGACTGCATGTCATTCCCTTGATCATCTCTTCTACTTTGGGATTTGGATGCTACCACTTGTCTAGCACTAGCTAGTTGCTTTGAACCAGAGTCTTTGTTGGCTTGCCTCTGCAACATATTCAGGTTCTGAAATATCTGCTCTCGAGATTTCATAATATTTTCATTATCTTCCCTATAGCCTTGCACTTCTCTTTGCAGGCTTCTCATAATCACAGCCTGTTCTACATGCTCCTCCCTGCCTCTTCTTCCATTGTATTATGTCTCATCATTTCCCATGTTTCCATATAATCATTTGAATTATTATTCATAGCTAAAAGACCTCTGCACATCCTCCATGACTCTAGTTCTCATTGAATTCTTCTTCATAGCTAAAGGACCTCTGAGCATCCTCCATGACTATAGTTCTCATATAGGAGGCAAACTTCCCTCGGGTACCTATAATTCTACAAGAAAATGTGCATGCAATACAAAATTTGTTAGAAACACACACACACACACACACACACACACAACTCTGGAAAAATAATGCATAAATTTTCTACTCTTTAATGGCCACCAATCATCTTCTTTTGAGTTGATTGTAACTTCTATTACTCAGATCATTTTTATGGGTCGATAGACAACTTGTCCTCCTCGAGATATTTTCGATGACTCTTTGTTTTTCCAAATTTGAGCCATGAGCTTAAAGTTATGGACTGTGGAAGTTTTAACTATTTTCTCATTTTTATCCCTTACTGCTACTGGTGTCTTCTTTCTCATCCTGTATAGTTTCAAGTACCCAGATTCCAAATCTGGCTCGATGGTTGTATTATATTGTCCATGGGATTTCCATAGACTACTCTTGTGCCTCAAACTAACTTATGAGCAAGGAGTTAGACCCTCTGGAAGTAAATTGACGCTTAATTTATGTCTTGTATTGTTTTAGTTGTAACTTCCTCATACTAGCTTTGTTTTGCACTCAAAATAGCTCGATGGAGAGCTCTCATTGAGCTCTTTCATTTTAAGTAGTATAAACTCTGTGTACAAAAGGTACACGAAATTTTCTCAATTTCGACTACGTGACATTATGCCCTCAAAATGTCTCTATAAGTTGATGACCTTCAAATTCCCAAAATGTTCATAGTAAATCAATCGATTTACTACTATAACAATCTGTTAATCTAACCCACACCTCTCATTGCCAATTTTCCTTCCCTTTCTTCCTTCTCTTCTTCATTTTGGAAACCCACAGGCGCGTGAGCTCTCTATCATGCACCACTATTCAACACGCGCAAATTATACACTACACAACACCAATATTTAACGCATGTATTGCACACCAATATTCATCGCATGCAAGTTCCACAATGTGTAGTGCTAAAATTTAACGTGCATACCGCACACCAATATTCAATGCGCACCTCAAGTTTCACATTGCACAACGCCAATATTCAGCATGCATATCGCGCATGAATATTATTTTCTTCACATAGTTGATTTTCGATATTTCCAGCTCGCGACTGTCACGACCATTGTGCAAATTCCTGACTCACATGTCTAAGCCAAATTCTGTTGCTTAGAAACTAAGGCAATTCACCCCACCCCCCATAAACAACCATTCTGAACGCAATTTTGACTTGAATTTACTCAAAAATTTGGGGATTTTACTCGGATTCTACCATTTCTTCCACAAATTTGACATAGACAAACTCTCAAACGATGAATTTGTCAAATTCATGTTGATATTTGGCCCATACAAGTCTGGTGTTGAAACTTAAGTTATGATACCAATCTGTAACGTCCCCCAACTTAACTAAGGAACATTACTAGCAAAATACACATAAAAATATCATTTTCTACTAACATATCATGTAGCTTACCAGCTACATAAAAACACACATATTTAACAATTAAATTATGATACCATTATTTAAATGCAGCTACAACATGCTAACTAACAAGAATGCAACTAATAAATTCATCGGAATGGCATATAAAGCATTCTCATACACAAAGTTAATGCACAACAATTAAAACTCATAATGCAACACATAAAATAGATAAAACACTTGTCTTTCCAAACAATTGTGCAACCGGCTGCTTAGGACGGTCGTTCCATCTAACCATAGACTTGTTGTTCCACATCTCAATAGCAAGTCATCTATGAGTTGGGGCTAGGAATCCACAAGAGAGAGTGTCTCTCATTGTCCACTCACAACTCAGATAATCCTACAACTCATTGGCATTCTCCTATGGCTATCCCGATTTTCCACCAACTCTCTTCCTCTCGACCTACCCAACCCAAGGAATGTACCCCTTCATTTATTTCCATCCATTAGGCATCCCATTCATTTATCAGGGTCTCTTTGGCACAAGTAACCATTAATCTCACTATTGGGAACTCAAGGGAACTCATTGCTAGGAAAACTACCAGGAAAACAACAACAACAAGCTTGTTGCTCCAGTGCAACTCACACAAGAGTTCACTCTTCAGGCCTGACAACCTGGTTCTTCTGCAAGCCTAACAACTTGCTCCTTTAGTCTTGAACTCCAAAAACACTCCAAAATTTGCCCGAACTTCTTGCTCCATCTCCAATGCTCTTCTTTTTCCTGTTCTCTCCTCCCGCTCATGCAAAAATGTGATTGTCTAAACTACCCCCCTCTAGCCATACAAATTTCCTCTCTTTTGTTGTTTTTTTCACTCACACTAATCCCCATAATGATTGTACTTAGCCCCATCCTCCCAATAGCTATGGGATTTTACTTCTCACACCCACCCTCTTACAAGTATTCAATGATTGGGCTCTTCCACACTCAAGGGAAAATCATAAGGATCACTCAAAACATTAAAAATGAGAAAAGGATTTGGGGATTCAACTCATGAATAAAAACTCCTTTGTAGACCCCTCCTCTATTGTGGATTACTCAGTCCCCATCTTTGTCCATGTTCCCCAACAACTAACATCACCTTTTTATTTAATAAAATTTGCCTATTACATTGCTTGGGCCTTATCCATTCACTATATCTACATTAAGCATTAATTAAATTGGGGATGTTACGGTTGGTAGTTAAACATACACAACAATCAATCTACAAAATCATTTGAAGAGTCATGCCTCATCTTATTCCATGCCCTTGATCTACTAAAAATGGGGATCCCAAGCAACCTACATTATGTCAAATTATAGATGGGAGGGGATGATTCATGATGATAGCTCTTCGTTGTATGATAGGCCAAAGCCTACGAGGCCCTACATTGCCATGTTATAGCAATTTTAGGTAATGGAGGGGAGCACAAGAAACAAGCATAATGGAGGTTGGTTATTTCTAGTGGCTACAATGAGAGGTCAAAAATGTCATCGTGGATGATCCATTGTTGTAGACTAGAAAACAACTTAGTGATCATGGAGAGCTAAGACAGAGTTAAACATTGCATACAAATTGGATGCATTTTGACTATGGATTCTAAGTTGTTCATTTAGACTTGATAGCCATCTCAAGTTTGGAGTGTTGCTTTATTGTCAATAGATGGTATATAATAAATCAAGGGGATGCTTATAGAGGACGAAACAATTCTTCCTTTTAATGGACCTGTGTATCTCACTAAAGTGGTGCTTCCATCAACAAAGGCATCTGAGTTTTCGAATTGCACACTCATAGGTTGAGTACGACACTAAATCAATGCTAATATTGGAATTTCTAAACAATTTCAGTTGATATTTGGAATCGTTTAGAATGATGAGACATTACCCTCACTCACCTTTGTTGTTATTTATTAGAAGGCAATTGATTTGATGTTGGTCTTCCATATTTACCATAATATGGAGAACATGCATCCAAAAGCAAACCACAATTCAAACCTCAAATGATTCCAATGCATCTATATGTGTTCATTACTTGGTCTTGATTTGTTTTCCTAATTCATCTTATGCCTTGCCCCTCAAATCTGAAACTCAGTCTCCTCAATGTGGTAATGTGGAGGGAGGAAAGAATAGTATGGATGTTGCTACAAACGATTTCATTCTACATAGTATGTGAAGATGTGCTACAGAAGAACAAACAATAGAGATCAATCACATTTCAATTCAGATGGCATTAGTACGAATAATAGAAATTAGAGTTCTAAACATTATAAGGGACTATGCCTCAAAATTGTCTACCAGTTGCAATAATAATATAATTGATAGGAGGAGCAAAAGGTAGGTGATTGAGGGGGTGAAGGTGTGCATTTGTGTACCCTAGGTGGGTCATGTGGGTGTAAAGGTGTGCATTTGTGTACCCTATATGGGTGGTAGCGCTAAAGTCATGCATTTGCATACCTTGGTTATGTAGTTGGGGCTGAAGGTGTGCATGTGTACCCTCCCATGACCCATTTTCTTGGGGGTTGAAGTCATGTAATTGGATGCAAATAAACACTTTCATACTATTGATGCCTTGACTAGCCCTAACTCCTTAGAGTTTGGGGAGACACCCTGAAATTTGTTAATAAGCTTTATCATGTAGACTCTACTCCCCCTTGACTTTGCTCTCTCAATTTTAATTATAAATTGTTGGTTGAAATGCTTGAATGGATGATTGCTTGAATTTCATATTTTTTGATGTGATATTGATGGTTTACATCAATTACAACATGAATTAGGTTTGCTTCTCAATATTTTGATTAGTCCCATTCCTTGAATTATTCTTTTGATTATTTTGTTCAAAAGGGATCTAACATGTTTGAAATAGTTTTGGCCTAAACACATTTCTAGAACCAACTAAGCTTTCCAAATTACAAGTTGAGATGGTGGGGCACCAAAAGTTTGAGACCAATAGAAATACCGTAGAGAATATGCCAAGTACAACTTGTAATTACTTTGGCATAAAGTGATCTTGATCTTGAATCAACAATGGTTGCTTTACCTAAAATAATATTGAACTCGCCATGATTCTCTAGGATTCTTTTAAAGATAACAATTCTAGAAATTGATGATTCTCTATGAAAGCACCAACCCAAAAGACATTTAGAAAACAATTAGCACATCAAAGTATGGGGGCAAAGCCAAAGTTAATGGAATAGATGTACACATATTGGTTTGTCTAGTTACCTAACTTAAATCTCGTGCAACTCTCTCTGATTTTTCTCTCACATCATTGATGGTAGGTTGACCTCTCAGATGTGATTGGTACAAAGGTTTCAATGTTGTTGAGAGAGGGGTGCTACTTTCTAACATGTACCTCTCATATTCTGACACATGTATGCAACATCCATGTTTCCTCACATCAATTTCTCTCCCTACCTCATGTTTTGGTTAAGTGATGGCATTATTTCGCACTCAAATACGTGCATACCCTTGATATGGTTTTAATTGGACAATTACAATGGATGCATATTTTTATGGGAGTATTTTGAAGAGTGTGCATTTTTCTTAATGTGCACCAATCATGTGCGGCGTCATAATGGAACCTTCATGTCATCACCTAGGGTAGGTATATGGCTATATATACCAAAGTTTGTAATGTTTGTAAAGGTTGTTAGGGCATGGGTTATTGTTGATGTGTTTTCCTAACACCCATCTACTAGGTGATTGGGGAGCATATTTTAAGCTATGCCTCTTTCAAATGGAGACCCAATTTTTTTTTAGATTAAGTGACAAATACCCTTCACATATTGATCACATAGACCCAACAAGTTTTAAGAATATGGAACGAGTTTCAATATTGCAATTCTTCTTCACGAAAGGCCAACACAGATGGTTTCTCTTTGAAACAAAAAGATGACAAAAGAAAAATATACTAAAAGAAATAAATTACTTATGTCCATCTTTTCACTGAATATCCCTATGTGTCAAATTTATCCAATATTTTACAGAATAAAAAGCATAGATCATATGCCCAATATATGCCAAATTTCTCCCACATTCTACTACCCCATAGTTAGCCATTTTCCTTACTCTCCACTCTACTACCCTCGTGACTTAGTCACTTTTACTGATTTTTACACTTAGTTTTTACTGAGTCTTACACTTAGTTTATTTTTTGAATTTTGAATGTGCTTCCTAACACTTAGCCATTTTTATGTTTTACTAAGTTTTACCGACCCACATTTCCTTACCTCCGACCCGCATTTTCTTACCTCTGCGTTGCCTTATTTCTAGGTAATCCTAATTTTTATATTATTATTTCATGGAATTATTCATTATATTCATAAGAATTATCCCCCCCCCTCCTATCACATTGGGCCACATGAGAGTGAAGTGGAATTAACACATTGGGACACGTGGGAGTAAAGTGGAATTATCACATTAGGACACATGGCAGTGAAGTGGACCTAGCACATTAGAGCCTTAGGGTCTAAACCTTAAAGAGAAGGATCGTTGGAGTGCAAGAACATTTGGGCTCTAGCAATCTTTTCTCCCCTCTTAATGCTTCAACTAGGTCAAACTCAAATGTCTAGGGCTAAAATCCTAAAGTGCTAGAACTTTAGGGTTCTGGGATACTAATCCTAGCAAGATTGTTTCACCAATTTTGAAAGATTGTTTCACTAATTTCGAACAAGAATAACCTTGTGAGAGGAGGAAGCACCTATGCTCCTCTCTTAGGCATTTATCAAGCAAGACATCTAGCATAAAGTAACAAGATTCACCATGAAACACCAAAACATAAAGTTAAATTGCAAAATATTCACTTATTTTAGCCAATATACCACGAGACAAAACCCTAATTGCATAAATTCCTCTTAAAAAATCACCAATCCATCCACAATTTGATCCTCCAAGCATAGCGCATAAGTACAAAAAGAGTTAGTGGCCCTAATAGGGCGAAAATTTCAAAAGTATATCTCACAAGTGCGAGGAAAAATGTCATGATAAAATGAAATGTGAGGGTGGTTTATTTATATGATGCCACCCTACTATAATTTATCCATGTAATTTGTCAATGACACAAAACATGTGGGGCCGACCCCTTAATTTGTCTCTAATAATATGCCAAAATACAAAATACATCACATAAAACCCTTAAAGGGTGACATAATTCTCAAATGTGTGATGTCGAGCCTCAAGGAGTGAGATGTTAGGCCTCCAAAGGCCATGTGGCATACTCCAATGTGCAAGGGTTTAAAGCAAGGTGTCCTCTCACCCCAATCCACATCAAATCATCCCTGGAACCACAAAATCCATCAAGCCCTAGCAACAAAGGTGACATCAAGGTTAGAGGGTGACACATAGGCGTCCAAAGGCCACGTCCAAGTGCAAGAGGAGTGCAATCTCATCCCTAAGTGATGTTAATGTGCCTCCAAAGGAAACATCCTCCATCCTTTGTGCCCAAGAGTTTCAGGGTGTTTTTCCCAACCTCTGGGCTTCCAGCCCATGTGAGTGGCATAATGACCAGTATTGGTCAAACCAAGCCCATCTATCCATCGTCCAAGGTCCTGAGAATGTGAGAGCCATTGTCTAAGGGTGTTGAGTCACTGTATGACTCACTACTCTCCATCACATGTGCCAAGATCATGTAATAAAGGCACAACGTCTTAATCACAACCCAAGACGTCCCTCGGAGAACCATGTCAGGGCCATTAAAAAAAAACAGAATATAAGACAAGGTAAGCCAACGTTCATAAGAAATATCAGTCCTTAAAACATGTAAAGTAAGTTGCAACTTAAGACATTATCCATGTAAAATGATTCACCCCAATATTCCCTTCAAGCATCACTCTGGTCAGGACCCTATGTGAGTTTCCAAGTTTAAATATGGGAGGGTCTTCATCCAACCCTATTACGTGTGCCACCTAGATAGAAAATAAAATAACCTAGGTAGAGGGACAGGTCCCGAGAGTGACAAGGGAAAGTAAAAACCCATCAAGAGTAAGTGTGAATGTGATGTGGTATCATGGATTTCTTTGTGGCTTATGGTACCAATTTCTATGAGCGGCTTTATAGAGGGAGCACTTGTTTGCTTGAGATACCATTTCCTCAATACTTTTTGCATTTTGAATCCCTTATTTTCCTTTTGATACCCAATTATCATTTGCAAGTCCCCTTTATAAGGTTTCAAGCTTCAATCCTTTACTTTCTACTTGGCAGTAGTCCTTTATAATTGGTGCATTAATTTGCATTCAGATAGGGACAATTACCATTAGAGGGGGTAGAGCTCATGCTAGCATAAGGATTTTATGGTGGCCTTTATAATTTAGAAATAACATATACATAGAGTAGTTGCATCATCCTATGGACCTTTATCCCTTTCTTCTCATGGGAGAATGGACCATAGTCAAAGTTTAAGATATGTGAAAGCATTCAATATGGAAGGAGTTAAGTATGACCTAGAACGAAACTTTATCCTTGGGAGGGCCCCCTAGTATTACTCCTTCTCCTGGGGCGGTGACAACTCAGGAGTAATAGAAGTTGACCACCAAGGTAAAATAAGGCAACTGACACAATTTCCTAAGCCAATGATCCACTATCTGACTTCAACCAAGGATCTTTACCCACATGCCCAATAAATTAAGTACAACACTTTGCATGAAAGAAGGACTAACATATCTCATGGTGACAATAACTTACCATCTCCCATACTCTAGGTTGCTTGAATGCAATAAGCCTTGGTTGATCCAGCTGGGAGGCAAATGAGGGAGGTTGTTGGGATGCCATCTGTGGACATGTTGATCATCATCATCACGGTGTAGATGATGTTCTCCATTGCGGGCCTCAAGAATTGATCTCCTCTAGTTACCCCTAAGCATGGGGGGGGGTAACAGTACCAAAGTGTAACTAGCTCGTTTTAAACAGGGAACATCTAGTCCACTTGGATTA
>ML779878.1:898002-948628 GCA_009831015.1 Picea engelmannii | reverse complement strand
TTTTTAACATCTCCATCTCCATCCCAATTCGAGCTAGTGTAGTTGACTAACTAGTTCCTAATACTACAATACTTTATACCAAGTCGAAAAGTCCCCTTGATATAAAGAGCAATCCTTTTTATGGCCTTAGAGTGACTCTTGCACGCATCCTGCAAGAACCGAGAGAACACACTAACAACAAAGTAAATATTAGGTCATTGGTGAGTTAGTTGAGTAAGGCTACCAACAAGATGCCTATAGAGAGTAGCATTGACGTTTAGAGAATTACACTCTTTAGTTAGCTCCACTCCAAACTGGTAACGTGTAGCACATAGTTTATAGTCTTCCATTTTGAATCTTTGTAATGGATTCAATACGTATTTACATTGAGAAATAATGATATCATCATCCATATGTAAAACTTAGATGCCCAAAAAGAAATGCAACAAACCAAGGTCAATCATCTCAAATGTATCTGCTCACTGTTTCTTCAAAACCATAATGAAATCGACATTGCTTCCATTAATGACTAGGTCATTCACATACAATGCAACAATTGAAGTTTCACCATTTACATGTAAAGCATAGATAATGTGATCAAAATCATAGTTTTTGAAACTAAGATTGAGAAAAAAATGATCAATCTTCTCATACCATACTTTGGGGGCATGTTTCCAACCATACAAAGGTTTCCTCGATCGGCATACAAGACTACCATATTTTTCAAAGCATGGGAATTGTTCCAAATAAATATCTCAAGTGAGATCATGATGTAAGAAATCACTTTTTACGTCCATCTAACATGCCTCCTGTCCAAAACAACCAACGAGGGAAAAACGCACTCGAACATAATTCATCTTTGCAATAGGGACAAAGGTTTCAATGTCGTCGATGCCTTCTTTCTAAGAAAAACCCTTTGCTACCAAATTAGCTTTATGGATTTCAACAACACCTTCAGATGTGAACTTGGTCTTATAGACCCATCAACACTTCATCACATTCTTTCCTTTTGGTCCAGGAACAAAGTCCATTATTTAATTCTTCACCAAGGAATAATACAAACTAGTCATAACATTCTCCCATGCATGTCAACTATGTGCATTTGTATATGTATGAATATCACATGCCTCTAGCACATGTACCATTAGAGAAACACTACCATGTTGTTTATGACTTCTTGTTTTCCTTAAGTCATTTACATCACCTACATTAGTACTAATAGCTTCAATTGTCTTGGTCTCCCATGTGGGAAGAAAATGTAGATTTTAACCTTGTACAATATTTTACTGCAAACATATTTTCAATAAAAGAACATAAAAGATACAATGGTAAATACACACATTACACAAATATTTTCCCCTAGAAACCCAAACCAGAAAAACCAACATATTCTATATTCATTCACATCATACATCGTTTACAATACAATATACATATAAGGGCCAACGTCATCCAAAACCCTAATCTAATGACGTGGATTAGTCAACAACCCTAATTCCTTAACCGAAAATAGAAAACCATCAGTGGAAAACCATGTGCCGAAAAACCACCCATATATGGACACAAAAATTGAGAACTTTCTAAAAAAGGACACGAAAACCGAGGAAAAATATTTTCAAGGGCTTCACCCCCCTACAACACCCCGAGGGGGGTCTAGTGACCCCCCCTCTTACCCCCATGCGTGCTCGACGCAACTAGACACTAGATCTAGTCGTGCAAAGAATATAACACATATCCAACATTCTCCCATTTATTGTTTTCTTTGCATACAAGGGGTTACAAGGTTACATAGTCAACAATGCCCATACATCCTCTACACCAAGAGAACTTCTCAGTGCTTACAAATTTTGTCAATGAATCTGCAACATTCTTCAAAGTGTCCACCTTCTTTTATTCAACCATGTCTCTCACAAAGTGATATTGAACATCAATATGATTTGTCTTTGAATGATAAGTCGAGTTCTTCACCAGAAAAATTGCACTCCAACTGTCACAATCTATCCTTACAGCTCGTTGTATCAACACAATACCCAAACAAAATCTTTGTAACCATATTGCTTCCTTGCTTGCATGAGTGGCTTCCATGTATTCAACTTTTGTAGTTGAAAGTGCCACTACAGACTATCTTTTGCTCATCTAATTGATTGCTCCTCCAAACAGGTTAAACACATACTCGCTTATAGTTAACTTGGAAACAAGAGAAAAAATATCACCAAAATCTATTCCCTCAACCTGGGAATAACCCTTTGCTACTAACCGATCTTTGTATTTCTCCATTTTGCCTTCTACATTTATCTTCTTTCTAAATACCCATTTGTTGCTAATGTGATTTCTTTCAGTCGACAACTCCACTAGATTCCAAGCCTCATTCTTATCCAAGGTTGTCATTTCTTCAACCATGGCCTTTTTCTAGATTTTTCCATCCTCTGAATCCACTGCCTCCCTAACAGTTCTAGGATCATCATCAGTAATAAACAAAAAAAAACTTTGAACGGAAATCGGATGGAGTATACCTTTCCGGTATCCTTTTTTCCTGCACCAATTTCCTCAATACTGGAGTATGAGGATCTTCTTCTTTTGATTCATGTTCTTCTATAGAGTTTGATTCATCATCCTTTGGCTCAAACTCTATTTTCTCTGGTTCTTCCTTACTTGATAGGACTTCATGTTTGACAACATTCTTCATTTCTCTAAATAGCACTTCTTGACTATACACAACCTTCTTAGTTTCTGGGTTCCAAAGCTTATAACCTTTAAGATCATATTTATACCCAATAAAGATACACTTTTTAGCCTTTTTATCTAGCTTACTCTTGTTTTCCTTTGGAACATGAACATAGGCCTCGCAACCAAATACCTTGATATGTGGGAGAGAAGGTTTCTTACTAGTCCAGACCTCTTGTGGAGTCTTGTCATCCAGTGCCGGCGAGGGTGATGTGTTGACCAGGTAACATGCAGTTCCCACTACCTTTGCCCAGAATTCTTGCCCTAACCCGGCTCCATTGAGCATGCACCTTGATTTCTCCATTAGCGTCATGTTCATCCTTTCTGCAACTCCATTTTTTTGAGGTGTATATGGAGTAGTATTCTACCTTGCTATACCACACTTCTTACAAAACTCTTCAAATTCATTCACGCAGAAGTCTCTGCGTTTATCTGTCCTCAACACCTTAATTATTTTCTCTGTTTGATTCTCAATAAGAGCCTTAAACCTTAAACCTGTCAAATACTTTAGATTTATTCCTGAGGAAATATATCCAAGTATTCCTCGAGAAGTCATCTATAAATGAGACATAGTACACAAATTTTCCCAATGATGGAACCATCACAGGTCCAAACACATCATTGTGCACTAGCTGTAAAATTCCTTATCTTACCCAATTCTGCTTCCCATATACACAATGTTCACAAAAATTAAAATCCAGAGAGCAGTTAGACATACCTTCAACCATACCTTTACCATGTAGTAGTCGAATACCCTTCTCTCCGATATGCCACAATCTTTGATGCCATAACGTAACCTTTTTCTCCATAGACTATAGGAGTTTTTTATTCTTCTACTCCAATATTAGGAACAATGGAACTATTACACCCATTACTGATAGTGCTTCCTTGTATCTTCTACAAAGTTCCAATCCAAACTCCCTTCATCAACACCATTTCTCCTCGAACCATTCTGCAGGTTTTTTTTTCAAATACTGTTTTTACCCCTGCATCGACCATTTTGCTTACATAAATCAAATTTTTGTCCAATCCTGGGATGTGCAGAACACCAGACAGTGTTCTAATACTTCCATATATGAGCCTCAACTTGACTTTCCCTCGTCTTATGATTCTGGTTGTCGAGTCATCACCTGGGAAAAAATTACTTCCATCATACCTTTCATGTTCAAATAACCACTCCTTGTGGGGAGTCATATGAAAGGATGCACCCGAGTCAACCAACCATGCCTCATGATCTGCATGTGTGCTTGAAGAATCCAAGTACACATCTCCTCCTTCTTCTTTGGAGGTCTTTTCTTCTGTAGCAGGAGCACCTTTAGATCCCTTCACTTTCTCAACGCTTTTAGATCTACATCGCTTCTTGAAGTGCCCTTCTTTTCCACATCTCCAACATACCTTTACAAAGTTTTTGAGAGATTTATATCTACCCTTAGACTTATATCTCCCACTTGAGGACTTAGATCTATTTCTTTCCTAGGAGCGTCCTCTTGCAAATAATGCATTCGTGCTCTGTCCTTCCATGTTCTTCCGTCGTGCAAAGAATATAACACATATCCAACAACAAAAATCTCTCTTCTCGAAGAATTTCCCATTCCAAACTCTTCAACACTAGACTTAACAAGGATCCCAATGCTTATGGTGGATTATATTGTGGAAGGTCAACTGCAACTTAGTTCCAGTACAAGAGTCAAGTGTCCAGTCGACAGTCTTTTGTAGTAGTCAGTCTATCTAGAATTTGACAAAATTTCCAATGGATCACTACCTAGCAAGCCAAAAGAGGAACTCAACGGAGTAGTACCTAAGTTTTTCTTATCAAATACAACAACTCTCTTGCAAATAATCTCTTATTGATTGGATCAAATAGTCTACAGGCCTTCGACTCTTCATAGTAGCACATCATGATACAAACATAACTCTTTTCATCTAGTTTCTTTCTCTTATCATCTGGAACATGAGCCCAATCTATGCATCCAAACATTTCGAGTTGTTTAACTAAGGGATTTCTCTTCCTCCATTTCTAAAGAGGAGTCATGTCCCACACTAGTTCAGTCATATGTAAATTCAAAAGATATTTTGAGTAATAAATAACTTATATCAGAAAACTAGTTGGTATACCTTTTGCCCAAAACAAACATTGTTCCATTTCAACCAAGGTTTGATTCTTCCATTCAACAATTCCATTATATGAAGGTGTGTAAGGTACTAATCTGTACCAGGAGATACCATCCTATGAAAAGTAGATTTTAACAGACCTACCCACATATTCTCCTCCATTGTCTAATCTCAAACATGTCATAGGTTGATTGCATTGTTTTTCAGCCATTGCCCTAAATTCATTGAATTTTCAAACACACAATCCTTATTCTTCAAGAAATATACCCGAGTGTACCTGGAAAAATAATCAATGAAAGTCAAAACATACCTTGTATCTGCTTGTGATGGTTTGTTAATGGAACATAGGACACTATGGACAAGTTCCAATTGAGTCTTTTCCCTCCAAGCCGTCCTTGTTTCAAATGCAACTTGGTGATGCTTTCCTAGAACACACCCTTCACATACACTATCAAGAGGAACAACCATAAGATTATTCCTTTCTCGCTTTATATGGTTTGCTAATCAAGGCAGGATAAAAATTGCTCGATGAGGTAAACTTGAAGTTAAGTTATGAACCCATTTGCTGAAGGGAAAAGGTTGACAAAACTATAGATAAAAAGTTTGAGTAGGCAAACAAGAGAAATAATGAGATTGCATCAACTAGATTGTTAAAAATAAGCATGATTATCAATAATCAACTAGGAAAGGTACGAAGAAGAAGACACATTGTTATTGTAGGAAATTAGGATCTATGGAGAAGGCTTGCTAGTTGAAGATTAAAGACCTAGAGGAAAAAGTCAAGAAGCTTAAAGGATAAGTGTTAACTAGACATTCGATTGACCTACAACATTAAATTTCATAAGGCAAGGCATGTGACTATGCATTCTTTGCTAGTGCTTCTTTTGCCTTGCATGCTCACACTTCCAAAAGTGATTGGATAGTCAACTCTAATTGTACCAATCACATGGCTAATATTCTTCTCTCTCTTCCTCATTAAGTAAAGTTACAAAAAAATACTTTGTTGCCGATGATCACGATCTTATTGTTGATTGAGCTAAAATTGAATGTGAGAATGGTGTGATCACTGATGTGTATCATTTACCTAGTTTGAGTGTCAATTTGTTGTCTGTACCCTAACTAAATTAAACTACCAGAATGTTAGAATTTTGGTTATACTCATTTGTTGTAAAAGATATGCATGATAAGTTTATATGTAGTGAAATATTATTGATTTATGTTAAATTATAATGATTAGAGGTTTAAGGATTGGATCTAGATATATTAAAATCTATAAAATAGAGTATGAAATTGGTGCCATAGGTGGATTTCTAGAGGAGGAAGATTAACCTTGGTAAAAACAATCATGGAAGCAATTCTTGTTTACTCACATTTGCTAGCTTATATCCTGAAACGAATGTTGGAAAAAATAATAAATAAATGCTTCAGTTTCTTATGGGCGGGGAAGAAAGAAAGGGAATGAATTCCTTTAGTAAAATGAATAAGATAGAAAAACCTAAAGAGTTTGGGGTTGAGGTCTAAATAATATACACTACTTTCACCAAGCTTTGATTTTAAATAGTTTTTGTTGGTTAATGAAACAATGTGGTTTATGGAAACAAATGATAATGTAGAAATGCATTCATCCATTTTTTTTAGAGGAGTGGATTATACTACTAGTGAAAACAATAACTTGAACCTCAATAATATGGAAGACACACAACTATAATACATGGTTGTAGCATTGTTGATTTATGTCACTATCACCCAATCTCCCTTGGTCTTTTTTTTTGCTAGAGTGCATCAAGTTTTTGAGATGGGATTTTACATCTCATTTGTGTCATGTTTACATCATATGCATGATGTTAAAAACATTTACATTTTTAAATTATTTTTCCTTGCGTTGTGTTTGTGTCAATGTGCATTCTCATTGTGTCATCTTTGCATTGTTCGTGCGTCGCTATAATCTATTGTGCATCATATGCATCAAGTTTCATAGAGTTAGTGTCTTATTCACAAATCTATCACTATGCCAACATCATAAGATCATCATGATATTGTATTCAATAATAAACTATGTTAATATCATCATGACATTGTATTCAATAATAAACTATGTTATGAAATTGTTGTTGTATTTACACAGAAATTCGAGGACATTATTTCAGGGAGTTCCAACTAATCGTTGACAAGCGTATAGTTTGCAGAACTTGATCTGAGTAATCATAACATGAACACGAAGGGAATGATAGAAGTTAATGTGAAGAATCATAAGGTAACTCTGAAGGGAACGATATAGAACATGATGTTGCAAACATATATTTATTTATCTAGGCAACCATGCATCCTTCTGTTGAGATCAATTCTTGCTTCCGAGTTTTCCCACCCCTTTCTATTTTCCCAAAAAAAAAATTTCCATTTCTTTTCCCTCTTCTATACTTACCCTCATTCCCCTTTTATTTTCTCCCTTTTCTTTTCCATTTCTAGTTACTATACTTAGTCGTTTCTCAAAACGGCGGGTTGGTGGACTCACGAATCTTCACCTCCATCCATATTCCCATATCATGAGCCTGACCGGACTCTGTGTTATTATGTACTTAACTATTTTTTGTAACCACGGGTTCACAGGTTCAACCTTTCATATTCCAAGTTCCACGATATCCATTTTGCACCCAAAGACTCGTGATCTACATTATGACCGTCAGACTTGTCGTGGGTACTGAGCTCCTAAGTATTTCATTTCTCTTATATCCAAGTTCGACTGGCCATTGTGCAACACTTAGCTTATTTTCTATCATTCGCAACCATGGGTTCACAAAAGTTCCCAAATTCAAATTGCTCCCGTCCGTCCCCGTCATCTTCGTGTTTTTCCCAATACGCATTTAGTATGGTTTAATGTTAATAACTCATCATGTAGATTCCGTAAAGATCGTCATTAATAAGCGAAGGGCTCAAGATGATTTTCCATTAAATTGCATTAAAGTGCGGGTTTCCAAGGGTTATATTATTGTTATCTCTCTAAGACGATTCATTATGAATTATTATCCAGTTTAAAGAACACCCTCGTCAACTTATGGAAGCAGCAACTCGACAACAGTTCTATGGTGATACTTTGAACATTATTGGGTGTGAAGACCATAACTTCCAGTGGTATAAAGCGTATTCTTACTATTCATCTCCTCCTGTTAAAAAAGAAGAGATCTGGACATCCGGAATTGCTCGCGCAGGGTGTGTCCCTGAAGTATTCGATTGCAAAGAACTCGTTGCATGGTGCGTTGAGAAATATGTACCGAGTCAGCGGATTATTCAATTTCAAGACCATTCCCCCATCTCTCTTTCACCACAACTGTTTCATAAGATGTTGAAGCTCCCTGAGCCAACACTTACCTTCGAAGGAGAGGATTGCAGGGATTTCCTGAAAAGACATGACAATGGCCTGAACCTCTTGCCCAAGTTCTTGGAGAATATCGCGACTGTCCTAGAAGACATTACCAGGATTCAGGTCGACTCGTTCAAAAACCCCTTTCGGGAAATCACTTGGTTGTTTACCAGGCTAACAGGCCAAGAAAGTACTGCCACTATTTCTCGCATGATTCTTTATATTTTATATTTTACAGTTAAAGAGCAAGCTATTTTCGATTAGGGAAAACTGATTTCAATTGAAATCTCCTCCCAATTGTCACAGTACAAAAGAGACAAGAGGTTCTTCATGGCTTCTTATTTGGTGTTTGTGATAGCATATTGCCATCAATTTCCAAAATTGTCTATATGTAAGAGGGTGAACTGTGAACTTGATCCATTTACCTTATGGTATCAAACATCGTGGAGACACAAGGCTTCTTTGCATTTTTATGAAGTGTACAATGATTTCGTTTCAATTTTCAAAGGACTATTGTTTGGTAAATATACCCCCAGGATATCCGACTAGGTAAATAAATTCTTGGATAAAAAGGGGACGTTAGAGTAGATGGAAAATCACAATGTTATCAAGATTTTCGGTTCCAGGGAAAATCCCTCTTTTATTCCATACCATGTATCTGATAAAATGTTTATTACATAAATGGCAAGGCAGTATAATTTATGCCTACACTTTTTCCATGAGAAACAAAAAAATCAATTCATACCCTTGCCTTGAAAAATTGGAGACTTTGTATTTAGGAATATACACAAAATTGATGAGTTTGCTAACCACTTCCACAATGTGAACCTGAAATATGATGAAAAGATAAAGGGGTTTGATCCTAACAAAATTTTCGTAGAACATATGCTGGCGATCAAATTCAACAATTCATTTGTTCATACTATTCTGAGTGAAGAAGAAGATAACAACCTGGGCGCTCTTGCTCACAATGCTGGTAACTTGGATACAATACTTAGTACTAATGAGTTTTACAAGCAGAAATGAAAGGGTCCGAGCGAGAAGAGCGCCCAGTCTCAAGTTATTACTCCTAAAACCACCACATCTCGGATCAATGCTCCAACAACCCACCCAACCAGAAAAGTTACCAGCATTAGTTCAGGTGGTGGAGGAGAAAAGAATCCCCCTCTGGGAAAAATTGAGAGCTCGCACAATCTTCCTCTCAGAAAAAAGAGGAAAAATGTTGTGTAAGAGGAAGAAAACCACCGCATAGAAAGTGACATCAACAAATTCTCCCTGGAAGACATGGAGCTCGAGGAAGATATCGAGAAAATGTTTCTCACAATGGATCAGCCAGGGAACATGGCCCACCAAAATTCATCATTTGAGATCATTGAGAATGAGACCTTCAATGAAGAAGAGTCATTCACTTTCAAGAGTGCTATCTTTGACAAGGAATCCAAGAAATTGATTATTGAAAAAGGTGATATGAAGAATGTTGACGCTCAAAAGCGCAACATAGGGTACATGCTTGCAAATGATTCCAAACGCCTTATTATTTAATTATATCTAATAATATACTAATAGGTGGGACCCCTTGTGTGACTTATGGGACTATGACGAAGAAGTGACACTTATATTTCATTTGCCTATTTTTGGGTTGCAACACATACTCTACAACTTATTTGCCTCAAAATCATGGTAAAAATGCTTATGATAGGATGTTGCGGGCAAGGTGGTTAAAACAAGGAATAATGTTGTCTTGATTATCTCTCACAAAGTATGATTACGCTGCTTGTAATGGATGAAGGAATTACACTTCAGTTTTAATTTTTGATATTGTATATGTTTTATAGTGTAGTTGGGTGATCACTTCGACCCTTGCTACAATGGTTGACGCATTGGTTTAATTGCAAGATTGGTTGTATCCCTAGCAAGTTGTTATATGTGAAATGGGGATAGTTATAACGGTTGGTGCATTGTTAAATTGGAACATATAGAAATTTTGGTATAGTTGGTTGCATTAATTGATTTGAATGCTAAAGGGTGATGAGCTCTATAGTAAGCTTGGCTCGTACTAGCCATGATTGAAAGTGTGAAGGGAGAAGCGACGTGTAGTAAATGCACGTCACTCAAACTCACCTCGATCCGTCCACCCTAGTCATTCTTTCATTTTGCTCTGTTGGTTGTTGTTGCTCTACTTTGCTCGGTAGTGGAGAAGGTATACAAGCTGGTCTTTTCTCCTTGAGCAATCTTTTACACATGTATGGGGTTTTCTTCTTTTTCCATCCATGAACATTCGCTCTGCTCTTTAAGTCAATAGTTGGCTCTTGTTTGCTCATGGTCTTTGTATTTCCAAAGTTGTTTTAATGAATTCAGACTGTGTATTTTTTGTTTGCAAATTTTGGTTTCTTGTGTGGGTTGTTTTGAGACCATTGACATTGAAAGAGTCGTGGGTGTCTTTTACTTGTGTAGTTGTTCACAATTTTTCTATGAAAAGAATGTGGTTGGGGATACTCTCGGGCCTGCTTTGCCTCTAGTTCCTTGTTTTGGGTTTTCTTCCTTGTTCGAAAATGGGTTCTCTCTACCTCTTACCTGTGGGTTTTTATGGACACTCTGCCTATATGTTAAGATTGTTGGTCTTCGTGGAAAATACACACGCGCCATAGTCCCGACTATGTGAGTATTAATGTGGAATATTATGAATGGATTAAACTTTTCGTGCTCTTTTCTGGCCAAACCCTCGGGTTGTTAGCCTGCTTTCTTCTGTCACCTACTGTCCACTATTGCGTCGAACCCTATGCATTATCATGAAGGCGTTGCTTACCCAGAATTTGATGAAATCATTGTTCGTGCTCTTTTGTTCTTTTGTTTGGGCGCGGTTTTTGATTGGTCACTTATTCCCTTGAAGTTACAGTATGTCCATATGAAGTTTATGAGGTCAATAGCAATGTGTGAATTATTGTTATAATACAAACTTGCCATGTTTTATTGTAATCACAAAAAGCCCTTGTGTATAAGTGATATGGTGCTCGAATGAAGTCTACGAACCAGAACCAAATAGGATGAGGATGTTTGATGAATTGTGGTTCGATTAAAATTATGGTTATATATAGGGAATTTTTTTGGGGCACTTCGCGAGACCCTGTGGATTTAAGAACTTTGCTGATGATTGACATTATGGGTTGTAGCCTATTCACTCCAAGACTGTCTGTTGTATCGGCTTTAGTGATTATGATGTTGTTCATTTTTCAATTCTCTTGTGCACAAGAAGTATTGTTATTATGTTTTGTTTTTTTGGGCAATTGGTTACTGTGTAATACAGTTTCAAAGGCAAGTGAGCAGTTTTGTGAAGAAGGCACCTGTTTTGGATTGTTTTTTTTGGAAACAAAGTATTGTTTAAACTTTAAATTTTTTAACAGTAAGAAAGTTTGATTGCAATTTGATATCAAATATGGCATGGTTGATGTATTATTTGAACAATATCCATGAGATATCCCCCCCGTTCTATCGTTTTCCGCTAAATACACCCACTTCACGACCCCGACTTCACTTATTCATCCCCTATTTTGTGATATTTATTTTGAAAGGAGTCTGTGTGAAAATGAAAGGAAGTTGACATGGGAAGGGTTGAGGATTGATGTTCTGGATTTGTTTAGATACACAGTTAATTGTTTGAACGATATTCGTATATTAATTCCCCTCCATGATATCATTTTTCGCTAAATACAAGCCCTCTATATTTCCCATGAACCCTATCAATTCCAAGTTCACGTGGCAATTAATAAATGACATGTTATGGATGGATTGCATGTGTGTCGTAGTAAATTATAGAGCCAACTATTGATTTATGTAAGTAGAGTTTCATGTATGGTTTATTAAGGACTTCGTGACTGACAAATTGTTGCTACACGATGAGTTTTTTCAATAGAGGCAACAATGGTCGAAATAACAGAGGCAAGGAAAATTGGAATCGAGGCCACCAAGGCCTAGATTTTCTATTCATTTCGATGTTGATCCACAAGAGTTGAACTAGATGTTTCAAGCTGGGTTTTTTAATTTGGTTGACCATGGTATCTTGCATCCCCGACCAGAGAGGCCCCCTTTCCAGCATCCTCGAAATTTTCCTGGCATTCTCGTTCCTCCACAAGTGTCATTACAGCCCGAAGTCCTCGCTAATGATGGTTGGAAAGAAATTGTCCACCAGCATGTCTCCAACCACAACGGATGGCCCGCTATCTCCTTACCTTTACCACCACCAATTAATCCCAATGTTCAAATTGCTCCTGTTGTTTCGTCGGTACAATCCTCACACACTAGCAAAAGGTTAAAAACTGATATCCCACAACCTGTGCAAGACAAAGGAAAAGCAACGGCCTCCCCCTCCAGTCCATCCACTGATTCCTCTAAATCTGTGTCGTTGCACCTCCACCTCAAAGATGATTTCTCCCATGTGATCATCGAAATACAGCCTCAAGGGTCTAACCAACCAAGGGACAGTCAAGAAAAGTCAGTTGGCGACAACAGTGAGAAGAGGAAATATCCCTCACAACGCAACAAATATGGATTCTAAATGTTTTTTTTTTATGATTTTCAATGATGAGGACTTCGTTTAATTGTTTTTAGTAAATTTTGGACAACAAGCCTTATTTTTGGATATTTTGTGGATAATGTGGATAATGTGGATATATTATTTTTTTGAGATGATATAAATTATGGTTGATATTTAATATTCAGTTTAAATGATATCCACGGGAGCTACAAGGGTGTTATATGGTCTAAATGATTGTTTTTTCTACTTTGTATTTGATGGTTAACAAGAAGAATTATGGGAGTCACAAGGGGTCCCACCTATTTAGTTATTATTAATTAAGACCCTTATTTATATATTATTATTATTATTTATTTCTCCTAAACTAATTTGTTAAGTCAATTTGACTTAACTAAATAAAATAGTTGAACTAGTTCAATTGATTGGGAAAGAATAAAAACTCAATTGGATGAAGAGACAAATGGAGAATAGGAGAAAGACAAGACTAAGGTTTGCTCTTTAGTTAAATCATATAAGTTTAGTTTTCATTCATTTCTGAGTTTACTTGAAAGCCTAAACCTCTAACAGGGTCTTATTGAAGGCAACAAGGTTCAAAATTGAATCGTACTTTTCAACCACTTGTTCTAGAGGTGTTGATTCATCCTTGATAGTCTGTGTATTCTTGTTTGTTTGTGAATTAATTTTCATGGCTGATGAAGAATATCTTGCAAAGTCAAAATGGCAGCAATTTGTGGCAAGCTGATCCAAATCATTAATTTCAGTTTATTTTACTGTCGAAGTCATTTTGTATGGTGCCCATCGGAGATCTCTAAATCTGACTTTGGTCCATACCCTCGTAGGGGTTTGTAAAGAGAAATACACTTTTGGTATCTCAGAATGAAATAAAATCAGATTATTGTTCTGTCTCATACATGTGTTTTCATGACTTGGTTCCTGTTTTCGCTTTTGGTCTCCATTTTTACTCTATTGTAAAATCTATATACATTCCAGTAGCTTTGTATAAATTTTATTTTACATTGCAACATATACAAATCATAAAACCAACCTTAATCCTTGTAATTAATACTTGCAGATTGAGTTAATGTTTTTTAGGTTATAAATCTCGGGTGACATTCACAACTATCTTGTCCTAGCCAACCAAGATCTAAAAATGATTGAGTAAGGTGTCCCATACCTTTTCCTCAACATTTATTTGGCGACCATACTGGGGAGATCTTCCATATCTCTCTGGTTGATTGTATTCACAATTATCTTTGAATCTTTTTGATTTTTCTTTTGAATACTCTTTGACTGATTTTCTCATGACAATACCTTCTACAAGGCAGCCTAATATTGAACACGGTCTTAAAGACCAAACTAGCATTGCCTTGAATTTATTCAATACCATTCTAGAAACTTCTAATACCCGAGCCAAGCTTGAACGCTCTTGGGAAGTAGTGTAACAAGATATAAGTATCTGCGAACGTTGGGAAGCCTGGCAAAGGCAGCTTAGAAACCAACAATAATTTCATTTTCCTTAGTCCTTGGTTTTTGTTTTCATGTCCTCAAATCCTCGCATTTCTAGAAGAAGAAGCAGATTGTTCCCTGAAGTTATTCCTATCATTGAAATAAGAAGGAGAAATTTTTCTGACTCTGTCAGCTCGCCCTTTTCTCCCTTATCCATCACTCCCAAAATGGTATCCATGGGTGGTGCTAGTGGTGCTAGAGGTGCTTCATCATCCCAACCTCCAGCCTCACCGGTAATTGGTAGTCTTTATAGTCATCAAGTTCCTGTACAATTAGCTACCAACCCTGCTAAAGTTACAAAGAAGTACGAGATTTTCCAATTTGAGGAAGATGCTACTACCACCACATGTCGCGTATCTTCTCCCTTGAATATAGTACCTGATACTCGTCTGTTACCCAAGTTTAAAGATAATCTTCCTAAGTTATCAGGGAATAATATTGTTTCTACAAACGAACACCTAGTGGCATTTTCTAATGCTTGTCATAATATCGGGGCTAACGACAATGACACATGCATGTGCTTGTTTGTTAACTCCCTTGAAGGGAAAGGATCAACTGATTTCTTTGATCTCCCTTCAAAGATCCTTTCCACTTGGGAAGAGTTGGTTTATTGGTTCAAGTCCACTTATGGACAACCTAAGAGCCCGACCGAACAATTAAGGGAATATAACAATATTTCTTACAAAGATGGTGAGACTATTAAGTACTTTAACCTTTGATTCACAAAATTGTATAATCAAATCCCTGAACTAATCTTCCCCCAAAACCAAGCCGCTTTCATGCATTACTATAATGCACTTCCCTCTCCTTATCTTCATAGGCTCGAAGAAAAGGCTATTGAAAATCTTGGCTCCACTCTCCACACTTGCCTGGAGTACGAAGATAAACTTGAAATAATAGGTCTCCCTAAAGGAGACTCAGTCAAACAAACATATATGTCTACCCTCCTACAACTTGTACAAGATATGAACAACTGAATGATATCCTATGAATGAAAGAGGAATGTTTCCCCACTTACCCTTGGGCATCTTCTTCTTCCGCAACGCCTTTTAGGAATACAAATGAAAACAATTTTCAGCCCAAGGCTATTAGGTCTCACAGTTGGTGTAACTTCTGCTAAGAAAATCACGAAGAAAGCACTTGTGAAGGTAAGAAGAGTGTCAGAGATAACATATTTGGAAAGAAGCTCGAAACAACTATCGATGTTCTAGATTGGGCATAATTGAAATATGTTATGATCATAAATACTAGGAACAAAACTTATGCCCCTAAAGGGAAATACGATCTTCCTCGTGCTTCTTCCACTCCAACCTCATCTTCACAAGGTACTAATGTACTAATTGTGAAAGTTCCCAAGAGTCAAGGAGTTCCTTCTCCTCTTACCTCTTCCAAGTATAACATCCTTAACCAACTAGCTAATATCAAGGCCGTTGCTACTCTTTTTGATGTGGTTTTCGTCCCTGAACAACAAAAGCATATTAGGAATTTTATGGAAGGAAAATCTTACACCATAGCCAATATTTTTGAAGAGGCAAAATAAGAGGATCCCACTGTAAATAAGATAGGTGTAAATAATTTTAGACACCCTATAAAAAACCCTCCATTTTTTATTTCTGTAAAAATTATGGATAAAATAGCCCATTTTTCCCTAATTGATGGCAATTCGAGCCCAAGCGTGATGTCAAAAATCATTATGGAAGAGCTAGTCTTATCATGTACTAATGAAAATGCTAGAAGCATGCTCTCCTATAACAATCTGTAGCAATCAACAATAGGTGAAATCAAAGACGTAACTTTAGTTCTATGTGCACATCCAGAAATAAGGACAACCCTTAGCATCCAAGTAATCGACATGCCAGTAAGAAACTATTCTATTATCCTAGGAAGAGACTGGAAAGCCCTAACAGGTGGATATATTTTGCTTGATGGGACACACTTATCCGTTCCCCAGAATGGAAAGAATATCATAGTTCTAAGGGAAGGAATAATTTCGCCATACATAGAGAGTATTCTTCAACCTAATGTAAATTATCTTGAGGAAGACTTAGGGGTGTAATCTATCTTTGTTGATGAGGGTGACACAACTTTAGAACAAACTGATTTAGAAGATGGTATGTGGCACATTCATTTCGATGGCTCGTGCTCAAATGAAGGTAATGGAGTTGGAATTATCTTGTACTCATCTATAGGTAAAATCCACAACTTTTCTAATAGGTTAGAGTTTGCTTGCACGAATAATGTCACTGAGTTTGAATCCTTACTGCTAGGCATCGAAAATCCCTATAAGCTTGGTTGCGGTCACCTTACAGTTTTTGGTGATTCTGAACTTGTTGTGAACCTTGCGCATAAAATCTATTCTCCGATCAATAAGTTGGTGAAACACTATACCCAAGTTGTTTGGGCACTTATCTCGAACTTGTTATCTTTTAACGTCACTCATGTTAAGAGGGAACTTAATTCAATGGCTGATAGGTTAACTGTATTTGCAACATCCCCTACTCGACAACTTTTACCTCAAAGACCTGATTGTAATTTTCAATCTTTTTATCGTCCTCACATTCCAGATAATGTAGAGTCATGGTAGGTTTTCCCTAATGATGAAGGCATCTGTGCTTTCATACAAAATGAACCGTTTAAGCCTAAGGAAATCATATCTATGGAAGATGAAAAATTTCCAAAAGCCTCGACTCCTCTTGAGAGTTCATTTTTGTCGAGTGATGTGAGCAACAAAGAAACATGTAAGGAAGAGGAGTAAAAAAGGAAAGTGGGTGATACCATTTCCTTAAACCTTGGGACCTCCGAATCTCCAAAGATGGTTAAACTAGGTGCCCAATGTTCCAATGAAGAAAAGGCAAAATTCACAGAACTATTACGTGAATTTCAATATGTTTTTGCATGGTCATACGAGGATCTTCATGGCTTTGATCCCGCTCTCATACAACATGCCATTCCTATCAAGGAAGGGATAAAACCAGTTAGGCAAAAACACATACCCTTTAACCCCACACTTGAAGCTACTATTAGAAAGGAGTTGGAAAAACTTTTGAAAGCTGGTATAATCTTTCAAATTAAATATTCTAAGTGGGTTTCAAATTTAGTTCCTGTTAGGAAGACAATTGGTCATATTTGACTATGCATTGATTTTCACGCATTGAATAGAGCAAGTGTTAAAGATCATTTTCCTCTCCCTAATATGGAAATGATTTTGCAACAGTTTGGAAGGTCACAAATGTTGTCCTTACTTGATGGTTTCTCTGGCTATAATCAAATCAAGGTAAAAAGGATTGATAGATACAAAACCACCTTTACTACACATTGGGGTACATTTGCTTATGAACGCAGGCCTTTTGGCTTGTCTAATGCATGTACCACTTTCCATCGAGCTATGAAAATAGCTTTGATGATCTGATCGATAAGATTATCTAGGTTTATCTTGATGATTTGATTGTCTATTCAAAGAATCGATTGGATCACTTTGGTCATCTCAGAAAAGTTCTCATGCGATGCAGAAATTTCGACATTTCTTTAAATCCTTCTAAATCAAATTTTTGGCATCACCGAGGGAAAGCTCCTTGGACATATCATTTTTTATTCAGGAATAAGCATAGATCCCGAAAGGATTGCTTCTATCCTGAACCTTCCTGACCCCACTTCCAAAAAGGAGGTTCAAGCCTTTATGGGTATTATCAACTTTGTCTGCATGTTTGTTCCTGATTTTGCTTTAATGGTTAAACCAATTCACAATCTTCTAAAGCAATATCGCTCTTTTTCTTGGACAGATGACGTCGAAAATGCTTTCGTAAGGATTAAGAAAGCAATTAGTTCCACACTGGTTCTGGTGAGACCAGACTTTGAGAAAGATTTTATCATATACACTAATGCCACTCAGGAAGCAGTTTTTTCTATTCTCTTACAATGTGATGACCAGAATAATGAAAAACCTATAGCTTACATGAGGCAAAGTTTATCAGATGACGAGTTCAAATACTCTTATATTGAGAAACATGCCTTTGCTCTTGTTAAAGTTGTAGAGAAATTTCGCCACTTTATCCTAGGCAAGCACACGCACGTAAAAGTCCCTTTGCTTGCCATCAATTTTTTGCTTTCACAAATTTATCTTTCAGGGAAGCTGAAGCAAGTGAAGAAATTGATGATCAAGATAGTCCTCTTTCAACACTGTTTTATATTGAGAGTCAAACCCTTTCCATAGTTGAACATCCCTGGTATAAGAATCCGATGTATTACTTGCAATATCAGAAATGCCCAGATGACTTAGATCCTCATCAAAGGAGAAGGCTCCATCTTGAATCTTCCAAATGTATTATTTTAGGAGACTTTTTATTCAGGAGATCTATTGATGGTATATTACTTCGATGTGTGAATAATGAGGAAGGACATAAATTGTTACAAGAAACTCATGGATCTTCGAATTTTTTTATGCACATTGGTGGCCACTTCTCTCCTAAGGTCACTGCTTTTAAAATTATCAAAAATGGTTATTATTGGCCTTCAATTTTTCAAGATTCTTATAAATTCGCAAGGTCTTGTGACAAGTGCCGAAAATTCACTAGGAAATAACGTATTTCTGCTATTCCCTTGCAACATGTTATCCCTGATTTTCCATTTTCTAAATGGAGCCTAGACTTTATTGGTCCTATATATCCTCCGTCTTCCGCATGGCAGATTTTCATTTTTACAACCACTGTTTATTTCACTAAGTGGACTGAAGCTATCCCTCTTAGACACTCACAGGACGAACAAATAATTTCTTTCTTGGAAACTAATATCTTCTCCAGATTTGGCATTCCTTTAGAGATTATTACGGACAATGGTCTCGCTTTCATTTTCGCTAAATTAACCCGATTTTAGGTAAAATGGGGATCAAACATTTCACTTCCTCGGCTTATTACCCTCAAGGAAATGGCCAAGCCAGTTCTACTAACAAAAATCTGGTTAGGATCATAAAGAGGCTCCTTGAAGATAATCCTCGTCAGCGACACACCCTCCTCACTTACACCCTTTCAGCAAATCACACTACCACCAAGGTAAGCACATGTTGCACTCCCTTTCAGCTTGTTTATAGTCAAGAAGCCATTCTACCTACTGAGCTAGAAATTTCTCCCCTACGGTTGATGCTGCAGATCGAAAAATTAAATTCTTCTAATGTCCCTTAAAGGATAAATGCACTATTAGCCTTAGAAGAATAAATAATGTTTGCCTTGGAAAACCTAAAGAGAAAACAACAAACTGTGAAGAAATATTTTAACAAACGAGCAAAAGCTATCAAATTTAAAGTAAATGAGAAAGTCTTTCTTTAGGACTCAACCCATGCTGATAGAGGAAGACATTCGAAGTTTCAAAAATTATGGCTAGGTCCTTTCAAAATCGCTTTTGTCCTAGGCGCAAACTCTTATCTTCTAAAAGACTTGGAAGAGCGATTGTTTTCCTATAGTACCAATGGTTCCCACTTGAAACATTATGTGGAACCAACTTGAATGATAAATGCCATATGGAAATCACTGCTTTATATAGTTTTTTGTTTTGTTGTTTGGTTTTGCTTTGTTTAATTGATTGTTCATTTTCTGTTGTTTCATTTTGTTTATCAAAAATAAGTTTTGGATCGGTTTCGCCACAACAATGCCATTCTATAACTATTATTGATCAATAACAATAAAGTTTACACCGTTGTCATGATGTCCTCCATGTAGACATCGCTGAAATTGCTTTTTGCTTCCAATACTGTTGTTAGATAGATGATTTGATTTTCTTCCCTATTTTTTGCTATCCCTTTCTTCCCTCCATCCTGAGATTCAAAAGAGCAGATCGGAAAATATCTCCTTAACACAAGAAATACTTTTACTATGACCGATCGAATGTTATGAATACATGACCAAACACCCTCATACGTAACACTTTTCATGAGTTATTCCCAAAGTCCCAGATCATTTTTTTTCCCTTAAGCCATCTTTTTCCCCTTTTTGCATAATCATTCTGATCTGTGTTCATTGGTCTGTGAAACTGAATATTTTGAGTTCTTAATTTGTTGGAAACAAATTTCTTTGTGGAGTCGCCAGTTTGTTGAAGCTCAAAAGCAAAACATATGGTACCTTTTTTCAAATGATTGCAAACGCCTTATTATTTAATTATATCTAATAATATACTAATAGGTGGGACCCCTTGTGTGACTTATGGGACTATGACAAAGAGGCGACACTTATATTTCGTTTCCCTATGTTTTGGTTGCGACACAAACTCTGCAACTTATTTGCCTCAAAATCATGGTTAAAATGCTTATTATAGGATGTTGTGGGCAAGGTGGTTAAAACAAGGAATAATGTTGTCTTGATTATCTCTCACAAAGTATAATTACACTGCTTCTAATGGATGAAAGAATTACACTTCAGTTTTATTTTTTGATATTGTATATGTTTTATAGTGTAGTTGGGTGATCACTTCGACCCTTGCTACAATGGTTGACGCATTGGTTTAATTGCAAGATTGGTTGTATCCCTAGCAAGTTGTTATATGTGAAATGGGGATAGCTATAATGGTTGTCTCATTGTTAAATTGGAACATATGAAAACTTTGGTATAGTTGGTTGCATTAATCGATTTGAATGCTAAAGGGTGATGAGCTCTGTAGTGGGCTTGGCTCGTACTAGCCATGAGTGAAAGTGTGAAGGGAGAAACGACGTGTAGTAAATGCACATCACTCAAACTCACCTCGAGCCTGCCACCCTAGTCATTTTGGTTGTTGATGCTCCACTTTGATTGGTCATAGAGAAGGTATACAAGCTGGTCTTTTCTCCTTAAGCAATCTTTTACATAGGTATGGGGTTTCTTGCTTTTCCATCCATGAACATTCGCTCTGCTCTTTAAGTCAATAGTTGGCTCTTGTTTTCTCATGGTCTATGTATTTCCAAAGCTGTTATAATGAATTCAGACTGTGTATTTGTTGTTTAAAAATTTTGGTTTTTTGTGTGGGTTGTTTTGAGACCATTGGCATTGAAAAAGTCGTGGGTGTCTTTTACTGGCGTAGTTGTTCGCAAATTTTCTATGAAAATAATGTGGTTAGAATACTCCCGGGCCTGCTTTGCCTCTGGTTCCTTGTTTTGGGTTTTCTTCCCTGTTTGAAAATGGGTTCTCTCTGCCTCTTACCCATGGGCTTTTGTGAACACTCTGCCTATATGTTAAGATTGTTGGTCTTCGTGGCTAATATGCCCGCGCCATACTCCCGACTTTGTGAGTATTAATGTGGAATATTGTGATGGGAGTAAACGTTTTGTGCTCTTTTCTGGCCAAACCCTCAGGTTGTCAGCCCGCATTCTTCTGCCACCTACTGTCCATTGTTGTGTTGAACCCTATGCATTATCATGAAGGCGTTGCTTACCTAGAATTTGATGAAACCATCGTTCGTGCTCTTTTGTTTGGGTGTGATTTTTGTTGGTCACTTGCTATGCAAGTATGGAGGAAGTGTTGGAATCACTTATTCGCCTTAAGTTACAGTCTGTCCATATGAAGTTTATGAGGTCGATAGCAATGCGTGAATTATTTTTATAATATAAACTTGCCATGTTTTATTGTAATTAAAAAAAGCACCTGTGTATAAGTGATATGATGCTCGAATGAAGTCTACGAACCATAATGAAATTGGATGAGGAAGTTTAATGAATTGTGGTTCGATTAAAATTATGGTTATATACATGGATTTGTTTTGGTGCACTTCGCGAGACCCTGTGGGTTTTAAGAACTTTGATGATGATTGACATTATGGGTTGTAGCATGTTCACTCCAAGATTGTTTGTTGTATCGGTTGTAGTGATTATGATGCTATTCATTTTTCAATTATGTTACGTACAGGCAGTATTGTTATTATGGTTATTTTTATTTCTGGGCAATTGGTTACTGTGTAATACGGTTTCAAAGGCAAGTGAGCAGTTTTGTGAAGAAGGCACCGGTTTTGGGTTGTTTTTTTTGGAAACAGAGTATTGTTTAAACTTTAAATTTTTTAACAGTAAGAAAGTTTGATTGCGAATTGATATCAAAGATGGTCTGGTTGATGTATCATTTGAACAATATCCATGAGATATCCCCCCCATTCTACCATTTTCCGCTAAATACACCCCCTTCACAATCCCAATTTCACTTATTCATCCCTTGTTCTGTTATATTTATTTTGAAAGGAGTTTGTGTGGAAATGTAAGGAAGTTGATATGGGAAGGGTTGAGGACCGATGTTCTGGATTTGTTTAGATACACAATTAATTGTTTTATTGATTGTTTGAACACTATTCATATATTAATTCCCCTCCATGATATCATTTTTCGCTAAATACAAGCCCTCCATATTTCCCATGAACCCTATCAATTCCTCGTTCACGTGGAAATTAATAAATGACATGTTATGGATGGATTGCATGTGTCTCGTAGTAAATTCTAGAGCCAACTGTTGATTTATGTAAGTAGAGTTTCATGTATGTTTTATTAAGGACTTTGTGACTGAAAAATTGTTGCTACAGGATGAGTTTTTTTAGTAGAGGAAACAATGGTCGAAATAACAGAGGCAGGGGAAATTGGAATCGAGGCCATCAAGGCCTAGATTTTCTATTCATTTTGATGTTGATCGACAAGAGTTCAACTTGTTGTTTCAAGCTGGGTTTTTTAATTTGGTTGGCCATGGTATCTTGCATCCCCGACCAAAGAGGCCCTCTTTCCAACATCCTCAGAATTTTCCTGGCATTCTCATTCCTCCACATGTGTCTTTTCAGCCCGAAGTCCCTGCTAATGATGGTTGGCAATAAATTGTCCACCAGCCTGTCTCCCATCACCGTGGATGGCCCACGGTCTCCTTACCTTTACTACCACCAATTAATCCCAATGTTCAAATTGCTCCTGCTATATCGCCAATATTGTTGTCACATGCTAGCAAAAGGTTAAAAACTAATATCCCGCAACTTGTGCAAGACAAAGGAAATATAAAGTTCTCTTATGCATGCAGATCATCTTTTTTTTTATTTTTATGTGATCAGAAATCTTTAGTTTAAACTATGATGGATGTGAGGAAATTTTTCTTATTTGCTTTAAACATGTGAAAGTGCGCGGTTCCTGGTCCTTTCTCAGGAACTTTCTCAAAAATAGAAAACAAAAGATTTTCCTTTTATTGCTATCTTTATTTTTATTTGATTAGCATGTCAGACTTCTACAAAGTCCCATATTCAAAATAGATAGAATCCCAAGAAAAACTTAAAGTAAAGAGGAGTAACACCTCTATAAAAACGCAAGGGGATTTACATCCTTGTGAGGTTTTCGTTTCGGTCACAACAGATTCAAGCGTCGACAATTTTGGCGACCATATCGGTGAATGAACTGAAATTTGGAACCTGGTTTAACACGTTTTGAAAAGTATATGACTTTTCCCTAGGCTGATCAGCCCCACCTACAAATTAGGTTGAACAATCAGTGAAGTACTTACATCAGCTGTACAATTTGGTAATAACGACAACCGAGACCCAAGAAGAGTTAGAAATGTCCTGACATATCTTAGTCCAAGAAGAAGAAAGAGAAATCATCCGGAGACAGAGGAGAGATGAGAGACAAGACCAAAGAAACCAAAGGCTAGCTAGAGCAGCACAAGGACAAGGTCAGGATTGAATTTGGATGAATACAAGGGACCCATTACCAGAAGTAAAAGTAAGCAACTCTTTATTTTGAGAAGTGAAAATCATATCCCTAGAATCTCTCCAAATATGGTAGAAAGAAATGAACAACCATGAGAAGAACCACATGAGGAGAGACAGGGAGGTGGAAGAGATGCTATAAGAAATCAAGAAAACCTAAGGTTTGAAAATCGAAGAAGAATAAGCCCCCGTGGGGGCAGCTCAATTGGCAAGTGTCGTGAATATGAAGTTCCATGAGGTTTCGAGTTCAAATCCCCCCGACTTACAATGTGTGTCATATAAGGGGCATCGTGGGCACACCTTGAGGTTATAGTGGTAGCAGTTGGATAACACGACCATGTGTAACATGATCACGTGCTCAACTAGTTGTTGATTCCGCCAGACATAGAAAATAATAATAATAATAATAAATAAATAAATCGAAGAAGAATAAGAGATTCCTCCTTAAATCTTCTAGGTGAGCAACATGATCTCCATGTTCTCCCTAAGGGTACCCTAAAGGAATTTTCTGGAGATGGAATAATCGATGCAAAGATACACCTTCACTTATTTCTTCTTGTTTATGATTCTCACCATGTTGAGTATGACGATGTCATGGTGAGGTTATTTATGCAAACCTTATCAAGAAGAACGTATGAATTGTATACAACATTAACCAATAGATCAATTCACTCATTTAATGACCTCGAAGCCATGTTTCTGACTATGTTTTCCCCTCCAATTGCTTATCATACCCTCCTCACCTATTTCACCCAGATTGGTTTGAGGAAGAATGAAAGAATACGAGATTTTAATCTCAGGTTCAATAAAACCTTGAGTAAGATTCCAAAAGATAAAATACCAAATGACCAAGTCATACTCTGTAGTTATAAGAATGCAATGCCCCCGTATGTGAAATATGTTATTGGACCATCCCAAATGGATACCTTGGAGGAGGCAATGACTAAAGCCACTGAGATGGAAGAAATTATGATTGAAACGGGTGTCGACCCTGACATTATACTGGGAAAAGTACAAAGGTAGTTGGGAGGATTAAGTATTGACAATCAAGGAGCCTCAAGTTCAAGAAAGAATGAAGAATTAAAGCCACGACTGACTCAAAATCAAACAATTGGAGGATGATTTTTCAAGGGAACCATACCAAATGTGAAGGTAGACCCTGTGGCAGCACAATAAACTAAGCAGAGAATTGAAATTGCACAAATGAATAGAACTATCAAGCGAATGCAGAACAAGATAACTAGACTAAGGAGGGGGGATAATTATGTGGCAAATCCGAGAATGGAGGTCCCAAAGAAAAGGAGGAACCCTCCCCAAGAAAACAAAGCAAGATTTGAAAACATGGATAACCTGCAAAGACCAAGGGTTCCCAGGCAGCCTACTCCCAATGTAGTTGTTCTGGATGATGTATACGATGAGAAAATGGTTGAGCAAGAGAACTATTATTCACCTGATGAGAGTTTCAAAACTGTGTAGATGGACGGATGCAAGATGTCCATGTATATATTTGAAGAAGGCGACAAGGACCCTAATTCGCAAGAAAATGTTGCCCAGACAAGAGGATTTGTAAATAGATCCAAGAATAAGAATGACTTTGAAAAAGAAAACAAAAAAGAAAAAGAAAAAACAAATGAGAAAACAACAAATATCATTGGAAATAAGAAGCAACACCTGATGTTGAACTCCAATCAGATGACATACAATGTTAGAGGATTTAAATAAATTAAGGATAACTCTGCCTTTTACAGAAGTGGTGAAGATTCCCCAACAAAGGGAAAACATTTTGAGATTGTTGGATGATCCATCTGAAAAAGTAGAAGTTGTTGCTACAAGTCCGAAACAAAGCCATAACCAATCAACTGCCAAGATGAGAGGTAAAATTCCTCCCTTTTACATTTCAATTGAAAATAATGATGTTGCGCTTCATAATTGTTTAGTTGACACTGACACGACCAATAATATCATGCCACTAGTGGTCATGGAGGCATTGGGCATGAGTTGTACCAAATATTATGAGATCGGTGAAAGTGTATATGCAATTGATTCTGGAAAATTGCTAGCTTATGAAGAAATCAAGGACTTTTATGCTTGGACCAAGGCGCCCCCCCATATTATTATGATTTTCAATATTATTGTGGTAGACCTTCCTTCGACATATGGAGTTGTTTTGGGAAAAGATTGGTCATCCATGATTGGGGGATATATAATGAATGATGGAAGTTGCATGATGCTGCCAGGAAAAGAAGGAGCCATGATTAAGGTGCCCCGTGAACACATGAAACCCTTCTCTTTCAAAAAGAAGGATAATGAGTTAATGGAAGATTATATAGATGTCGATATTGGAAATTATTCTATCCTAGACATGGAACATAGTGAAATCCTAGAGAAAATTCAAGACATGAAGGATCAACAACATCCATTTGAAGGTTATTTGAGGATGTCATTCGATGGAGCTTGTTCAAGCTCCGGGAGTGGAGTTGGAATTGTCCTTGTGAGTCCAAGTAAGATTATGCATCCACATGCTACCAGACTGGAATTTGCATGTACTAATAATGAGGCCGAATATGAAGCTTTGATTCAGGGGATGATTCTTGCAGAAGAAATGAAGATAGAACACCTAATTGTGACTGGCGAGTCCGAGTTAGTGATTTATCAGGTCACCCAGAAGTATAAAATAAAGAAATAAATACTCAAATTATATTTCAAAAGAGTTAACGAAATGATGGAAACTTTCAGTTCTCTCAACATTTCCTTCATTCCAAGGGACAAGAATCAGAAGGCAGATTCATTCTCTTTAGCGCTGTCATTTTCAAACCGAGATGATGTAGAAAAAAAAACATCTTTTCAAGTAGAAAGAGTATTCCGACCCTCTGTACCCGATAACATGGAATATTTGCAAGTGTTTGAGAACGATGAACAGTTGGAAATTTTTTTGTTGAACGATGAGGATGATGAAGACAATCACATGTCTGTTGTCCCGAAAGATTTCATTCAATCTAAGTCTCTTTTCATGAAAGATGATGATGCTAAAAAGCACCTGGAAGAAATTTCACTTCGAAAGGTGCAAGAAACAAGAAAGGTCAATATTGTGGAACTGACATTTCCCCAAAATATGTCAACTTGGCAGTTGATTGTACCATTGAAGAAGTTGATCAATATGTTGGATTGTTTAAAGAGTATCTTGATGTGTTCGCATGGACTTATGATGATTTGAAAGCTTATGATAAAACGATATTCCAACACATCATTCCTTTGAGAGAAGAAGCAAAGCCTGTCAAGCAAAAAATAAGGAGGATGAACCCCAAATTCAAACTTCTGGTAAAGATTGAATTGGAGAATTTAAATAAGGCCGGAATAATATACCCCATTAGACATTTCGATTGGCTTTCAAATCCTATGATAGTAAGAAAGAAGACCCAGGAAATTCGGATGTGTGTGGATTTAAGGGATCTTAGCAAAGAAAGCATAAAAGACAACTATCATTTACCAAACATGGAGTTCCTTCTCCAACAAGTCACAGGATCAGCCTGCATGTCCATGTTGGATGGTTTTTCTGTCTATAATCAAGTCTTGGTTGTTGAGAAAGACAGAGCAAAGACAACATTCATAACACCTTGGGAGACATATGCATATGCTAGGATGCCCTTTGGTTTGAAGAATGATGGAGCTACATTCCAGAGGGCTATGGATCATGCATTTAATGGGTTGTTAGGAAAATTCATGAAAAATTATCAAGATGACTTGACAGTGCATTCAAAAACAAGGGGTGATCATATCCATCACTTGAGAAAAGTTTTTGACAGATACAAATTATATGGTGTCTCTCTAAATCCAAAAAAATGTATGTTCGTTGTAACTCAATGCAAATTATTGGGTCATATTGTGTGCAAGGAAGGGATTTATATAGATCCAGAAAGAGTTAAAGCAATAAATGAACTCACCCCCCCCATCATCTAAGAAAGGAGTTCAATCGTTTTTTGGCAAGATCAATTTTGTGCGAAGATTTGCCTGACTATGCAAGTATTGTGAAGCCGATCAATTTATTGTTGAAAAAGGAGCAGAGGTTTGAATGGACAACGAATACTCAAGAAGATTTCAATAATATAAAAAGAGAAATAACCACAACTCCAATCCTCATTAATTCAGATTTTCAAAGGAATTTCAACATCTATTCATTGACTACAAAAACAATCGTTGCATCCATTCTTACTCAGAGGAATACCAAGGGTGAAGAACTCCCAATCAGTTTCATGAGAAAAACCCTTAATGACTATGAATTAAGGTGTTCAGAGTTGAAAAGCAAGCCTTGGCTCTTGTGAAATAAGTGGCGCACTTTCGGACGTACATACTAAATTCACATGTCATTGTTTATGTTCCATCATCACTAGTGAAGATGCTTTTGAATCAACAATTAAGAGAAGGAAAATGGGCTAACTGGCTGGAAAAGATCCAAGAATATGATATAGAAATTAAGACTTTAAACGTTGTCAAAGGACAAGGTTGATGCAAGCTCATCACAAATAGTGATTCTCTGGATGGAATGATTTCAATTTCAGTGGGAGAACCATTGGTTGATTCATAATGGTACAAAGACATTGTATTTTACTTAAGGTCCGGGTAATTTCCTGTCACCATGAACCCCAAAGACCGAAGAACATTGAAGATGAAGGCAAATCAATATGTGTTGATTGCTGATATACAGTTCAGAAGGAACTATGATGGTATATTACTGAGATGTGTTGATGAAAACAAGACCCAAGAACTAATGAGAGAATTTCATGAAGAAATATGTGGTGGACATTTTGCACCTACTGCAACCTCCCATAAGATAATAAGAGATGCATTTTATTGGCCATATATTTTCAGAGACTCGTATGTTATTTTTAGAGTATCATGCTAGCAGTTTTCAGGGAAAATGAAGAGATTTGCAATGTCGTTACAAACCATAACTTTAGAACAATTGTTATTTGAATGAGGACTTGATGTCATCGGGCCGATAAATCCAAGGTCAATCAAGGGACACATGTATATTCTAATCGCTACAGATTATTTTACAAAGTGGCCAAAGGCAGTGGCATTGAAAAAGGTTGATTCTGAAGAGTTAATTAAGTTCCTCAGAGATAATATTCTATCAAGATTCAGTGTCCCATATAAATTTATCATTGATAATGGTTTGATTTTCATTGGTTCAAAGTTTACAAAATTCTGTGGAGAATATGAAATTATTATGGGGCAATCATCAAACTATTATCCGCAAGGAAATGGTCTTGCAGAATCCACAAGTAAGACACTGATTCAGATTTTGAAGAAAACTATTGACAAGAACCAAAGGAATTGACACTTAAAGTTGATTGATGCATTATGGGAGAATATAACTGCTCCAAAGGATATCACTGGGATGTCCCCATATACATTGGTTTATGGAAAGGAATAAAAAATGTCAATCTTCCTCGAACTCAATGCTTTGACCTTTGCGGTTAATACAGAAGATGCAGAAGACAATTCACCTATCCAAAGGAGGATTAATCAGTTGTTGAAATTGGAGGAAGAACGAAGAAAATCCATGAATAGAACTTCTCATAGACAACAAAGTATCAAAAGATATTTTGATTAGAGCGCAACTGTAAAAAAAATTCAGAAGGGAGAACTGGTGTTACTCTAGAACAAATCCAAGGAGAAGCCATCGATGCATACAAAGTTAGAAGCACTTTGGATTGGACCATACATCGTTGATAAGATCCTGGGTTTTAACTCTTATATGCTCAAAGACATGAAGGGTAAAATATTAATGATGCCGATCAACGAGTAACATTTGAAAGGTTTCTTCACCTAAAAAATTTCTCATTTTCCTTGTACATAAATTTTGTTTTTCAGTTTGTATATTTTTACCTTGACTCCATAGCCCAATGGATGGAAGCGCATGGTCATAAATATTCTGGATTCTTGACAACCCACAGGGGGTTATCATCCCACAGTTGAAGCCAGTTGTTGAGATCAATTCCTGCTTTCGATTTTTCCCTCCCCTTTTTATTTTCCCATTTTATTTTTTTTCCCTCTTCTATACTTACCCTCATTTCCCTTTTCCTTTCTCCCTTCTCTTTTCCCTTTCTAGTTACTATACTTAGTCGATTCTCAAAACAATGGGTTTGCAGGTTGGCGAACTCGCAGATCTTCACCTCCATCCATATTCCCATATCATGAGTTTGACCGATCACCGTGTTATTATGTACTTAACAGTTTTTTGTAATCGTGGGTTCGCGGGTTCAAGCTTTCATATTCCAAGTTTTGTGATATCCATTTTGTACCCAAAGACCCGTGATCTACATTATGACTGTCAGAATTGTCGTGGTTACCGAGATCCTAAGTATTTCATTTCTCTTATATCCAAGTCCGACCGACCCCTGTGCAACACTTAGCTTATTTTTTATCATTCGCAACAACGAGTTGGCGGGTTCACAAAAGTTCCCAAATTAAAATTGCTCTCGTCTGTCCCCACCATCTTCGTGTTTTTCCCAATATGCATTTAGTATGGTTTAATGCTAATAACTCATCATGCTGGTTCTGTATAAATCGTCATTAATAAGCGAAGGTCTCTAGAAGATTTTCCATTAAATTGCATTAAAGCATGATTTGCCAAGCGTTATAATATTGTTATCTCTCTAAGATGATTCATTATGAATTATTATCCAGTTTAAATAACACCCTTGTCAAATTATGGCAACAGTAGCTTGACAACAATTCTGCGGCGATACTTTGAACATTTTTAGGGGTGAAGACAAGAACTTCCAGTGGTCCAGAGCGTATTATTACTATTCATCTCCTCCTGCTCCAAAAAGAAGTGATTTGGACATCTGGAATTGCTCGCGTAGGGTATGTCCCTAAAGTATCCAATTGCAAAGAACTGGTTGCATGGTGCGTTGAGAAATACGTACCAAGTCAGCGGATTATTCAACTTCAAGACCATTCCCCCTGTTAACACTCTGTAAATTTTGTCCGGATGATAAAAAAACGACAGAGGTAATTGTTTCAACCTACTTTAGAGCTGGGCACTAGACTGCAAAACTTAGAGAGGCCTCTCTCTTGTCACTGTGTATTTCTTTGGCAATTAGTGGCTAGATTTAGTTTGTTTTGGGTTTTTTTATAAAGTTGTTGGCAAGGAAGGGGAGGGACACTTAGGGCTATGGAGTCGAAATTCTGAAAGTGAATGAAAACAACGACTGGTCGGTAGAACTCTCTAGAGGATAAAAGCTAAATGGGGCAATGAATCTGAGTTGTAAATTGTATTTAAGAAAGGTGTAAGAGGAAGGAGAAAACAAATAACTGCATCAGAGCATTACTAAAACGAATTCTGAATTAGCTAGGAAGAAAATTACATAGTTTAAATTGCTTAAGCCAAGAGCATCGCAAGATGAATTCTGGGCCTTTAGCTCTCCAATTTAAACAGAAGAAAATGCAAATGGTATTAAAGAACACAGGAAATACATACAATGAAAGGAGACAAAACTCATATCACCACCATTAGAATCTTTTCATACATACTTCGAAAGCTTCTGCATATGTGTTCAATTCAGCTCTAGAAATTTACAATTGAGTTCATAAACAACTAAAAGGTGCCCTTGCACTTCTGCCAACATTAATACATTCATAATTTCTAGCATTTATACAATTCGATTACAATGGTTGAACTGAAACATTTCAGCTTCTTAAAACCGACTAGAATAATTTCAACTAACAGTCTCAATATGTGAACCGATTTACAATGATTAAACAAAAATGTTTCATAAACTAACGACTAATTTTTCTGACTGTTCGGCTTTTGTTTTTGCCATCTATCTTCCTTTGATCTTTTGTTGAGCTCGCCAATCTGGTAACACTTGGAGCCTATTTGTTGGTTCCTGTAAAATTGCATTTTTTCTTTCCTAGCCACACGATCTCTTTCCACTATAAGTCAGAAGGGATATTGTAATCCATCATTTGCTTTCAGTATCTCCAGGTTGATGCAAGTGGCATAAGTCATAGTTGGCAGCTTGAACTTTACAGTCTTGAAGTTATTTAAGATCTAAAAATTTGTGGTCAGATATTCCACCAGATTTGGTCCTTTCAAGTTTTCCCCAAGGCCTTCAAACCTGGAATGATTCGTTCTGCATTGGGCAAGGAGAGAATTGTATTCCTCTTGATCATGTAATTTCCCTTTGCCATCCCAAAATGGTGGGAGGCCTTTGATGAACAATTGCCCAAACAAATCCTTGAATTCCTGTATACTCTGTTGCATCTGTATGGCTTTGGTTTGAACTAACTTGAGCAAGTTGTGCTTAGTGATGACCCTCCTGGCCCAAATGATCAGTGTAGTCCCGTCTTTGGCCGCAATGGTCTGAAGTTCAGCAATGGGAATGAAATTCAACAAATTTATACCGTTCTAGGCCCACTCTGAGGGTTTTTTCGCTAGTGTCTCATTTACAACAGTGCACCTGCTTCGGGCAGTGATAGCCATGCTATCTTTGTCATTTATGAAATTTAGGTACACCCTGAACTTAGCGGCTTCAATAGTAATAGAGTCTCAGATTACATGTTTAGTTCCCTACAAAAGTTTTTTACCTTTCAACCTCGTCTTCAACTTGTCTACTCTTTCCTGCAAATCTTGATTTTCCTTTTGGAACTGGGCCATCTTCTCATCCTTTATTTTCATTTCTTGTTGCAGCTTTTCTATAACTCCCTTAAGGATTTTGATTTCTCCTGCCTTAAAGCTAACTTGTGACATAGCATGGACAATTTCTTCAGTGTTTGACCCAGCTTCTATAGTACCAGGTAAAGTTGCAGCCATGTTTGATACCTCTACCTGTCCTTGTGATCAATCCTCCTTTTCCTTCTCCAGCTGCAATACTTTGGCCTTGTAATTCAGTGCTTCCTGTCAAAATGTCTCTTTTTCTTGTTCTAGAGAAGCCAACTCTGTTGTTTGTGGATGCACTGTGGCAGACATCTTTAGCCTCTTCTTCATGCTTTGAATCATATTGTCTTTCTCTTCTAAGGATGCTTTTACCCCTTGAGGGCCCTCAGATTCTAATCTCTTGACTTGGGTCTACCAGGCTCTACTAGATGCTTTTTCTTGCCTCAATTGTCCCTCCAACTTAATTGCATGAGTTGTCAACCTTGAAACCTTCAAGCTCATAATCAGGTAGTCCGAATACAACATGTCACTGGTGTTTATGTGGAACTTCACCTTGTTTGGCGCACTGATATTTTCATAATGCAGCTTAATTTCAGACACTTTATCCTCATCTGCCACAACTATGATGAGTGTCTTCTTTTCTACATCCCTGAATGAAAACAAGGAGGACTTCTTCTAAGAAATCCTTTCTACCTCAGGTATCAAATATCTTATTTCACTCATGGCCAAGCTTCCTTTCACAACATATTGATTTGCTAAATCTTCTTTGGATTGGTAGACTGCTCCAGGTGCTTTATCGAAAACGTGTTTCTTGCTGCTAAAAGCTCTTGAAATGCTTTCACTTTGGGGCATTCTTTTTTTACCAGTTTATTCCTTGTCGGTGCCACCCTCAACCATATCCACACTCACTTTCCCTTTAGGCTCTTCTTCCTCCAGATCCACTATCTGTGGAGATTGCGTGATATTTATTGTTTTAGGGACACTTTGCTTCTCAGTAGTACCTAGGGCTTCTGAACTACTTCTTTTGGTGTAGACACTTTCTTTGGGAACTTTGAATACCAGTTTTTGAGGGGTCTGTTGTGTCTAAGTCTGTTGCAGGGTTGGCCCTACTTGTGGTGTCTGATCAGGCTGTAAGATGGCTTCCATATCAACACAGGTTTCCAAATTTTCCAATTTGTCAAAACCTTTAACATGCCCACGTTCATAAGGGCCATGTTTGCTTTCCAATCTTCTTTTAGAAATGATATGTTGTGGATCATATCTTCTCCCTTGTAGCTGCGCAAATCCAAACCCCTTGAGTTTGGCCTGGATCTGAGATAAACAGGATCTAGTCTTCACAACAAAGGGTCCTATGATGAAAGGAAATTTTAGGTTGGATACCTTGTGCATTTTCAGGAAATGTTCTGTTTCTGAGATAATTCTTTGCCTGATGAATTCTAGGGAAAAAATTATGGGTGTCAGGAAAACAGGTAGAAGGTAAGGGGAATCTTGACAACCATATACCCAAATTACAGTAGAGTGCATGAACAACACCCAATCTCCCACTTTGTTCTCTGGATTTGGCTGCAAATAACTTCTCATGTCTTCTAAGACTCTTGGCAGGCTGGTGTTGAAGATTAAGCTGTAAACTCTGGACATGATCTTATTTATAAAAATGAGCATTGTGATCCTTTTGCATTCAGTCGAGATGAATGCAGCTTCAGGGAACTCTGTCTTGTTTGTCTCTAGGAACATTTTCAACAAGTGTGTGTAATACCTGAAGTGCCTTAGTGATTGGAAGTTCACTAGCTACTTGTGTACATTATCATCCATGAACTCTTCAAAACTGATACAAACTGATTAAATGGACTCTGACTGAAAAAAGGCTAACAAAAAACCTAACATGACCTCAACTACAAATTTGTCATTATCTAAACCTAAAATCTGACTGAGTACGGAACAGGCCCACTAGACCTCAATAACCATGACGCTTACATTCATAGGCAATGACAGACTCTCAGAATAATGTTCAGGTTTAACAATTGTCTGCAAAAATAGGGTTTTGATCTCGGGGGGACATTCTCTGTGGACTGTAATTAGCTTTTCTTCCTCGAAGGATTCAAACGTTGCAGGGGGAGAATCTGGTATGTCAAGGGCGTGTTGAATTGATGGGATATCTACTATGCACAAGACCTCTAACCCTAACTTATTTAAAACAACCTTATCTTCCTGTGAGTATGTTTCTGCACACCAGCTTATGAATTCCGAGAAGGGGAATGTGACTTCGACGACGTAAGGACTATGGAAGCTTGGACCGCTTCGAGGAAAGGTATTGTCTCCCTACATTATCTGAAAAATTGGCTCTGGATACACAGACATGTGAGACTATTATTTCGGTGTCAAACACATCAGAGTCTCTGTCAATTAAGGTTTCTTCGCTTGGCGGGGGGGCTTGCACTGTTACGCACAAAATGACAAGATTCATGGCGATGATGAAAAATACCTGCGAATGAGCGAAAAACACCTAAATCTAGTGCATTGTTGAGCTTAGTTCGACTGGAGCAGTCACGCCACTTTTAACGTTCCAACGATTTGAAAAAATCATAAAATAATGACCGAGGGCCCTCCTTTATATATGCTTTCTGATATCGGGGGCAAGGAAAAGCGGTTTGGAGCAAACTACTTTTCACCCTGATTTGCATCCAATGGCGCCACGTGGTCATGAGCTCAAACCATAGTATTTTTATTGGTCCACTCTCAACTAATTAAACTCTGTGCTAGTTCTCCGCTCGATATGGTTTCTGACCATCAATTTGGGATGTCTGAAATCTATGGCCCGTCGGGTCCCATCAACCTCCCGCCTCCGCTAGATTTAGCCTTATTCCGCTAGATGTGACCCTGACCTCCAGTTTATCACGTATCTACACTGGTTTAGCCCCTCTCTAAGTCCTGAGACTTGGATCCCATCAAATTTTTTTATGGTGATAACATCGGCTCCAACTTGGGATGCTATCCTCTCTAAGAGGTAGCAAAGAACGGTAGACCGAGTACCTACCCATTGGGTTGTGATTTATTCCTGCAGTCTGAATCGACCAACCTTTATTCAAAAACTCAAAATCGACCCAGCATAGCTTAGGGCCTTCACCTCGGGCTTCAGCTATGCTTCTTTTATTTCAACTTCTTCATGCAAAATGAAAACACGAAAATGATTATGTACAATGAATGGAAGTGGTGCTGATTGTCTAAATGATATAATGTTTGAGGAACCTGCCATTCACAGGCCCTCCTCCAACGATGTATCCATTACTTTCCTATAGTAGGTAGGCATTACTTCCACGGTATGCTGCAATCTTGAACAGTCCCAACTATAGATGGTCAAACTTCCCATGTTTTCCCTTATCTTCATTTCTGGCATCCCATCTTAATACCAAGTCTCCCAGTTTGAAATCCTCCACTTTGGTATGCCTGTCAAAGGCCTTTTTGACTTGGTCCTGGTGCAACTGAGCATTGTTGAAGGCCTTTTCTCTTGTTTGTTGTACACTGATTAGTTCATCTTTTCTCCTTCGAGTAGCATCTGTTTCAACATCTTGTTCTTGTAACAACTTCATCACTGACAACCCCAATGTGGTAGGAAAATTTGCCTCTGTGCCATAAACTATCTGAAAAGGTGATGTGGCGATAGATCTCTATGGGGTGATTATGTCAGCCCATAGTGCATGAATGAGTTTCTTGTGCCAAGCCTTTTTGTTATCTTGCAACAACTTTTTTATGATTATGGTTAAGATCTTGTTTGATGACTTAGCTAACTCGTTGCCTTAAGGATAATAAGAAGTGGAGTGGCCAAGTGTTATGTTGTAATCACTGCAACATTTCTCCATATTTTTGGATTTAAATGCTGCCGCATTGTCTGTGATGATTTTTATTGGATATCCGAACCTGGACAAAATATTGTCTTCCAAAAACTGGATGATAACAACTTCTGTTGCCTGCCTGGTGGGAACTACCTCAATCCACTTAGTGAAGTAATTTGTTGCTGTCAGAATCCACTTGTGTTGCGCTGAGGATTGTGGATGTATTTCTCCTATAAAATCAAGGCCCCACTGTCTGAAAGCTGCTTCGAAGAAAATGGGTTTCAAAGGCAGAGGTTGTAATTTCCTTTTCCCATAAAAAATATGACATTCATGACATTTTGAAACCTCTTTATAGACATAAAAAAAAGGCTAGGCCAGTAGAACCTAGCCCTCAAAATATTTTGCACAGTGGTTTTCCAATAATGGTGACCTCCACAGTCACCCCTATGGAATTCTCTGATGGTATTCTCAACTTCTTCCTCCAACAAACAACTCAACAAAATTCCCCCTGGGTCCTTCCAATATAGAGACTGATTTACTGTACAAAACTTTGTTGCTTTCAGCTTTAAGAATATGGCCTTTGTTTTACTCAATTCAGGAGGAGCTTGTATATTTCTCAATACATAAATTATGCCTGCATACCATGGAGAGTAGAGAAATTTCTGGGATATATGAGGAGTTCTCTCTTCTTTTGCACCCTCTGGCAAGTCAACAATGAAATTTATTCCTAGGAGGTCACAATTGGTCTATGCCATCAGCTTCACAAGCCCCTGTCCCTTGATCAACTTGGTAGGTTTGATCTCAAGGTCATATTCTAACAACACTGCTATCCATTTACCCCTTTTTCCTTCAGGATCAGGTTGGGTTAAGATGTCTTTCACAGAGCTATTGGGCACATAAGCAATAGTATGGGAATGCAAGATGTAAACTCTAAATTCTTTCAAGGCCTTGACTAGTGCATATGCTTGCTTCTCCATGATATCATACTTCAAAGGGGCATCCCTCAATGTCTTGCTAGAATATGCTATGGGATTCTCAAAATTCTGCTCATCTTTCTGTAGTAAAACACCAACAATTGTGTGCTCTGAGGCAAAAGAGAACAATATGAAGTCTTTTTCAAAATTAGGGATGGCCACTACTGGAGCCTTGGTCAGTGCCACTTTGATGTATTCAAAGGATTTTCTGGCTTCAGGGGTCCACTTTACTTCATTTCCTTTTCTGATCATGTTGGTAATATAGTTTATAATTTCCGCTAAGTTAGGGATAAATCTTCTCAGAAAATTCACCTTTCCTAGGAAAGATTGTACCTCTTTTTTACTTCTGGGTATGCCAATTTTTAAGATTCCCTCAACTCTGTTGGGATCTTCCTTTATTCCTTCCTTTGAAATAATGTGACCCAACAACTTTCCTTCCTCCATAGCGAAATTTGACTTCTTAGGGTTCAACGAGATTCCGAAATTTCTACACTTTTGAAATGCCCTTCTTAGATGCTTGAGGTGTTCTTCATCCGAAACATAATACACAGTTATATCATCTAGGTAGATAACAATGAGTTTGTCTTTTTCATCACCAAAAGCTATGTCCATAACTCTTTGAAATGTTGCCACTGCATTCATGAACCCAAAAGGCATCTTGGCATACATGAATGTCCCCCACGGAGTTGTGAATGTTGTATTTTCCTGATCATCAGGGTGCACCATAATCTGATTGTATCCAGAGAAGCCATCCAAAATTGACATTTTCTAGGAACTGACCACTTTCTGTAAAATGTGGTCCATCTTAGGCAATGGGTAGTTGTCCTTTAGAGATACTTTGTTCAGATTTATGAAATCCACACACAACCTGATTTCTCCTCTCTTTTTTTTTTACTGGCACCAGATTTGCCACCCGTTTAGAAAATCTCAGGGATACTATGATCTTGGCTTCAAATAGCTTCTTTACCTCTTTCTAAATCAAGGGCAACAACAAAGGGTTTATCCTTCTTAATTTTTGTTTGAAAGGTTTGTGATCTTCTTTGATTGGGATCACATGTTGGATTATACTGGTGTCATAAACTTTCAGATCATCATAGCTCCAGGCAAAAACATTAGGGAAATCTTTCATTAATTTGATATATTTCTCCTTGACTTTGGGGCTGAGTGTTCTGGAGAACTTAATGATCTTGGGATCCTCTTGAGTCCCAATATTGCAATCTTCCACATCTCCTTCATTTACTGTGATCTTTGAACTTCTGGCCACATCATTATTATTAAAGAGTTTCTCCAATGGGAACAGACCCTTGGGAATGATGTTGCTCTTTAGCTGAACTATGTCTCTGCATGCAATCTGATTGTCAAAGTACCCATCCTTGGTGAAAGCAGCTGCATCTACCACTTCACCATAGTATTCTTCATCAATGTTAAGATTTTCAAATTCATTCTTCATCCTGAGGAAGCTTTATAATTATTTGTCATCTTCAAAAACCTACTAGTACTTAATGTTATTTGGTATTGCTGGCATGTACTTGACCTCAACCTCATATTTTCTATTAGGGAAGATTGGAACTTTGAAAACCGTTGTTGAAGTAGCCAAGACATCAAAAATCTGATTCTGGCCCCTTGGAATTGCTGAAAGATTATACTCTGGAAATTCCCCAAGGAGATCTAGCACTAGGTTCCTATATGCCCTTACTCTGGGATGCTTTGCTTGGTATATGCCTTTGATTTGATTGATAATTAGTTCAAAGTCTCCATGTACAACTATTCTTTTGGCACCCAATTCATTCAAAACCTTCAACCCCAATACTAATGCTTCATATTCAACCATGTTATTTGTGCACTCAAAAACAAGTTTGTAAGAACACAATTTTGAATTTCCTTTGGGGTAATTTATCCATACGCCATCCCCTACTCCCTCTCTGTAGGCAGCTCCATCGAAACTCATATTCCATATATGATCTTCTACGTTGTCCTCCTGCTCTCAAAACTTCTCAATCTGTTGATCATATCTATCTTTGTCTTCCATATCAATTTATGGCTCTTTCTCTTCAGAACACAGGTCATTGAAGAAAATAGAAGACCCCAATTCAGTTCCCACAGAGTAGATGGGATGATTAATTGGTTGTGACTTGTTGCTGACCATGTATTTGACCAAAACCTCTCTGTAAAACCTTTTGACTTGACCAAATACATGGATGGTGGCGTATGACATGTCCATCTGGAGAGTCCCCTTTAATTTTGCATACCATGACCTGGATAACAACATGCCAAACTTGGGACGAATATCAACAACCACTACATCCATAACCATGTTCTTTGCTGGGATTTGTGCTAAAGATAGCACCAAATCTTTGATAAGACCCGGGCACTTCACCTTCCTAGAATCAAAAGAGAACATGTCTTTGTAAGGCCTCGTGATGTCGAGGCCCCGTTGATCCATGACCACCTTGGACATCAGGTTATGAGATGCACCTCAATCCAGCATGGCATTGTGAAAATTCATCATGGACTTTCAGACTCACATAAAAAAGGGGGAACTTCTTCAGCATCACTATTTTCCTCTATGTGCGGGACATATAAGATGGTTGGGTGATCATCTTGTATGTTCAGGATATCAAAAGTTTGTTCCATCTTAAGCATCTTGATGATCTGATTTATATATTCATTGTTCTTGATTAATTCATTGAATGGTACATAAATTTTAATCTTGGCCATCTCACTTTCAAAATTAAAGGAGGATGAGGTTTTCTCTACCTTTTTGGTGAATGTTTCTTTCCTTCCTTCTAATATTTTCTTCTGGGGCTCTTCCTTCTGCTTTCCTTTGTCCATAGCATCCTTTGTAGTAGAATCCTTTGCAGCAGAATCCCTTTTGGGCTAACTTGAAGAGGGTATGTTGCTTTGGGATTCTTTGGTGGGGTTTCCTTTTGGAGGATTTCCCTTTGGGGGGTTTGATGGTACTTTTTGATTTCAAAGATTATATTGTCTTTGGAAATGCATGATTGCATTTTGCAATCTTGTTTGGTAATCTTCCCTTTCTATTGATAACCTTTCCTCCTCATCTTGCATGAATATCTCACTTGCATCCATGAACTGGTCATGTTCTTCTTTGGTCAAAAATACCTCTATTTATTTATCGTCACAACAATTCATGTTGTCCTCAAAATATCCATCATAATTTTCATTCACATAGTTATTTTGAAAAGGAGGCCTTATTTGTTGGTTCCCCTGATTCCCTTGATTTCTCTGATCTCCCTGATTCCCCTGATTTCTTTGTCTGATTTGTGGGATTGTTGGTCTTCTCTGATTTCTGTTTGGGCCATACTGCTAATCATATGACTGAATACTTTATTTGGAGACCTAAACTTGAACATGCCCGATCCACGAGCTTATTTGTACCTACCTACCCTAACTACTCAAATGTACTAGTAGTCAAGTGAAATGAAAATGCCAATGCGGCCATGCCAGCATTTTAGCCACTGCTTGTTTTCTTTGAACATGCTTACTCCAAAGCATGTTCACCAACAACTCATTTGAGAAGTTATATATGAATTTGAATCTTAGAATTTCAAAAATATTGGGACTGTTTATTGTTTCTAGCAGAACTGCAAATGGATCTTCCAACACATGAATAAGACCACGGTCATGTTTCACCTCGGGACACTTGTTTGGGCACTTTTCATCCGTGTGATGCCAGGTGAGCGCTGCCAAAAAACTAATTCGAAGAATCATCATTTGAAATCGATGGACGAACGTGATAAGTCGTTATCCATGCAAGGACCTTCGTCAATAGCTCGTGATTAGCACTCAATGACATCTGTCATTCAAAACGTGGGTGATATTGCTATGTGGTTGGCGATTAATGTTTTTTTTCCAGAACATGATAACCACGAATCAAATCGTCCATCTAATTCTTGTACAACCAAGGAAGATAAGCTTGTGCTTCCGGAAAAACCAGAAAAAATGGAGAATACAGATCCAGCGGCCTTCAGCGAATCAGGATATTGAAATAATCTAACAAAATTGTCGATGAAGAAGAAAGAAAAGCTTGCTTCACGAATGTTGCCAACAAAATTTCACACAAAGCCTGCAGATGAACAGGGGTCGGGTGAAGGAATTAGACTAAATCCTATCATGAAGGATTTAATTATCAATGGGTACATAGACGAATATCACCTGCAAGCTGGCAAGGGTAAAAGGAGCAAGCAACACAAGAAGGAGGTTAAAGCTGAAATGGTTGAAAGTGTTGGAGAAAACCAACATGATTGGCTTGACACTTTAAAGGAAGTAATTGCAAACCTGAAATAAATTTCAAGCTAAATTAAGTATCTTTCAGGGAATTTTGTGATGATAGCAGAAAAGTGGCATTCAGGGTAAAAGATATCAAATATGTCAATTTTTGTTTATAACGGTCCCTAGAAAGTAGGGGTTCGGCTTTGGCACATTACACCCTCTGTCACCAATGTTTATTTTTGGAATCTTGGGGAAGATGATCCGTTTTGAATTCCATATGTAACTTATCTATATATATTATCAAAAAGATAAATGAATGGTTGGACTTACCAGAGAGGGGCCTTCCCTCATAGCAGGATAACTTTGTAGTTTTTTATGAAATTTTAATATAAGCAGAAAAGGTTTTTCTGAGACAACCGAGATTCATGATGGTTTTGATGTTCAATGTGTCTTCTTGTATTTCATTATTCATGCATGTGTGTTTTCTGCTAGTAATAATCTTTGAGTAATAGAAGGAATTCATTTTTTGTTGGTGCTCATTCTTACATCGATTATACTTGTTATGTATTTTTGGTTACTGATTCAGACTTCGCTCGTGATTGGTGCCATGTTTGCAGTAACCAGCCCTCATGTTTCTTCTTCTAATGCCTCGCCAAGAGATTCACCCTCTATTAGACCCCTCTTGTTGATAGTAGTCTTTCCTTTCCTCTCCTTTGCCATCTGATATTGCTTATTTCGCTGAACATCATACCCATTTTGCCTCTGTTCCCTCTGGAAATACATAGCTTATAACCCTTCATACTTTTTCAGGAATAGACCCCATTTCCCAATGTCCCCGTTGTTTAGTTTTTTCCTACCACCTTTTAATTTTACATCATGGCAAAATCTAAGCTCTGCAAACGCATTGCCAAATATTTTGAATATCCCAAATAGTTGTATGTCCGAGAGAACCCTCTCTAGTTGGAAAGGTCATAATCTAACCTAAATTCGCTTAAAATAGTTACCTTTGTCATCTGCCCTCCAACCATACTTATTTACAGAGTGCCAACACCCCCATCTCTCTTTCACCACAAGTGTTTCGTAAGATGTTGAAACTCCCTGAGCCAACACTTACCTTCAAAGGAGAGGATTGCAGGGATTTCCTGAAAAGACATGACAATGGCCTCGACCTCCTGCCCGAGTTCTTGGAGAATCCCGCGGCTGTCCCAGAAGACATTACTAGGATTCAGGTCGACTCGGTCAAAAACCCCTTTCGAGAAATCGCTTAGTTGTTTACCTTGGACTCTTCATTTGATGTGTCAATAGGTAATGTAATTATTGGTATTATAGGGACTTCTTCATGTGGCCCCTTGGGCCCTTCTTGTTTAGTAAGAGATATATCCTGCAATGTGATTTTCTTTTTCTTGTACTAAAGCTTCATAAACTTCTTTTGCACATTAATATTAACTATACCAATTGATTCCATCTAAGGATATCCAAGAATAATATCCACATCATTCATATCTATAGCATGAAAATTGTAATGTCCCCATTTTGGGACATTATAACATTACAACATTTCATGGTGTTATGCCTACTCGAGTAGCCAGATAGGGGTGACAGAGAGTTCGAGAGATATTGAGGGGTTTATTTGGGCCCGACATGTATCATTCATCATCAGGATCCATTCCACATAGTTGGGCTTTGGTTCCGTTGCATTCCGACGACTTCCATAATTTTGAGATATTATGGGTTATATCTTAATTAAATTCACTAAGAAGGTCATAATGGGCATATTACTTGGAGAAACCTCTCAGTGTGATAGCTCATCGGAATCGGGAGGAAGAGCATTACATGATAAGATGATGAGAAGTGACTTTCAGTGGCTGGTGAAGCCATCAGGATGGATAAATCACTTTTTAGAGGTAAAATGGTTAATTAATTAATTAATTAAGTCGTTTAATCAAGGAATAATAAAATAAAGTAAAAGTCACTTGGAGGGAAAAGGTCAACAACGAATTAGGGTTTCGGGAATCTATAAAGGAAGGGCAAAGCAACTTAATTCATTATGCATTGTTATGATTTGATGTTGAGAGTTCCCAGAGGAGGAAGAGAGTCGACCTTGTTGTTTTGTGGATTTCTAGAGGAAACCACTACCATTGATCGGTTTCGGTGTTGAGAGACACACCCTAGCCCATCGGAGATACCATCCAGGTATTTCATCGAGATATTCAGGAGTATCCAGTACAGTGTGCGCAACTCAGCCAGTGAGGGCGCAAGTCAGATTGAGGGTTTGTGGAGCTGCACGGGGTTTGAGCTTAGATTGCAGTTTCCTTTCGACCCAGTGGAGATCCAGCCAGGGCGCTTCTATTGAGCCATTTATCATCAGATTTTGACGGTGTAATCTTACATAGTGCATTATCCATCCATTTAGGGTGCATCTCTTTTGGCAGTACATTTCTGGTTGCAGATGGAGCATCCAGACAAATCCGGGGAAACCCTTCCGACCCAGTTCCACATTTGGTGAGACAATCGTTTTGAGCCCTATAGTAGTTGATTCCATCGATGGAATCATTTGGGGCGCATCCAGTGTCCCAGGAGGTATGCAAACCCCCAGGGGTCCAGATCCAGTACCTCAGAGGCTAGATCTGATATATGACACTCATCCATTCCAGTCTAGAGGCCAGGGTGCTTCTATTGGAGCAGTTTTCGGCGCATTCCGACGGTCTATCCTTCCGGACGAGTTTTCCAACTAGTAGCGGTTACCGTATTTCTTCGTAGTCGCATATTTCTGTTGATCTATCAGTGCATGCATCAGATCTACATTCATCTTCTGATCACGGGTATTTTTATGCTATTTGATTGTATTCCAGTGACGATCTTTGAGATCTAGCTGACGATTATACTCTATATTTCTAGTGTGTTATTGTATTTCCATTCTTGAGTCGCATAATATATGTTATTGGGTTGTTGATGTTCTTTACTTCTGCATAAATCCTTTATTTATTGTTTAAACCATAAATACCCAACATGCACCTGAAATAACCAACATGCACATGCAATAACCATAAAGATCTCAAACACACAACTGAAACGCATCCAGAAACCCCCAGTGTATCATATCTACAAGATAGAAGATTGGATCAGTAGCAAATATCTTGATCTGCGGGATCAGGGATATTTCAAAAATCAAAATGCAAAACATATCTATTCATGGTAATATTAGAATCTTTAAAAATTTGAACACTCTCACCCTCGACCTGTCTACTTTGAATAGGATGTGTAGGGACTTGCAATCTTTTAGCCAAACAAACATTGATGCAATTATGCTTGTAGCTAGGGTTAATAGAAATGATGATCTTCTGTCACCGTGTTAGCGTCGGATGTCACTCCTAGATTGCTTGCAGGAGCAGAGCCCGACACCCATCAGTTTAATGTCACTATAGTTTTAAAAGGATGATCAAATGGAGGTAAAGACCCAAGGAAGTATCATTCTAACTCAGGGACTGGACCTAGCACGTATGGGACGAGGAGGTCTTGATCTAACTTCAACCAGTGGGTTGATTAAAAGATGAGCAGGTGGAAGACTTAGTAATAATGGTGAACAAACAACTGTAGGCAAAAGGCTCCCAACGGTTTGCAGAGGAAAGACTCTGAATGGAAGATCCTCTTGGTTCAGGGTCTCAGGAAACTGAAAGGGGACTTGACTGGATCCTCGAATTCTGAGTCACTCAGCGTTAATAAAATCACAAGGACTGATCGGAAACAACGTAACTGTTACAGTGATCCATTACAACATCATCCTATAACAGCTACAACTCGACTGGATCCTCCAATTCCGAGCTGTTCTAACACAGTATAACAAAGATGTAGAAGAAGCTGGCATTCATAAGGCAAGAAGTCTCAGAGGTCTATACATAACCAGAGTATCAGTGCTTCATTAAAGATTTACAACCGGGAGCTCTGCTCAACCATCGATACCTACAAAAATACAAAGACTGAGTTTATATACTCAGGAAAATTCTCCTCACAGAGGCGTGCCTCAGTCACCCAAAGCTTGGTGTCCCTTCAGTCAAACTCGTACTGACCTCTTTGTTTAAGCGCCATCTTAACTACACATGGCTCCCGCAAGGAGGGTAGCTGAGCCATTAAGTGTTGGGCTAGCGTGCGCAGACTTCTCTGTCGAGTCGAGGACTTCGACATGGCTTCTTCGGGAAAATCGATAGACAGGACCCCTACGGGCAGGCAGCTTACTAGACCCTCCATTCCCCTTACTTAATGACTGAAAGGAGGCTTCAACCACCCGCTTGATTTTCATTGACTGCTTCCTCAGGGAGTGGCCGAGACGATACGCTCAGGAGCTTCGGCACTTCGTGTCTCGCGGTTGGGAGGAGGCTGGTCCTTAATCTTCAAAGTTGCGAGGGGCGAGGAGGCGATGGAGCCCAATCACGCACCACGTGTCCCTCTTCGATGGACGGCTGAAAATGCTTCGTGGCGTCGCGGGCCCCAGCTTCTATGCTTTCGGGGCTCGCGAATATGAAAGGGCTAACCTTCGCTGATTAAAATCGCGATGAGCGATATGCCGAGACAGCTCAATCTGATGCCACGCGTCTCTCAAATCTGACGGTCCTAAACTCACCCGACGTTGCTGTGGGCCCCAGGTCCTGAACGCTTTTTCTACTTCGTGTATCGGGATATGATGGAGTTGTTTTTTGCGCGTTGGAGTTGCGATGAGCGAGGCGTCGAGATGGCTCTACTTGGTGCCATGTGTCCCCTCTGGACGGACGACTGAAAACACTTCGTCGATACTGTGGGCCCGGGTCCTGAATGCTTTCGGCGCTTCGCGTCTCGCGGCTGGGAGGAGGCTGGTCCTTGTTCTTCAAAGTTGCGAAGGGCGAGGAGGTGATGGAGCCCGATCGTGCGCCACGTACTTCTCCAGGATGGACGGCTGAGATCTTTTCGGCAATACTGTATAGCCCTTTTTACTATTGGTGCCCTCCACACGTAACCATCGGCTAAGGCTTATGTGCTATCACCTCTCGCAACTCGCGACGTCGCGAGTTGGAGTGTCAAACCTTGGCACTCTCCCTCCGCGAAATCCCAAGAGGCGATGGCTCTTTTCCTTTCCACAATTCTCGTGACTCGCGATCTCGCGCGACCAAAAGATATGGTCCGCCCTCTGAACTCACGAACCCCGAGTTCAATAAATGAACTCGCGCATCAACTGATCGCGATCAACGACCCTCGTTATTTCGCGAGTTCTCTACGGAGACTTCTGACCGTTCACCTCTTTAAAAACTTATGCCCTATACTTGGCGTGACTCGACTGACTACAATTACCCACCGACCATTGATCTGCTTCGCAAAATAGACCTTGGATGCTGCCGACGACATCTTGCCCGCTCGCTTGACTTGCTTATTTGGAAAAACAGGGATTCTCCCGCGTTGCGCTTGAGCATTCTGTGCAACTTGCAGACCCGAATGCTCTTGAGCCCATGACAAGAATTATCGCTAACACACCGAATACATCCATGAACCTATAATATGAAGTTGTCACATGAAAATAAACCCTTGATGGTCTCTTTATCCTTCTTCTTGGCATGACACCATCTATCTAAGTATAATTCTTCATCTAAAAGTGTCATTGTCTCTTCATAGTTAAGTCCATATGATAGTGATATTCTCCAAGATATTGGATATTTAGACTTTATCCATTTTATGTATTGTTCAATACTAGGGCCATGATTTGTTCAAAACATATTGCTTGGAAGAAAAGTTGCAACAAACACTAGCGTTTATAAAAATAACTTACTTTTCAATGGAGCTATGTTATACGACTAGGGTTTGAGGTAGCTATTGTAAAATGATCATAACTTGAACAATACCTTTCTGATTGGCTATTATGACCCCAATTATTAAATTTCATGGCCTCTCTACATCTACTGGAATAAGTTTGACTGAAATCTGGTCACTCTATAAAAGATATCTCATTTGCAAAATGCGTGGCCATCATGGGAAAAACCCTAAAATAATTGATTTTAAATCAGTGATAACTCAACTTTTCATACTTTGATTTTGAAGGATTAACTCATACTTGTAAATCAAGAATAATGTCTAAATTATATGGTGGATTTGTAATGATGTAGACCAAGCATAAAAGCCTATGCAAGAATCGAAGATGAGGATCGGTTAAGAGAGATTCATGGAAAGATTCAAGGAGATACTATTGGAGATAGTTGTGCATATGGTTGAACTAAATATCTAATTATGACATAGCTATTATGTTCAACTAAATTTATATAAAGGGATTAAATGCACAATAGAAATACACGGGAATAATATAATTTCAATGTAATTTCCCCTTCGAGAGTTTATTGAGTGTAAATTCTTTGTGTCACTTACTTCACATATGGTGTAAATTCCAATAGAGCGATATGGATGTGTGCACAATGTGAATATCAAACTTAATTTGCTGAGATGTTGATGCTATGAAAATAATACATGTTTCTCATCCACGAGAGGTTGTCTGTAGAGAATGAATTTGTGATATGGCCACTGTGGAGAATAACCACTAGTGTGAAGGAGCTAGGAAGGATGTGTCATGAGGAGGATCCATCTTTTGATATGAAAACGCTATCAGTAAGAAGGAGTCGTCATCGAGGATAAACTTGCAGAGATGTGAAGTGTCAAGTGTGTTATCACACAAGTTGTAGGTTGGGAAAAGCCCGACCCAACCACCAAATGGTGAAAACTTAGAGAACACCTACCCATTGTCACCTTAGGTAGGTATTCTCGTCACTTTAGAGATGAGAGAATCACCTCAAGGAGGGAATCCAGACGACCCTAGGGGGAAATGAGACGGAAAGTGGTATGATGGAAGTGTATCCCCTATACGTAAATATACTAAGTATGGAAGGGCTTGATGAAAGGTCTTGGTGGTAGCTAAAGGTTTCCAAGAGATAAGAGCACCTGTAAAGAGTGATGTATCTGCCCGAGACACAAGAACAAACCAAGTATATGCGTAAAATGTTAGGTGGGTAAGCAAGTTAAGCTTGTTGTCCCTAATTGCAGCAGTAAACAATGATATATGTCAACAACAAAAAGACAGTAAGAGTTGCAAATAAAGATGCTAAAAGTCTATCAAATGATGCAAGAGATAAGTTAGCAAAACATCAGTACAACTCAAGTGTAAAAGCAAAAGACTTTAGCATCAATGTAAGGCTGTTATAGATAGTATTGCAAAGATAGTTTTGCAACCTTATGGTTGTAGCAAAAAACTTGTTACAACAAAGAAATCAACCACCAAAAATTACAAGTAATCCTCCCAAAAGATGTGCTAGGCCTAGTAGATTGTAGGCGTAAATTATTAGCAACTTCTGATGGTTGAATTGTGAGTTATTCAAGAAAGTGTTTAGGATTTTCTGTAGCTCTAATGGTTGTAGCATTAAACTTATTACAACATCAAATTGGTTGGCTAAAAAAGGGCGCCCTTAGGGCACAAAAGTGCTTATAACATGTAGAAGAAATTCCAACTTGAACAATTCCAATGTCTCGTAAGTTTATGTATCTCAATGCAATGATTTATTTCTCCAATGCAAGAGATTGGTGCCTTTAACTATTGGGTTATGGAGTCTTTAAAAGTGAAAGAACTAGTTTTTCTACCTCCTTGGGGGTGTAAGCCCTTTTACTCCCCAAGTTAAGCAAAAATAGTTAAGGAAACCCCTAGGAGGGTGTAAACCCTTTTACTTCTCCTAGTATACCTTTGTGCAACAACTTATTTCAAGACAAAATGATGCCCTTGGTGGGGTTGTATGTACTTATACTCCCCAAGAAGCTTAGCAAATTAGACTCGTAACCAAGAAAGAAGCAACAAATGGATTCCTTACCTAGTGCAAGCATAAATGAGATAAACTCCTTCTTTAACCAAGAAAATATCCACCATAAAGCAAGAAAAGTACTACAAGAGAGATAGCGCATCACTTCTTCCACCAATAGCAAATATAAACTATAGCAAGAGAATGCAACCAAAAGAGATGAAGAGAATTGCCCAAGAAGGGCGCAAATTTCAGCCAATAGAGTTATGTTCTAATGAAATAGAGTTGATCTCTATTTATACAAAAATGTTCTAATCATAGTTTGTCCACTTAGGTTAGGATAAACACAAAGTAAGGGGACAACACACCCCTACTTTTCCTCTTTACAAAAATAATACTAAACAATTCATACTTTTTACATAAAGTAAAATTGTAAGTAAGACGTCACCCCTCTAAGGAGACATTTTGACACTTTTCCAAGTCGTTGGAGAGAAAGGTGGAGGTCGTTGGGGCTTCTAGAACCTCCTCTTCATGCACCAAGGTTGTAAATGTGTTGAACCTGCACATAATAGATCTGTCTAGCAAATGACATACACATTTTGCAAAGAAAATATTAGAAAAGAGAAGCAGGAGAGAAAGAATGGAAGAATTCTCATTAACCAAATGAAATGAATGATAATTTACATCTGATATACTTTGTATAACTCGATTAATGTGCACTGGAGGAGAAGCCAATGCACCATAGTGGTGGTCTAGAGTGATTTGGACACACACCAGCAATTACGGGAGTAAACTTCCACCTAGTCTAGTCTCTCAGGCAGTTATAGAAGTTAACTGCCACCTACTCTGAGTTAACTAGTCTCTCAATCTTCAGTTAACTGACTGAAACATAGTGAAGTGAGGAGGAGATCATGGAATCATGAGTAATGAACTAGCTTGGTGATGATCCCAATGTTGCATCTAGACTCCACTCAACTGATCAAACTGAAGTGTGAATTGAAGAGAATATTTTCCTAGAGGAATATTCTCCCTAGACTATAAGAGACTGCATAATGAATAGTAAACATAGGGAAAACCTTAGGAAAAAGAATTCTTAGGTGTGTGTGAAGTATCTACATCACCCCCCATGAACATCACTATGGTGAAAATAAAAAATGGGTCCCAACAATGAGGCCATGTTAGGTACCCAAATACAAAAGATACACTGAAATAAACGAGGAAAGAGGGAAAACCTCATGGGAAACAC
>ML779878.1:865952-897993 GCA_009831015.1 Picea engelmannii | reverse complement strand
CCCCCCCCCCCCCCCAAAGTACAATGTATGTAAAAGGAAGAACTGACAGTTGATAGGAAGTTGTCTCCTTCACTCCAAGACGACTGCGCAGAGAATGTAACTTCTTCTTAGTGAAGGTCTTGGTGAAGATGTTTGCAGTCTGTTCTGTTGAAGGACAGAACTGCAGGTCGATGATCCTCTCATGTACTAAGCCCGGATGTAGTGTATGTGGATCTCGATGTGCTTCATTTGTTGCCTCTGAACTGGAACTTTGCATAATTCATAGTGCTCTAGTTGTCACACCAGATGACAATCTACCGATGAAACTGAATGCCCAACTCAATGAGAAAATGTATTATCCACATAGCCTGAATGGTTATGTTAACTACCTCTCTATAGTTAGCCCCTGTTGAAGATAGAGCAATAGCAACCTACTTCTTGATTGACCAACAGATAGGACTGGAACCAAGACTGAGTGAGTAACCAGATGTGGACTTGCGATCAATGCTATCGCCAGCCCAGTCAGAATCAGTGAACCCGATGAGGTCCAATGTAGAGTCTGTTGCATAGTGAATCCCAAAGGTGATGGTGCCCTGTACGTATCAAAGGATATGATTTGAAGCCTTCCAATGTATCTCATGCGGCTCCTTCCTGAACCTGGAGACTGCTCCAACTGCGTAGGAGAGGTATGGTGTGGAACGTGTGAGATACAACAAGCTCCCCACTAGTTGTTTGTATAGTGTGTTGTCAACCAGTGGAGTGTCCCTGCCATCCTCAAGCCTGAATCCTGATAGGAAAGGAGTTGAGGTAGACTTGTAGTCTGTCATGTGAAAACTCTCAAGGAGATCGCGTGCATACTTGGCCTGAGACAATTTGATTCTTGATGCATCTTGGCTGATCTCGAGTCCAAGGAAGAAATGTAGCGGACACATGTCCGTCATCAAGAACTTGTCCTGCATAATCCTCTTTACTGCAGCAATCATTGAAGTTGAGCAACCGGTGATCATCAAATCATCAACATAAAGAACTAGGATTAAAAGTGAATCAGTCGTCCTAAGCATGTAAACATTCAGGTCTGAATTACAACGTACACAGTTCTGTGACAGCAGGTAGAAGTCCATCTTGGCATACCATGCCCTCGGGTCCTACTTGAGGTCATAAACAGACTTCTTTAGTCGACGGACCAAAGATGAATCCTGCATAAATACCTGGGGCTACTCCATATAGATCTCTGTGAAGAAATGCATTCTTCAAATCCATCTGATAGACTTCCCATCCTTTGGTTGTCACAATGGCAAGTGTCAAACATATGGAATCCATCTTTGCTACTGGAGTGAAGTTCTCATCATAGTCAATACCGTGTACCTGTTGAAAGCCTTTTGCAACTAGCATGGCTTTGTATCTGCTAACCTATCCATCTGCTGCGCTCTTGGTCCTGTAGACCCATCTGCACTTGACAAGTTTCCTCCCTAAAGGAAGGGGAACCAGATCCCAAGTCTGGTTCTCGAGGAGGGAGTTGTACTCCTCCTGCATGGCAGATTCCCAAAAGGGATTTCCAGTAGCCTCGCCATAGGACTGTGGATCTGAAGACTGAACCAAGAAAAGATGTATGGGTGACATCGGTTCAATGGCAGTGAGTGCAAGAGGAAGCTCCTTGAAATCATATAGAGTCCTCCTAGTATCAGCTAGATCCCCAACAAGATCTTCTGCATCCCGGAGAGTAATCTTGGCCCACTTGGTCCTCAGCTCTGGCTCTACATCTGCATCTCCATGCACTGACTCTGCATCTAACTGTACTGACTCTGTATCTGGATCATCTGAATCCTCTGAATCATAACTCTCATATGAAGAAGAGTCGGTGTGTGCATGCTCATCATCTTTGACAAGTTGAAGAACAAAAGTGTTTGCATGCGACTGTTGAGGTACATGTGAGACATTTTCCTTGAATTGGACACTACACTCAATGATGAGCCGGTCTGAGGAAAGATCAATGAGTCTGTATCCCTTCACATCGTCGAGGTATCCAACAAAGATACATTATGTGCTCTGTGGATCAAGTGCCTTCCTCTTCTCAGAGGGAATCCTGGCCCATGCACGTCAATCGAAAATACGGAAGTGGGTCACTTCCGGTTTGAGGTCGCTCCAAGCCTCATAGGGGATCTTATCCTTGACAGATCTATGGGGAGATTTGTTTTAGATGTAGGTTGCACAATTAAGTGCTTCAACCTATAATCTCAGTGGATGTGACATTGCATGTAGCGTGCAAGATGCCATCTCTTTTAAAGATCTACTTTTCCCCTCAACCACTTCATTTTGTTGCGGAGTATAAGGAACCATGTGTTGCAACTGAATCCCGACCTCGTGACAAAGATTCAGTATCTCATGGTTGACATACTCTCCCCCGTTATCTGTTCAGAGGACTTTGATTTTATTTCCTGGTTGTATCTCAACAAAGGATTTGAAATCTTTGAGGTGTTGAAAGACCTCTGATTTTTGCCTGAGAAAGAAAATCCACGTGAAGTGTGAGAAATTGTCAACAAAAATGAGCACGTACCTTTCTTTACTTCTTGATGGATGCGGAAAAGGGCCCATGAGGTCACTATGGATCATATCTAAATGAGAGGAAGCCTTTTGAGTCTTTCCTTTGTCGAATTTCTCTTGAGGGTGTTTTCCAAGAACACATCCCTCACAAATTCCTTTGGAGAAGTGGATGTCAGGTAGAGCATCAACTATTCTATGCTTGCTAAGATGTTGCATATATCTGAAATTTAAATTCCCGAACCTTTCGTGCCATATCCTACTGCTTTCATCAACATGGGTAAGCAATAATGTAGAATCTGGTTCAATAAATTCAGAAAATGTGTAGAGTCTGGATTGATGATTTACCTCACCGACAACAACCATAGAATTGGTTTGCATGTCATAGATATCCACTGCATCATGTGTGAATATGTCTCTCTTTCCAGTGTCAGAGTTTGGCATCTGATACATAGATAGAAGATTGATGGAAAGTTTGGGAACGTGTAGCACATTCTCAAAGCTTCTGTTTGTGAGTTCAATTCTTCCTTTTCCGATGACTTCGACTAGAGAGTTGTCCCCCATCAGAATAAGAGGATATTTGCATGTGTCCAATGAAGAGTAGACTTCTTTTGTGGCTGCCATGTGGTGTGATACACCTGAATCTACAATCCAAGCATCGGGAGAGGAGTTGATGGCAATCAAAGCATGGGTAGAATTGATTTTCTTGGTATTCTGATCTTATGGCTTCTTCTTCTTGTCACCCTCGGGGATGCGATCTCCAAGGTTGTTTTGTTGAAGTATTTGGGCCATTTGATCTATTTGTTTTTGCATACATGTGGATTCTGGATGGAATCCTTTATGTCAGTAAGTGCATTTCTCCCTTTTTCTTCCCTTTCCACCTTTGGATCCGAAGGCATCGTTGAAGGGTTTTGAGTACCCTTCCTTCTTTGGATTTGCATGTGCTTTCCTTTTGTCTTTGTCTTTAGATTTCTGATTTTGATGACCGCTACCATCATGCATAGTAAGTGCATGCATCTTTGGGCCTTTGATTTTTCCCATGTTGATAAGCTTGTTCTCTTCTTGTGTCAGAGATTCAATAAAGACCTCAAGAGATGGCATCTTCCAGGTGGCTCCAGAGGCGAGCCTAACTGAATGAAATGTGGATACAAACACTGAGTATTCCGGACCAAGTTTAGAGAGAATGGTGAGAACCATTTGTTTCTCCTACTTTGATTTATCAACCCCGCAAGCCTTGAGTTGCGACAACAAATCCTTATATTTGGTAAAGAAATCTTGGAGATTGTCGAAGGTTTTTGGATCCAATGTGAGGAATTCCACCTCGAGCATGTGTCCCCTCATCGCGTCCTGTTTTCAAAAAATCCCTTCCATGGTGGTCCAGGCTTCATTGGGGGTTTTACAAGAGGATATGTGTAAGAGGAGTTCAAGAGAAATGAGATTGCAAATAGTTCCAAACGCTTCATCCATTCGATTAAGATACATGGATTTTTCTATGGTTGATCTGGGTTTGGTCTCTGTGTCCATAGCTAACCTGTATAATCCTCTGCCTCAAAGATGCACTATCATCTTCTCTTTCCATGCAAAGAAATTGTACGGTGTAAGAATGAATTCTTTTGGAAATTCCATTTTTCCGTTGTCTTCAATCTTCGGTACTTGCAAAAATAATCTGATGTGTATTTTTCCTAGCAATCCGTCGACTCTGATACCACATAAATGTGTTGAACCTGCATAGAATAGATCTATCTAGCAAATGACATACACAGTTTGCAGAGAAAATATTAGAAAAGAGAAGTAGGAGAGAAAGAATGGAAGAATTCTCATTAACCAAATGAAATGAATGATAATTTACACTTGATATACTCTGTATAACTCAACTAATGCACACCGGAGGAGAAGCCAATGCACCATAGTGGTGGTCTAGAGTGATCTGGACACACACCAACAGTTACGAGAGTAAACTACCACCTAGTCTAGTCTCTTACGCAGTGACGGGAGTTAACTGCCACCTAGTCTGAGTTAACTAGTTTCTCAGTCTTCAGTTAACTAACTGAAGCATAGTGAAGTGAGGAGGAGATCAGGGAATCATGAGTAATGCGCTATTCTGGTGATGATCCCAAGGACAATGTGCATTAGCTGGTGATGATCCCAATGTGGCATCTAGAATCCACTCAATTGATCAAACTAAAGTGTGAACTGAAGAGAATATTCTCCTAGATGAATATTCTCCCTAGACTATAGGAGACTGAATAATGATTACTAAACATAGCGAAAACCTTAAGAAAAATAATTCCTAGGTGTGTGTGAAGTATCTCCAACAAAGGTCTCTTCCTTCAATTCATGCCTGCTCCAGTCAAATCATGCCAAATGTCAATGAGTAACAAATCCATCACCACCAAACCCTAGCCCTAGGTGACGTCAAGCCCCAAAGGGTGACATTTTCCCCTCTTAGGCAAGTTGTTTGGGTGATAGGGGCTAGGTGAGGTCATCCATGATGTCTTCTAGGCCTCCAAAGGCACGTCTTCATCATCCGACATGCGAGCCCTTGGCATCCAACTTCTGGGCTTGAAGCCCCGTGGAAGCCCAAGCTAGGCTTGTTCCTCCAAAACTGTCCACCAGTTGGGTCCTGCAAAAACAAATGGATACACCCTCTAAGGATCTCAAGTCAAATCGTCATGATGAGTAAATCAAATCAATAAAAGAGTCATCTAAGCATGTACGTACAAACTACCACATAAAAATAAACTAATGCTCAAAGATCCTATGCATTTTACCAAGTTTGAGTATGGGAGGGTTGACACAACGACCTATTGGGTGAATCGTCCCTTAAGTTTAGGGGTGTTTCTCGAGGGGACCTCCTTCTAAGTCATGTGAATGATGTGTTATGGATGAGGGGAAGACTTTTGGGCATGGGGTTCGTGACATACAAGGGGTTGTAGTGTCCCACTTATGGAGGGTGTGTTGCACCTTCGTTTTCAATGCATCATTTTTCAAGCCCATTTAATGCCATTAATTAATTAATGATCCAAAACCTTGGGTACTCCCTAGAGTGAAATTGATTAGCTTGGGGGGCAGCACCACAAGACCACTTGAAGCTAGAGGTACACAGAGTGCCATATGCAAGGAAAGAAAGGGACACTGCATGAGTGTACACACCTCAACAAGTGGGGATATTTATATTTATGTGTTTGCTTTTGCAGGTCTTTGATCTTTTAAGAGAAGTGTTTCATTACTCTCAAGACCTCTTTGGGAAAGCATCTAGAAGGTTCATAATCAGGCTTTTATCTTTTTCTAACCACAAGCCTATGGGCCTTCAACCCCTTCTTCCCATTAAGTGAGGGACAACCCCTTCTTGGGTCAGTACACCCGAAAAACCCAAAAGGTGAGGAGATGAGGGGATGAAGTGTGGAAAGTGGCAAGTATGGTTGGGAATGACACGATGACTCGTGAAAAGGACCTCCTAGTAGCATACCTATCCCTAAGGCTGACCCACTTAGTAGGGTGCAATGTCAACCACCAAGGTGAAACGGGGCAAAGAGCATAATGTCAAAGCAAATGTCACATAATCAAAAGTAGTAATAGATGTAACAAACTCAAATGCCTTAAATATTGAAATTGCATTCACCATAATACATGACTTGTATCTCAAGGGGCAAGACCCAATGTCTTTTGGAGGCCAGCTTATGTGGTGGATACCGTCATGATCAATCTAGAGCTTGGTGGTGAGGTGGATCTCCATCTGTGCAAGTGGACATTGTTGGTCAAGCTGTCTCTCGGTACTCCATGTCTACAACATGAGGGCCTCGAGACATCATCTCCTTAGTTATCCCAAAAAATGGGGATAACAATGTGCTTGACCATGCCGGTGGCCAAATGAGACAAATGGAAAACATAATGAAGAAAGCTTGATCAAATTTGTCGAAAGAGATTTTTCTATGTTGTTGGAATTGAGAGTTCGATTTTGTTGTAAAAGATTGCTATCAAGAGAAATGCATCAAATCTATGTTTCCAACGATCTAATTAAATGGCTAGAATCGATCCAAACAACATAACTACTACCGTCTAAAAGAAATAGCTCAAAAAGACAAATGTTTCGATTTTAGCAGGCTACTGTTCTCCTATGATCCAGATCGTATTTTTTGGCTGAGATGTGGTATTTTCACAATGCTTGGTCATTTGTGTCTATTCCCCCCCAAAAAGAGGAAGATAATGCAATTGCGTTGTTCCATAGGAAATCATTTCAAGAGGGAGGACTTACGTATTTGAGAATAATGACTCTATTTTCACGCAAGCAGGAAGCCAAATCATACTGAGATATTTTTAGAAGACCGTGATTGTTTAACAAAGATTCCTAGTAGATTACTATTGAAAGTTGAATGCTTCAACCAAAGTAGATTACGGTGAAAGCATTGATGTCAGTCCACAATCTCAAAACATTAATGAGAGGTGAGTATTGCCAAGTAGCGTGTGAGATTGAGTAGCGTGTATGGTTGCTCTTTACAAGATTGCCTTGGAGTAGCATGTATGGTGCTCCTTGAAAAATATAGAGGACGTTTGATATTTGTGTTCGCTGCTCTTTACAAGACTGCCTTTGCAAAGTGTGATTTTATGTTGCCCACGTAGCTCTTGTTCTCTACTCACCATTTCTTAGATCTTAGCTATAAAATCACCATGAGGCTTGAAGGAGCCTCCACTAGTGGGAAAAAAGGGTGGCTGCCATGTGCTGAAGAAGAGCCCATGAGTGAAGATTAAATCAACCACGTATACCATATTTGTGGAGGTGATGCTGATGTGACAGTAGATGGGGAGTCCATTTTAGCGTGAATGAGTGTGCGTTTCCAGATTGTCATGTCTTCAAGTCAATATGAGCACAAGGATGGAAACAGGTCATGTCTTCAATGCATGGCCAGATACAACAGATTGGTCAAAATCCCTTATCATTTTTGACAAGAAAGGCATGGTAAAACCAAGGTGTGTAAATTAAGTTTATCAAACCAAGGTCATAGGTTTTCTTGTTGGACATTGTGCAACCCAACAAGAAACATATTTCTATGCATATAGTCGAAGGTGTAGATGAAAGAAGATGACAACAGAAAGAGGAAGATTGATGAAGATGCAAATTTCATGATAGAAGAAGATGACAAAGGAAAGCACAAGTAACATGAACAAAAGAAGATGCAAGAAGAAGAAAGAAGAAGATGGGCTCTTGGTCATGCACAAAAGAAGCAAAAGGCAAAGTCATATTGAAGAGAAAAGAGACAAGGACAGAGAAAGATGAAGCAGTAAAGAAAATGGCACAAGAAAATGGAAATGAAGAATGAAACACGCAAATATATGAATGATGAAGTGAATAAGCAAGGTAAGAATTAAATAGTATTGTGTGTTCTGAAATTGAGATGCAAGATAAGTGAATCCATGAAAATGACATCCCTAAGAAGTTTAATGGTCCTTCTTGAATAATGTTTTTTGATGATGGAAAGAAAATGGTGTTGGTTCAATGTTTGTATAAGGGCTAAATTAGCTTGAATTGAATTTGTATGTACCTGAGTCAAATGTTGATGTAAGCCTTGATGAGACAAGTATACCCCCATAATTTGAATGTTGATTGGTTCGTGGTAAACCAAAAACCACTTGTCATGATAGAGGAAGGTTCATGGTCAACCATAAAACACTTGATGTAATGTATGGTTCGTGGTAAGCTGAAACCACCAGATAATTGTAACGATTAAGAGTAAACCGATGTAAAATACAAATGATGTAATGGTTGAGGGTAACATAAAAACACCTAGAGTGTGGTTACGGGAAGCCAAAGAAAACCCATGATGTTGATTGATGATGATGCAGGGGCAATGAAAATGTTTATGACTAAAGAATTATTGTTGAAACTTGTACAAGAAAAAGTTTCATAGAGAACCAATAGATACAACGACTAGTGACCCATGTATTCGGGTGGATGGTAACTTTTTATATGGACTTCAACAAATGCAATATTTATGTTTTGCAAGTACAAGATGAAAATTGAAGAAGATTGAGGAAGAAGAATGAAGAAGACCAAAGATGTGTAGGAGACAAAAGACCAAAAGATGAAGATTGCATAAGACATAAATTGAAGACAAAGAGCATCTAAGGCAAATATCATAGAAGATGAAAATGTCACCAGATGAAAAGATGGAGGATGATGATTACATATTGAGATCACAAGTATTCGTTAACAGGGAGTATGAAGGATTAACTCATGCTTGTAAATCAAGAATGATGTCTAAATTATATGATGGATTTGTAATGATGTAGACCAAGCATACAACTCTATGTAAGAATCAAAGATGAGGAGAAAAGAGAAGTTAGGGATGAAGATCGGTTGAGAGATTCATGGAAAGGCTTAAGGTGATACTATCTGAAATAATTATGCATATGGTTGAACTAAATATCTAATTATGCCATAGCTATTATGGTATGTTAAAGTTATATAAACGGACCAATTGCATGATAGAAAACACACACGAGAATGGTATAATTTTAATATAATTTCCCCTTTGGGGGTTTCTTTAGTGTAAATTCATGCTTTCCCTTGCTTCATATGGTTGTGTATATTTGTTGTTGGTTGTTAAAACCATCAAATTTACATGATTTGTTTATTTATGAAATTGGGTATTTTTTCGAGAGAAACTCAGATCTACAACTAGTTTCTTTAGATTTTGCACATAAAATTTCAGAAAATTGATCTAAAAGTTTTTGTCCTCTTTTTCCCTTGAAAAATATGCAAAATCAAAATAATTTCTTCCCTTTTTTGGCCCAAGAAAAAGCCTTAATACCAATTGTTGTGGTATTCAATAGATTTGAAAATAGAAAATAGAAGAGAAACCCTTAACTTCGTAAATAAACACAATCAATCACACCATAAACACAAAAGAGTGAATGGAAGAAAGTAGAGAAAACCCTTGAGGTAGGGTAACACCATTAGTTATTCCTTATGGAAGGAACAACTCCACAAACCATGCTTGCTACAATTACAATTTTCTTCACAATACACCCCATTACATTCCTTCTACTTCTTTATATAGTTCTATCTAACCTCCTAGGAGCTTTCTAGTGAAGGAACCTTCTAGTAGGTGGAACCTTCTTACAATTATTGCTTCCTCACTATGCAACCTATCTATCATTATCCCCCTTGGGAACCTCCCCAAGTACTCCATATTATTCTCCCTAGGTATACTACAATATAAGTCTAGTGTTTCTTTCAACTAATTAGCATCCCTCCATGAACCATCACAAAAAGACCAATATATCATCAACAAACAATAAATGGATTAAAAGGGGAGATCTTCCAATTTTGATACCTTTCAAAGTCGTTGTTCTCTTCGCTTCCAATATATCCTTGTTGATTTCTCTTACAATAATTAAGAATAGTAATGGGGCTAAAGGGCATCCGTGCCTTAGCCCTTTGGTACATATAAAAAACCTCGATGTTCATCCATTGATAAGGATTGTAAAGGAAACTAAGGATATGCAGCCCATTATCTAGTTGACCAAATGAACCCTTATTATTATATGATGTAGCTTTAACATCATATACAACCAACCGGTCCTTTCATAAGCTTTAGAGAGGTATAACTTTAGCATCATAGTTGGGAGTTTTTTTTTTTAGTAGAATGAAGCCCCTCCTGAGCCACATCGATTACATCATTTATTTTCCTACTATGTAGGAGTCCAAAATAGTTCAAGGGACGTTGCTTTTGATAGATAGAACTTGACCCTTAAAGCTATGTTTTTTGCAATAATCTTATAAATACAATTAAATAAGGAGACAAGCATAAAATCCTCAAAGGAGCTTGAGATTTCTTGCTTGGGGACTAGAGCTAGAATGTAGCATTAAAAGCATTGCAAACTTTCCCCATGCGCTTTGATTCTTCAATAATTTTAAGCAAGTCTCCTTCCAAAAGCTCAAAAAACCCGAGAAAGAATTTTATTGTCTACCTGTTAGGTCTAAGATTCTTGTCCTTGAAAATGAATTAATAACATGTTTTATCTCTTCCCTAGCAATTTCCTCCACCAACCTAGCATTAGTTTGTTCATGAACAAAACTAGGAAAGAATGAGGTCATCTCGAAAATTTCAACTACATTAGTTCTGACTTCCTTTTTGTAGAATCCCTCAAAATGTGCAACCTGTAAATCTGTTATTTCAATAAAGGAGTAACTACAAATCCATCATATTTCTTCATCTCCTAGATGGTGTTAATTTTTTGCATACGATTAACATATTGGTGAAAAAACTTTGAGTTTTCGTCACCCTTGGCTAGTTATATGGCATGAATTTTTAGCCTCCATTGAGCTTCTAGTCTGCAAAAATTTACTTGTTCAAAACGATTTTTTGCATTTTCATCACTATGCCCTGCTAATTGTTTTCATTGAATTTTGAAATTTTCAGCTGAATTAAGGCAAGCTCTTCATCATCTTTCTTCCTTTTTGCAAAATCCCATGAAGAAACAACATCTCGGCTTCCTTCAAATTTGTATCAAATTGAATGCTTATTGACTCCCTTGATGCGTCATCATAGTGTTTCCACATAGATACCAAATTTATAAATTCTCCATTCCTTTGTTGTAATATCCACAAATGCGCTAGGCAAGGATTTTAGTGTTTTACTATGTAAATTTGGTGTTTTACTTTTTTCAAATAGTTGTACTCATATATTCTTTATGCAAAAATCTGATATATTACTTTCTACGAACAGTTTTCATGCATTACATCAAGCGGACTTACATGTAATCCAAGTACTCAAATAATGGAAGAGAACACAATGGAATTATTTATTATGAATGGAGTTTGGAAATACAACAACAATAATAGATCTAGAATGGTTGCTTATAGCAGTTGAAACAAGCACTACAAACTCAAACAAAAAAACTTGGGAAATGATGCCAATGTCTCCTCAACAGTGATGCATGTCAGCTCCAAGGCTTCCCAATCCTCCCTCGACCCTCTAAATACCCAGAATCGAGCTTCTACCCTTCTCCCCGGCTTCCACGAGTCTTTCAAGACCCACAACCTTGCTTCTAACCCCCACGACTCACTCAAATAAGCTCTTGACCCTCTCTGTACAGTACCAAGGGCCCGCTACCCTTTTCCTTCCACTCGCGGCCTACACTATACCCTTGCGGCTCCTCAAAGGAGTTCTTGGCCTCCCTTTAGTGCCTTGGCAAGTTCTTACAAACCCCAAAGACCACCTGCAACCTCTTTTCATCCTCACGGCCTGCTCCACGAGACCTACCCCCTCCTCAATGCATTATGGCCTTGCACAAATGAAGTATGTCGACCCTCCAAAGAAGCACCAAAAACCTTTGGGAAAATTGATGCACCTCTGAAGCTCAAGACAAAACACAAAGTGGAACTCCAATGGGAATCCTAGATGGATCCCCCTCTTGTCTAGTTAGGGTGGGTGTTGCACCATCGAAACCAAACCAAATAGTGGAAGGGTAAACCCTAATGAAAACCTTGGCTCCAAGAGAAATCCAAATAAGAGATCAAATCATAATATGTGGAAGGTGAAGTGCAACCCTTCCTTTATACTTCTTTGAACCCCTTCTAGATCTTTCCTCTTTTGACCAAATCCACATGACCCTTATTTCCCCTTTTAATGTCGAAAAGTGATTAATTGTCTTGTAAGACATTACCAAACGTCGGAAATCCCTTTCTCATCATCCCAACCTTTAAATATTTTCATCCTGATTCCAACGAGCTATTACACTAAGGTGTTCCCTCCAGTAATATGACCCAAATAACCCCTTTATTGCATTTAATTAATTTATACTCAATAATATACTTAATTTATGGGAATCATTGGAATGCCATGAAACCAAGAAGGAATTGTGTGGAAGTGATCTTGATGATGAGATATGGTAAATGGATTAGGTTGGACCTCATATAACTCCTCTAATTCACCTTAGTCCATTGTTAACCTCCATTTACCCCTCTGGCTAGGTTGACATGAAACATAATAGGGTCGCCTCCAACTGTAAAGCAAGGGCATCAAAAAATGGGGACATTACAGTCCTCCCTTCCCAAAGATTGCTTGTCCTCAAGCAATGTCATCACAACCTGACATTCCATCGATTGAACGAGACTGAAACTTAAAATGATACCAGGGTCCCAAACGATCCCAAAAGATGTGAAACATCCTATGCTCAATGTGTGGTCCAACAAAGTAGAAACCTCATTAATACTATCGATATGTAGGGCAAATCAACACTGCAAAAACTTTGTCAACTCCTCAAAGAACCGCCGAATTAGGGAACCAATCCCGTGCACCCCAGGTGTAAACTCCTAAAAATAACAATCGACCATCATAGAAAATGATCCTGGCCTCCAACACCTCCCTAAGACAATCATGATCTCCTCCAACTAAACATACTGCCGCCAAAGTGAGGTGCTACAAACTCTCATCGAATCACTGAAGAGTGAAACACCCTCCTCTAGACTGAAGCCCAATGGAAAATATAAGTGATTTCCCCCGATAAATATCCTTTCATCTCTATCAATCGTTGGATTGTCTAACCATGTAATCCCAGTGTCTCGAGCTAATCTTCAAAAGGAACCACCATACTGACGTTGCACCACTCTGATCATAATCGTCGGACCAACATGTCCAATCTACATCCCCCTCTCATGGAATCCCATACTAAAAGACCTATAGGAGTTGAATCTGCTATCGAGAATCTTAACTTGCAAAGGTATATCCGTGAAGCCAAAGTATGAAAATCCACTACCAGACTCGATCCTGGATATGAGAAGAGAAAGTTTGTCTCGCCATATAAGATAGGTCTCAACCCCACCTCTACTGGTGTCCCAAAAATAGAGCATACCAAACACTATCATCACTCTACCGATCACTACCACAATCCGAAGCAATCTATCAGTTAGATGAATCCATGTTTCCCATAGACAAGTTGGAATTCCACCACTTCCATTTCCTACTGATTGTTGATGTGTCATACTAATAACTATTGGAATCTAGTCGAGCCTCGTCTTTGATCCCTGTATGCTCTCAATTGAGGGAAACAACATACTAGGAATCAACTTTGTGCATGCTAATCTATCCTGCCCTTGCCAAAACGCACATAGAAATATGTTATCCCTACTCCTGATAATGTACTACAACAACGCCTGGAGTCTAGACACCCTCATGTAAAGTAGTTATTCCATGTGTGGTACCTCATTCTCATACAAGTCCTCGGGAAGTCTTGTCGAAGGTGTATCATGCATCGCCCTCATGATCATCTCCCCAAGTGAGACCTCAATGACTAAAATGTGTCACCTTTGTAGTAGATCGTGTCATCCCTCAATCTATCCTAGTCATCATGTGCACTGACCACATGCCCTAAATAAGAACTCTATGTCATGTCTATAATGCCCGATGTCTCATCCAACTTTATTAATGGATCCTCCCATGTCTTGAGGTATATACTAAGAGCATCAAAGAACATAAACACAAACCTTTGCAACTATAGGGAAATATAGTAAGTGGTAGGTGCGTTGGGAAATCCCAAGGGCATAACCAAAAACTCATAAGGATACCTAAGAACAGTCATGTGAGTATCCTGCTCACTGACCCTGCCCTGGTGATATTCCAATTGAAGATCAATCTTTGAGGAGTGTGGCACTCCATCGAACTCATCCCTATGCACTAATGGACTATTTGAATAATCACCCACACTCCACGCTACTCCCATACCATTGCATGCTTCCAAAGGTGTCTCCTCACATGGATGGTCAACCATACTCCCTCCATCATGACAAACACTACTGCTACTAAGAGTGTGGCCTCCAGAATCCACATACTGCTGCAAAAGAGTGGATCGTCCTCCTTTGGACCCTCCATGATCCATCAAGTGAGAGTATGACTCTCCCCTGAACTCCATTGCATCCCACTGTGTACCATTGTACCCCTCTGCATCGCACTACATATCATTTTATACCACTGCATATAATTATGTATCCTATATGTGTCATTGTATCAATCATTACACTAGTGTCTGTTGAACCTGGATCTCAAATGGATGTGTCCTCGTCAGTAATATACCTATCTCCACAATCCATGGACATATATACTTCCTTGTTGGTTGGTCCACAAGGTATATGCTCAACTGTCTCATCAATGATCGTGACTTGAGCCTTAAATGGGATCTCCAAAAGAGACGACTCATGATCCCCATAATGAAAAACATGTGCATAATCATAAACCTTTGGGTCATACCTCTATACAAACGCCTACAAACCTGAATTCTCCTCATGTTCAACCATCACACGAGGCTCCTACATCAAATAATAAATGCCACTCACATCCCCTCCTATGATATGATTTCCATATATGACTGACTGCCTGATGTGGAGGATGAGGGATGTACCCAACTCAACTCCACACAAAGATGCTCAACCTGTATCTCTGGTTTTTGAAGGGCCTTTCATGTTCTCTTCAATGAATCTTAGGTAATCTCGATCTCTTAGGTAAGTTATTCAACTTCCTCCTCCTTTCCTTTAAGCACATCATGGTACATCTCACCAAGCATGAGAATATGAACTCTGTCAGAGAGTAGGTGTTGGTGTAGGTAGTTAGACTTCATTATTACCATTGCTTCTCTAAACGCCTCGAAATTTGCAAGGGGTGGCTCTCCTCCCAAACTATCATGTGACCCTAAAGATCTCTAACAACAATCTGCCACTAATGTGTGTGTGTCATTAAAATGTCTCATGGTTGTCACAATTTTGTTTTTTCTTACCTTCAATTGCTCTATCGAACAATGTGGCCCATGGGAACAATCCTCCTCAATCAAATTTTCCGATTTGTCTTCTTCCTCGCACTTCTCAAAATTAGCTTTGGCCTTTATAAATAACTCATCATAAGGGAGATCAACCTCCAAAGGTAACTCTTCCCATGCTAATTTATCATCATACTTAAGTGTACTCACATCCAAATAGTCATAAGCATCATAACAATGATAAGTGTTGATGTTGATTGGGAAACTGTATCACATGGGCTATTATCCTGTCCATCACACATGCTAATGTCATTACCCTCACATACTAGCTCTATTGGTGTATCAAAGATTGTCGCCCTATCATCTTAATTGCACACATCCCTATCATAAATAGATGCATGCTCATCCAAAAGGTCAATCTATCCTTCATAAAGTGACATCTTTGCTTCACCAACTACCTCTAATTTCAATCCTTTTTTCTTCTTCTTCCCAAATAGAGGCTTCAACAACTTAGGATGCTTGAACAATGTTGTCAGATTCTTTTGATAGTCTAGCATCAGTGGCAAAACTTTTTCCCCAAGTTCCTCCTTGGTCACCATTCTTATTTCCCTTAACCACCACTGGAATTTAAGTGTTGGTCACTTAATGATGAAATCCTCGTTGTTTCCCCTCAGGATGAAAAGATCTCTAGCTCCGATACCATTGTAATATCCCCAATTGTGCTAGGTAAGTATTTTAGTTTTTTACTATGTAAATTTGGTGTTGTACTTTTGTCAAACAGTTGTAATCTTTATGCAAAAATATGATATATTACTTTCTATGATCAATTTGCATGCATTACATCAAGAGGACTTTCATGTAATCCAAGTACACAAATAATGGAAGAGACAACAATGGCATTCTTTATTATGAATGGAGTTTGGAAATACAACAATAATAATATATCTAAAATGATTGCCTATAGCAGCTACACCAAACACTACAAACTCAAACAAAAAAACCCAGGAAATGATGCCAATGTTTCCTCATTAGTGATGCATGTCAGCTCCAAGGCTCATCAAGACTCTCTCGACCATCTAAATACACAGAACCAGGATGTTGCCATTATCCCCAACTTCCACGAGTCTGCCAATGCCCATGACCTTCCTTCTAACCCCTGTGACTCACTCAAATGAGCTCTTGACCCTCTGTGTACAATACAAAGGGTCTGTGACCCTTCTCCTTCCCATCGTGACCTACATTATACGCTTGTGACTCCTCAAAGGGGTTCACGACCTCCCTTTGGTGCCTCAACTTGTTCTTACGAACCCCCAAATACCACCTGCAATCTCTTTTCATCCTCACGACATGCTCCACAAGACCCATCGCCTCCTCAATGTACTATGGCCCTGAACAAAGGAAGTATATCAACCCTCGAAAGAAGCCCCACGAAGCTCTGGGAAAATCAATGCACCTCTGAAGCCGAAGACAAAACACAAAGTGGAACTCCAATGGGAATCCTAGATGGACCCCCCTCTTTTCTAGCGAGGGTGGGTGTTGCACCACCGAAACCAAACCAAACAGTGGAAGGGTTTTGCCAAAATCCTAATGAAAACCTTGGCTCCAAGAGCACTCCAAATAAGAGATCAAATCATAATATGAGGAACATGAAATGATACCCTTACTTTACACTTCTTTGAACCCCTTCTAGATCTTTTCTCTTTTGACCAAATCCACATGACCCTTATTTCCCCTTTCAATGCCGAAAAGTGATTAATTGGCTTATAAGATATTCTCGGACGCGAGAAGTCCCTTTCTTAGCATCCCAACCTTTATATCTTTTCGTACCGATTCCAATGAGCTATTACACTAATTTTTCCCCTCCAATAAACCCAAATAACACCTTTAGTGCATTTAATTAATTTATACTCAATAATATACTTAATTTACGAGAATTTTTGGAATGCCATAGAACTAAGAACGAACTGTGCAGAAGTGATCCTGATGATGAAATATGGTAAATGGACTAGGTTGAAATATGGTAAATGGACTAGGTTGGGCCTCATATAACTCCTCCAATTTGCCCGAGCCCACTGTTAACCTCCATTTACCACTATGGCCAGGATGACATAAACCCATAGGGTTGCCTCCGATTGTAAATCAAGGGAATCCAAAAATGGGGACATTACATTAGCCATTCAAGGTTAAATTTGAAGGGGCTAGGAGGTTTTTCGTCTCCCTTTGCATATCGAAAGAAAATTGGAAAATAATATGAGTCCCCACCTAATTCCACCCAAGGTTTGAATCTAACTTGGTTAGATAAAAGGGGGTGGGAGACCAAAACCTATTAAGCCTCTTTGCCACCCTAGAAGCTCTAGTCATTAAATTCTTCCATGTAGGAATGATTTTAATAAGCTCTATGTCAATTAGGCCATACTCCTCCATTTTATTTAGGAAGAAGTTAGTTAGAGGATTTGCATTGGCAGTTTCACCCCGTATTTCAACTCTATTGCAAGCAAAATTTAGATCCCCTGCTAATATTCTATTCTTCTTCTTAAACAAATCTTGGGACAATAACTTTCCCAAATTTCCACTATATTCTCGTACGGCCCATATATATTAAGGACCCAAAAAGATTTTCCCCAATCCTTGATAAGTGAGTTTCATTGCAATACCTAAGCGAATGAATAAATAATTAGTCTTCTTAAAAGATCTTTTTCCCTGTCTTGTAACTGAGCCCCCAATCTCCCTTCATAATCAACATATAAGAATTCTCATTCATGCATGAATTTTGATAGGTCACTTATGATCTTCAGACCCATCCCTGTTGTTTCTTGAATTATAACTATTTCTAGTTGTTGATTTTTATATGATTCCTAGATCTTGATAGTTATTTATGATTACAAATAAGATTCACTTTCATACAACAATTATCATATAATAACTATACACTGAAAATCTCAACTATAATACAACAACAAAAATAATAAGATCTATAAATATTAACCATGCACGGTAGACACAAGAACACAAGATTTTATCTTGGGAAACCCAACATTGGGAGAAAAACCCAACAACCTTTCTTATAGAAGAATTCAGTCCAAGATATTACCAGTACATCACCATCAATAGCCAAAATACCATACAGAGAAGATCCTCCCCAAGGCTAGCATCTCCAAGGACTAACGCCTCAACAAGATGACCAAGAACAACCAAGAATATCCTTCCCCAAGTGTGGTGCACTCTCCAAGAGAACCAGAAACCCAGAAATAGCAAAACTATAACAACTGCAGCTGCCAACTGCCTAGTGCGCACTGCAGATGGAGAGTTGTGTATGTCTATCCAAATGAAATGATCCATCCTGTATTTATACTAATCTGGTCACTTATTTGGGCCGACTTCTCATTCTGGATCTTTAAGTTTACTTTATTATTTTCATGTGGGGTCGACTTCTCTCCCTGGGTCTTCAATTTCTTCTTGGGGATTTTGTAATTGTGTAGATGGGTCTTCTTGAACGTTTTTGTGGAGAATGACTACCTGAAGTTGCAAGTCTTCAACACTCCCTCTCAACGAGGGAGGCATTCTCCATACTTGGATTTCTTCTTTTCATAGAAAGGTTGTCCATGAGCCTGGTTGTTGTAGTATTCTCTGGCATGTACTCAGTTGATGTATACTACTCCCACATAGTACCTAGTTGATGCGTGATTCTCCCACATAGTACCTAGTTGATGTGTGATTCTCCCACATAGTACCTAGTTGATGTGTGATTCTCCCACATATCACCTTGGGTCTCCAAATGGTCCTTGTCAAATAATCAAGGATAGAGACCACACCAGGGCCATTCTCCTTAGCCAAATGGCCATCAAAGGAGAATGTCGACATTCTTCTTAGCCAAGATATGGCCATCATAGAAGAATGTTAACTCGATGCCAAGACAGGGAGAACATCAACACTTAGGGCCACTCTCCTTATCCAAGTCACATGGCCATCGAAGGAGAGTGTCAACATTCTTCTTAGCCATAATATGGCCATCGGAGAAGAATGACATTCTTCTTAGTCAAAATGTGGCCATCAGAGAAGAATGTTAACCCGTTACTTGTACATGGAGACATCAACGCCCAAGGCCACTCTCCTTAACCAAGTCACATGGCCATCGGAGGAGAGTGTCACCATTCTTCTTAGCTAAAACATCGCCATCGGAGAAGAATGGCAATCTTCTTAGCCAAATTACATGGCCATCGGAGAATAATGTTAACCCTGTACAACCATCTAGAGAAGCATCAACACTTCGAGTCTTCGTCGGTCCTTGCTTCATGATCAAGGATAAAGACTTCACCTATGTCATTCTCCTTAACCAAGTCATATGGTCATCATAGGAGAATGTATGCCCAAAACATCAACACCCCCTCTCAATAAGGGAACCATTTTGCACCACGCCAAGCTTGTCCCTGAATTGTTCGAACTTCGCCTTTGATAGAGGTTTGGTGAAAATATTTGCAATCTGCTCATCTATGGATATGTACTGGAGCTTCAATTCTCCCTTCTACATCATGTCGCAGATGAAGTCCTGCAAGAAGTTTCTGAAGCCATACTACTTTATGACTTGTGACATTAGCTGTGATACACTCCATCTCTGTTGTACTGAGTGCCACTGAAACTTGCTTTCCTGAAATCGTGACTCATCTCAAGCTGAAGCAACACCCCAAGGTGATCAATTTTTCTACTACACTCCCTACCCAATCAAAATCTGTATATCTCTGCAACTTTACTTCACCACCTAAGAAATATCTAAGCCATATCCAATTGTACCATGTAGGTACCTCAACACATGCTTTGCTGCAACCCAATGGTAGTGTCTCAGATCTACCATAAGTTGGCTCAAGGTACAAAACAAGTATCCAACCTAGATAACCAAATACATCAAGGATCCAATAAACTTCATGTACATCGAGGGATCCACCAAATCTGAATCTACAGCAGAATCACTCAACTGCTTCATATTTGTCATCATAGGTGTAGCCATGGACTTGCAGTCCACCGTATCAAACCTCATCAATATCCCTAGCTAAGGAATATCTCATCTGATGTCTATCACACCTCTAATCCCAAGAAACAGTACATCCGGTCAAGATCCTCCATCTCGAACTCTAAGGTCAACTACTACCTTTGTCACTTAAGTAGGATACAATGTCCAGTTTGCCTCACTGGTTGCTCCCTCTGTAATCGATGCAAAATCCATAGCCCAGTCCTCCTAACTGGCTGCCTCCTCTGTCACTGTAGAAAGTTCTACTGAAGCAAGTGTATCCTTCCAGGATATCTCACATCTCCTATAAGCCTCCTCAACTCATGACACTTGTCTGTCAGTGTTGGAAGATGTCTCTCTCCCATCTGAATCTATGGGGGAACTCCATCTGAATGAACAGTTTTCCCTCTGAGCCAACTTACTCTTTCTGAGATCATACTCCCTCTAATTATGTACAATCTTTGTAGCCATATGCTCCCTCTCTATCTGCTGACCTTCTCTGAAGTCTAATCTCCAATGAATTGTCTTGGGAGGTTATTCCCCCCTACTCTCGCTTCCTATGAACTGGTACTATGTGGGGTCGTCTGCCTCACTACTAGTGGAGCCATATGCTCCTCCTCATAACTGGAAGGTTGTATAATGAATGATGTGACTCCATGTAACTCGAGAATCTCTAAGTATCACGAAGAGTTGCATGACTCACTGCATCATGCAACATATCACGAGACCATGTTGGTCTCTTCATGGTCACTACAACGTCTCTAGGTAGATCCACTGGCCTTTCTGGCTCTATTGACTCTTCCTGATGATTTAAAGAGTGAACAACTGAACTGTACAGTCATTCTATGGAGCCTTCTGCTCCTCACCATCAATCTCCATGTGGAACAATCTGTATCCCACAAAAGTATCCTTCTTTCCATAAGGTTCTAACTTTGGCCTCTTCACCTTCGGTACATGGATGTATATGGTCATGTACACAAATCTATGTCTGGATAGTCTGCTCCATGTCTCAAACTAGAGACCATCTAATATGTTGCCTCCTACAACCGTCACTACAACTCCCTCTCAGAGCTACCGCCTTTGATTTGCGTGGAACAAGAGTAATAACAAGGGAAAATAGCGGACAAGAACAATATTCTTATGATAAGAAAAGTAGGAACAAGAACAAATATTGGAACAAGAACAATCGTTATTATAGCTCCCTCTCAGAGATATCACCTGTAACTTGCCCGAGAACAAGACCAAGAGTAAGAACAAGAACACCACTTATCTAGTGTTGTTACCAGTCATTTCTCCACGGTAACCTGCTTGGAACAAAACAACAACCAAGAACATCTCCTAAAGGAGATCAATCTTGAAAACAAGTTCATCATTAGTACTAAATAGTGAGCATTTACATAATGATCATAGTACCAGCAATATTCAATACATTTGATAGAACTCTAGAGACTTGTGTCCTAGTTACAACATTTACTTAAGATGCAACAATATAAAATATCAAACCTGATATGCAAACCTCGAATCTTGTTGTTGTTGTCCCATTTGATTTTGGGTTGTCATATATTGTAGGAGACATCACTATTGTTGCCTCCAACTCTTGGGATTCCTCTAAATGCACTAGATCTAAGATCCCTTTGGATCTACTATCACTGCTTGGACACATGTCCTTTTTCCAAGTGTACATTTCCTGCAAACACCCTTATGATATAACTTATATACAAGTGCATACCTCTAAAGTTTGTAGAACCATCCAGCTTGTCTTCTGATCTCAAACAATACATCATCTCAACAAGAATAAGTTAGAAATATGAATAAGAAGGTTCAATGTCCATGAAAATGTCAACAAGCCTGAAACCATAAAATTTCAACTTTGACGAAAGTCTTAAATCCTAAAATTTCAACTTTGACGAAAGTCTTAAATCCTAAAATTTCAATTTTGATGGAAAGTCAATCTGAGAGCACCAATAGATTTGCTAGGGCAAGGCGAGTTTCTCTATGCCAAAATTTGTTCCATCTCATCCCAATAAATGCTCAACAAGCTTTACAGAATGTTGTTGCAATTGCAGTAGAGGGTTTTGGGGTGAAATTTCAACTTTCACCAAGTTGCAATCTTAGACCACCAGGAGGTGTGCTAGGCTAGGGTGAGCTGATCTATGGAAAAATTAATCTCAACATCCTCCAATAAGTTTCTCAATGAGCTTGACAAGTTCAGGTATGTGCATCAACAAATTTCATGTGCTACAAAAAGAAACTGTGCAGTGGCAATATTTGAACTAGCTTTGATACCATGTTGATTTTTATATGATTCTCAGATCTTGATAGTTATTTATGATTACAAATAAGATTCACTTTCATACAACAATTATCATAGAATAACTATAGACTGGAAATCTCAACTATAACACTGCAGCGAAAAATAACAAGATCTAGAAATATTAACCATGCACAGTAGACACAAGAACACAACACAAAAACACAAGGGTTTATCCTGGGAAACCCAACCTTAGGGAGAAAACTCCAACAACCTTTCTTATAGAAGGATTCAATCCAAGATAATTACCAATACATCACCATCAATAGCCAAAATAGCATACAAAGAATATCATCCCCAAGGGTAGCATCTCCAATACCTAGCGCCTCAATAAGATGACCAAGAATAACCAAGAATATCCTTCCCCAAGTGTGTCGCACTATCCAACAGAACCAAAACACATAAATAGCGAAACTGCCACAATTGTAGCTGCCATCTACCTAGTGCACACTGCAAAAGGAGAGTTATGTCTATTTGTCCAAATGAAATGATCTAGCCTATATTTATACTAATCTAGGCGCCTTTCTGGGCCAACTTCTGATTCTGGATCTTTAATTTTACTTTATTATTTTCCCGTGGGTCCGACTTCTCTTCATGGGTATTCAACTTCTTCTTGGGGCTTCTGTAATGGTGTAGATGGTTCTTCTTGTACTTTCTTGTGGAGAATGATTGCTCGAAGTTGCAAATCTTCAACACTAGTTAGTGTAGATTCAACAATCTCCTTAGGGCTAGTTTCATGGATGAGATGTCCATTCCCCTTACGTTAAAGGTCATAATAATCATGGGAACCTTGATCCAGGGGCTCATCCTTCTCTAAGGACGTCGTTTAATGACATTTGTTTCCTTTGATGAACCTCCTTCCATGCCTTGGATTGGGAAATGGAAATACATGATTTCTTTCCCATGTTGCGAGACAATATAGATTTATTCTTTGCATGCCATAACTGTTAAAATTATTCAACACGTGATAACAATGCCAGTTTGATTACTAACCTACCCACTTGAGAAAACATGAAACAAAAATCTCTATTGAAATTGCAATATGAGTTTTACTAAGAACTGAAACACCTAAAATTGAATAAAGTAACAACAAATAAATAGATTTGAAATTCAGATCACATCACTCTTTGTTACTTTTGAAAAATGGGAAATGCATGGAAAGCTTCAAACTCTACCCATCACCCACATCTTCCTACTTTATAAAATTGAATTAATAAAACATATACCCTTGCCTTCTCCTTTATAGATTAGAAGGTACAATGAATTTGGACCATGCACAATAGTACCTTAAATAGAAGTAGTAAACCCTAAACCTAAAGTACCTTCCTTGCATGTATAGATGAGCCTAAGTGCACCTGCATTGTAGATGAACTGAGGCATGTAAGCATGCATCCTCCTAGATATCTATGCCCTAACTTAGATTGGAATCCACATGCATGAGTTCCTTGCTTAACAAGGAAACTACACCCTCTAATTGTGCATGCAAATACTAACTAGCACAATACTAGAATATAATTGAACTACTAAATATAAAAGGCATCTAATCTGGAACTAAATTGAGGATGGTGCATGCATGATTTTGGCATGCATGCACCCTCTATGTCTCTCTTCTCCATTAATGCTTTTGCAGACTCATTACTGATGTATGAAATTGATAAAGGAGGGATGTATATAAATTTTATATTGTTGTATGAAAGTTTGTTGGAGGAGGGTCGTCTTATTGCTTTATGGACCTAAGATAGTATCACACATGTCTTCTCTGCATGCACCCAGGTCTCTTATGCTCCCTATTTCCATTAATGGCAACTCGACTATACACTTTTTGAGATACTAGAAATTTAACACTTATTCTTATCAAGGCAAGTGTTCTATGCCAAACATAAGATACTCCCTCTGCATCTAGAATCCTTCCTTTGCTAGGGGCTTGGTCAAATAATTGACCATGAATTAACTTGAAGAAACATTAGTCTAGATCATTTCTTCCTTCCTCACTATGAATTATCTTTAGAATATTCAAGGTGAAAACCTTTTATACAAGGAACATTGCATTAACAACTTGCCAACCTCCTTTATCCTTCCTGATATCTTCATTGGTCAAATTCTTCTCACACCACATCATGAACTATTTTGGACTTCTGCAACAATGAACTCTTATGTATATAGGCCCGAGACAAAGTGTATAAGATATATCAAATAATGAATTAAAATCTACAGTAAACTTAGAACAACCCTACCTAAATACAATCTCATTGATACTGAAATCCAAAAATGATAAAAGTTTTTTAAGAAGTTGATCCAAAGTTGATACCGAAATCCAAAAATGAGAAGAGGTTTTTAAAAAGTTGATACAAAGTTAAAACCTCAATAATTGTTATCTTCAATTAGATAGAGTCTTTCTCAAAGGTGTTTGACTTGTTTCTCAAACTCACTCCCTCCTTACTTTTTATGATGCCATGTCAACATTTCGATTTCTTTTTAGAGAGACCCTTTTCTTTCGAATAGTCTGTTGTCGATTTAGCGCCCAATGACATGTGAATTTGAATTCTTCCCTCTTAGCTTAAAAGGAAAGTACCATATGTCATTCAACTACTTTAGGCCTTAGAGTGACCTTCTAGGATGCATTGTGAGTGCCTTGTATTGCACTATTGAGGCTTATGGAAAATTAAGAGACATTTGAGGAGCATTGAATATAGTGAGTGAGTCATTTATGGGTAGGTGGTCTATATGATTGTTGTCATTTTTGGATTAATCATAATTGTACTTGCTTTGATATTATTGATTATAACAATCATTATGATGATTGAGCTTCTTATACTTGTTGCTTAATTCACAATTTTTTGTGTGTGTGTGTGTTAATTATAAGTAAATTAACATGAAGTATAAAAAGGTTTCATATCATTGCTTCTAATTTTAGTAAATGTTACTTGTTGTTTAAAAGAGGATGGGGCACAAATACTCTTTCTTGGTTAAAATATTGGAGAATTCAAAAGGTGGACACCCTCCAAAATAGTGATAATATAAAAAATACTATCACTACTAGATTTAAAGAGAATTTATGCTACCACAGGGGAATAAGGAATAAGAGAAAGATAATGTATTACAAAGAGACTATCAACCCCAAGTTAGAAGATCAAAAATATATTTCTTTTATTACTAGCTTGAAGAAGAATATCAATATTAGTAAAAAAAGATGAACTCTCACAAGTTGCATAGTGAAACTAGGTGTTGTACAGAGCTAAAATGCCTTGTGAAGAAAAAATATGCCATCTTTGTGATACTAAGAAGGTGGGGGATGAAAAGTATTTTTTCTTAGAATGATCTTCCAATGCTCACATTACAACTCAATTCTACAATATTTGTAATAATAATGTTCTTCATAACTTGTTAACTCATGAAAACCAAAGAATGTTAGGAAAATTTCAATACAATATTTTTTATGATAATCAAATCAATTAGTTATCAAAACTTTTTAGGTCTAATAGAACAAAATTATTCTTAGTGGACATTAATCATCGTCATCATCACCATCGCCTAAGCCTTGGTGTTACTATTTGACTCAATGCACAAACCTCACTCAGAAACAAATAAGATTTTCCTTCATAATCACAAATCAAGTTCCTTGTAATGACTTCACTCTTGTTATTAATTTAGTAAATACTATTTTTTTCTCGGGAAGCTATGAACCTCACACCACATTAGCATAATACAAATTACATTTTCTTTCTTTTATTCTCCAAATTTGTTCTTCATAGGGTCTGAACATGGGTCTCTTCCATTAAGGTTAATTACAATCAACATGTATTGTTCATTTTTAAAAATTAGAAAATATTATATCTTAAAATTCACCAAACAAATGTTATCGTTTATTTTTTTTAAATCAAGTTATAAATATCACCATATAATCCATGCATTATTTTCTACCTTTTTCAAGAAAACTAAAAATTGATTTTTATTATTATCAAAATTATCTATAATAATAATAATAATAATCATCATCATCATCTAATTTTAATGTCATGGCTAAGCCATACACCAAATTGGTGTATGAGACCCCTTTGTTTGTGGGACAAAGGACCCATTTCATGCAATGAATTGACTGCTAACAAAAGTGTACATACCCTATCAGGTGACCTCCTAAGAGGCAACACATATTCTTAACCACTAAACCCATACAATTAAAATTATTAATAATTTTTTAAGATAAAAATAATTTAAATTAAAAGATTCGTCATATTTAATAATAAAAAAGATCACTTGGAATACATTCATTCAATCACCATACATGGAAAACGCTGGGGGAGCGCGACTATGGTTTTACCCTTGCCGTCACTTTGCACCATTTTTTTGTCGAGGTCTGCTTCGTTGCAGCGCATGGTCATAGGGGCAGTCCAGATTGAGTTGTTGTGTGTGGTTCGGGGGAAGCTTTGATGCTCCCGTAACAATCTTTCTGAAGATATTATGTTTACGGAGCTCCTTTCGTTGGTATTAGGGCGACTAGGGTTACCCTAGCCGTCTCCCTTGCCACTGTTGTCCGGTTCCTCTTACGATCGACATTTTTTACTTTGCTTCTTCTTTGGTTTGGCTGACAGTATCTCATTTTCTTTGGTGGCTTCGCCCCCGTGGGTGAATATGGGTTTCTCTTCCGCTGGTGCTTGGATTTTTGGACCTGCCTGCGATGGATCTGTTCGGCTTCGCTTTTTTGGCTTCGTCTTTGTTCCGTTTTGGGGTTTCCTTGGTGGCTCTCTCTCTCTCTCTCTCTCGGTGGTATGACGGCTAGGTGTTGGGTCTCTGGACTTGGGATCTGTTGTTGGGTATTCAACTTCTTTATGTAGGTTGGGTCAGAGCTTTGAGGTCCACTCTTGGGCGTGCAGTGCTCCCGCACTTTGAGGTCCACTCTTGGGCGTGCAGTGCTCCCGCACTTTGAGGTCCTTTCTCAGGCGTGCAACTTTGACTTATTTCCTATAGATCTGACTTATTCCCCGTAGATGCAGGGTTTTCCCAGTCCATTTTTACATGTTTGTAATTTGTTTAGTGGCTTATTAGCTAGATCCTGGCCCTCTCGAGCTTCATTTATTTTTGCTCTTTTTACCCATGACTACAAAGTGCTCCAAACACCTGTTAAATGTAATTTGGTTCTCTTTGTGTGTCCCTTACTAGTTACTATATACTTGACTATTTCCTTATAGTGAGTATATACCTGCGAATGTAATTTTGTACCTACTTAATAAAATTACAAATTTTTTACGTGGAAAAAAAATAAAAAAATAAAAAAGATCACTTAATATAATGCATATAATTGAAATTATTATTAATGATTTTAATAGGAATTTACTAAAATTATTGTATTTTAAAATTTTTTAATAAAAAAAATAAATTATTGTAAAAACAATTAAAAGACGGAATAGACTAACTCGGAAACATTCTTCCCTCCCAAATGTTCTTACTCAGGCCGGTCCTCCAGCGCCGGTGGATATGTACCCAAGTAATTGGTCTATATTTCATCTCCGACGGTTCCTACATAGCATTAAACACACTGTCAGTTCCATAAGCGACTCATCCCATCAAACTCCAAATTTGAAATTTGAACCGGTTTCCCTTTTCCTGAAGACCGACCTTCTGCAGCTTTGATTTTTGAAAATCCCGCGCAATGTGCTCTTTGAATATCCCGGAGACCAGCCCGTAACTCCCGGCTCAAGGCATTCTTTCGCAGGAACAGTCACTTGACAGAAGACGGGTACTTGAACAAGGTCACCACGACGCCTGTCAGTGAATGCAAATGTAAGAAGTTTCTCGTTCGAATTCTAACTGTGTTTGTGACGATTTTTTTAGAGATAATCCAGGCAGTAAATAACATATTTATGTTTTATTTTTTTCAATTTCTGCAACTATTGGCATTTTCGTTGTTTCTCCTGTAACAGCTCCGAGCTCTGCTTTTCGTTGTTTCTCCTGTAACAGCTCCGAGCTCTGCTTATCATATGAAAAAACAGTTTTCATTGAAATTTTGTATTTAGAATTTAACAGGGTTCAGTTTTCATTGAAATTTTGTATTCAGAATTTGACAGGGTATTGACAATAGTGTTGAATAGATCTCTTTCTTGTAATTTCTTGTGACTATTTCTGGATTTTTAATTTTTTTTAAATGTATGTCTGAACAGTGTTTTGGTCAAAATCTATATACATTCCTTCATTTATTATTTGGCAATTAAGGTATGCGTGTATATTTGAACCTCAATAATATTATTATGAAGAAATGTGTTCTTTATAGGTTGGAATGAGAACAAATTTAAGAACGAGCAAAATGAAACCGTTACTCAATTTATTCATTACTAAATTTTAAAATTTGAAGTGTTTCCAAAAAGAGAGCAATCCACTGTGTTAAACTTCACACTTCCTAACTTTATTCCTCAATTGATGTCCTCACCAAAGAAGCCCTCGTAACTTTATTCCTCAATTGATGCCCTCACCAAAGAAGCCCTCGTAACTTTATTCCTCAATTGATGTCCTATGGTATGCTTTGTTTGGGTCACAAACTATTAATAGTGCTTATATACGAGGCTCCTCACCAAAGAGGCCCTCGTGACTTTATTCCTCAATTGATGTCGAAAATAGGCTCTTTCAAAGAATGACTGGTATTATAGTGAAAATGATGGTCTTTGTTCAAATTTCGAATCCCCTCTAAGAATGATTGGTATTATAGTGAAAATGATGGTCTTTGTTAAAAATTTCAAATCTCTTAAAGAGGATCTTTCAAAGATTGATTAGTATTATAGTGAATATAATGTTTTTTTTTTTTTCATTTTTTTATGGGATTAAAATGTCTTTCGTGAATTTAAAATGGAAAAACCATTGATAAATGTGAAGCTTCTAAAATATTTCAAGTTCGGAGAAAGAATTGTGAGGTTGAGAGAAATATTAATGATGTGTTCATATTCGGAGAAAGAATTGTGAGGTTGGGAGAAAGATTAGTGATGTGTTCATAAATCATAAAAATATTTTTTTTAAAAACAATGAATTGAATTTATTAAATTGATGGGTATTATAGGAAACATGAGAATTTAGTGTATTAGAGGTTATTTTTTCAAATATGAGTGAATAGAATTATTAAATTGATGAGTGAAGAAGGGTGGTATAAGTATTATATAATAAGGAAGAGCCTAGGGTCATGAGGTTACTCTTGGTGATTATTCCTTTTTTCACGTTCTTTTTTCTTTTAAAGTAAATTGGGCAAGTGCCACACTTATATTCCTTTGTGTTAAGGAATACATTTTCTTGACTTTGATTTTGATTACCATGCTTGAACACATTCCTTTGTGTTAACTAATACATTTTTTTTAGTTTGATCACTATGCTTGAACACATGATATAAGGAAGTTTGGAATTTAGGTATATTATGTGCCCTCTTTAGGTATATTTAAGTGGTAAATTGATTTTGATTTCTTACCATGCATACATGATATAAGGAAGTTTGGAATTTAGGTATACTAAGTGCCTTCTTTAGGTATATTTAAGTGGTAAATTGATTTTGATTCTTACCATGCTAAATTGATTTTGATTTCTTACCATGCTCAAACAAGGGAAACAATGAAGCTTGTAATTTAGGTATTATATGCCATGTGCCCTCATTAGGTATATTTAAGTGACTGTTTTTTATTTATTTTAAATTCCCTATTGAAATGATTTGCAGGAGAGAAGCAACCCTCAAAACCTTGTCTTCTGTAAACTATTTTAATCACTTTTATCTCACTAAAATGTTACTCAATATATAAAATGAATGTGTGGAATTCAATGAATACACATACCCTCGATATTCCATATTTGTAGATAGATGTGATATTATGTACTAGTTTTACTAAAATTATAATTATAAGAGCCTTATCCATATCTAAGGAGGCTTTAAAAGTTATTTCTCCATAACTTTTATTGTCACGATTACGGTAGACCTTGTGAAACATTTAGAAAGGAATTTGTTTATTGCATTGTATTATGATAGCAATACCACAAGTCTACTTAGCCACCAACCAAGTTTGACATATGTATTACCTCTCTCTCTCTCTCTCTCTCACACACACACACACACACACACACATCACCCAACTGTAGTGCCATCTACCACATTAATTTAGTAAGGTCATGATCACTAGTTTTTAAGAAGGGTTCATGCCCCTACCTTTTTTTTTCCTTGGTGAAATATACATGTTGGGGAAACCCACCGAACACTTCCACTCATTTCGAGGATGGTACCTAGGGTAAATCAAACTGTATATAAGCCTGAGGCTTTTCCAACATAGGACTCAAGGCCATTACAAAAACATCCTCATTAAGATCTCATCATGTCACTTGTGGGAATTGAACTTGTGTGGAGAGGATAACATTCTTTTTGTTAACTACCCGACCTAGATGCAATAGACATGTTCATGCCCCAACCCACCAAAACCAGGGCTAGATTTGGTAAAATTAATGTCACCACCCTCATTTTCTATCTACATGGTTAGAAATAACAACATTAGTGTTTTGATAAACAAAGTTCACAATTGTTTTTAATAAAAAACTAATTTTTTTAACATAAGTGCTAATTAATTAAATTCAATACTAACAATTGAGTTTTGAATCCTTTGAACCACAGATTTTCAACAGGGGTCCATAAGCCACCTAACATTCCACTACCTTTCCCTCATTAGAGGCCAACAATGAGGTAATCCATATCATGATCTCCATCATTCAACCCACCTACACATTGAACGATTTTAATGAAATCGATATTTTTAGGCTTGGGGTTTAAACCCAATCATCAAGCGTGCAGAGTTTGGGGCACTTTAAACAATCTTTGACCTCCAAGTCCTATTGAGGTTTCAATAACGAGGGAACCAACCAAGCCCTTGGTTTCCCTCCCTAAGAGGAAGTGGAAGGGTCCAATGGGATATTTCCACATGCTTATTTAGGGAAAAACTCAATACCACAAGAATTTTCATGGGTTGTACCATAGGAGTCATTATTGCCTTTTGATTATGAGAGGATGGACTTTCCACTTTAAACTATCTATCATAAATTCAAATTTTACATCAGTTGGTGTTGCATGAGATTCTTTGCATGTTCGTTACCTCCAATGCTACAAATAATACAGTCGACCTGGGTTCGATTCCCTCCCCTCTGAGTGAAGGGAGTGAAGGATCTGTGGGAATTTTGTATAATTATATTGATCTCATTTTGGTAGTTCTTTTAGCAAAAATTTTATTATCATAATGATCTTCGAGTGATATCTACAAAGGAGTTAGATGCATAGCTAATTTGGCTCAACCCTACAATCCATTCATTTGATTTCTTTGATGTTGTGGAGAGTGGGGTAGAGAGAGGGGGGGGAATGATGGGGTAGAGAGAGAGGGGAAGAAGGAGACAAGAAGTGAGGGAAAGAGGGGGCAAAGAGAGAGGGAGAGAGTGGTTGGAGAGAGAGAGAGGAAGATATA